>CM074759.1:6980584-7067391 GCA_037355855.1 Pseudo-nitzschia pungens
GAAAAAAGGACACGCTCTTCGATCTCAAGTACGAGGACGGAACGATCGAGCGCAAGGTCAAGTTCAAGCCCAAATCGAGGGGAGGGGGAATGTTCAAGCCGCGGATCCGCATGACCAAGACCGGGACCCGGACGCTCAAGATCGATGCGGCCAAGTACGGGAAGGAATCCTACGACGCCAAACGCGACAAATACATGGGCTACGACGCGGATTCGCACACCAAAAAGGTCGAAAAGGTCTTTCGGGAACGGGAAGAAATGAGGAAACAGCTGCGGGAGGAACAAAAACGAAAGCGACAGCGCGAGCGGGAAGAACAGCAACAACAACAAGGAAACGGAACCGCGGATGCGCAACAACCCGCCCCGGTCCTCTCGGACATGGACTCGGACGTCGATTCCGACGCGGAGGGAGGCGACAGCGACGAATCGGGCGACGAGTTTGCCCAGAAGGAAGAAAAACTCTTCACGACCCGCCTGGCCCGGCAGGGCGGTGTCGGCGGCGCCCAGATGAAGGTCACGGCCCGGAACCTGCGCATCCGGGAGGACACGGCCAAGTACCTCCGGAACCTCGACACCAACTCGGCCTACTACGATCCGAAATCCCGGTCCATGAGGGACAACCCCAACCCGGAGGTCCTCCCGGAGGAATCGCAGTTTGCCGGGGACAACTTTGCCCGGATCTCCGGGGACGCCGTCGGACTGGCCGAGACGCAGCTCTTTGCCTGGGACGCCTCCGACAAGGGCGTCTCGGAACTCCACCCGCAGGCCAACCCGTCCCAGGCGGAGCTCCTCAAGAAAAAATTCCAGACCAAGTCGGCCGAGATTCGCCTCCAGAAGAAAAAGACCGTCCTCGACAAGTACGGCGGCCAGGAATACCTGGACGGGAGTGGCGGTCTGGCGGGGGCCCTCGAGGAAAAGAAAACCGGGGGCGCCGCGGCCGGCACCGCCGCCGAGCGCAAGATCCGGTTCGGCGTCAGCATGGAAAAGGAAGAGTACGGCCTGGACGGACGGTTGCTGACGAGCAGCAGCGGTGGCGGCAAATCCGGCTCCAACCACCGCACCATGGTCGCCCAGGCCTCCAAGTACGAGGAAGACGTCTTTGCCAACGGACACACCACCGTCTGGGGGAGCTACTTCCACACCGGGGCCTGGTCCTGGGGGTACGCCGACGACCATTCGCTCCTGAAAAACTCGTACTGCACCGGAGCGGTGGGCCGCGCCGCCAACGACGAGGCGAACGAGATGCAGTACGGGACGGGCCTCGCCGGATCGGCGGCGCTGGCCCAGGCGCGGGGGATGCTCAAGGCGGCTGCGACCGGGGACCCGAGCCAACGCGGCAGCGACAAACCTTCCGCGGAACCGCCCATGAACCGCTCGAAACTCTACGGCGAGGCGGATCCGAATGCCAAACTGGACCCGGACAAGGTGAGGGCGGCCCTCGACAAGCTCGACCGGGCGGGCCCGAGCGGAAGCGGCGACCCGCGAAAACAGCAAGCGACGAAACGCAAGTACAATTCCATGAACGCCGAGACCGATGTCACGGCGGAGGAAATGGAAGCCTACCGGATGCGAAAGGAGATCCGATCCGATCCCATGGCCAAGATTTCGAGCGACGAGCTGCTGGAATACAAGTAATGACGATACTAGTATGTTATTGTATTGCAAAGAATCAATTCTAGTGATATTGTTTCGCAATACTATTGCTGTTGCAGTCCTACCAAACCCGTAAATGTATGGGCGGTTTACAGCCGGCGGAAGACGCACAGCGTCTCGACGTGGTTGCTCCCCGGAAAGAGAACGTACCCGGTGGCGCTCTCGAGCTTCCATCCCCCGCCGCTCGACAGCAATTTCTCCGTGTCCCGGGCCAGCGCGTCGAACCCGCAGCTCACGTAGATGAGCGTTTGCACGTCGTTCGTCCAGTTGACCAGATAGTCCGGAACGGTGAGCATGGTGGGGGATTCCACGCAGGGCTGCTTCGGGTTGAAGGGCTTGCAGAGCTCCTCGAGGACCTCGTCCTCCAATCCCTTGCGGGGGGGATCGACGATCAGAATGTCCGCACCGAGGGCCTGGCCGGCCTTGAGGGCCTCCGCCGCGCTGGCGACCATGTAGGTGGCCTTGGGGCCCGTTCGGGACTCGTCCTGGTTGAGGATATCGTCGTCGCCGGCCTCCATGGCCTTCATTAGATCCGCGAGCGTGGTGGGCTGCTCGCTGGATTCGGCCCGCTGGTGCTCCGTGATTTCGCGGGGTCTGTTCGGTGAGGGCGTCATCGAACCATCGCCAGGAATACATGAGTTCATTCGCCAAACCAATCCACAAAGCACACACAAATGCAACGACACACGAAACAACATCAACATCAAAAACAACCATATCAAAAACATCAACATCAACGACATCAACAACAACAACAACAACAACAACAAGACTCGAGCACTCACAGCGATCGCACGGAAGCCGAAAAACACCTCGGATTGGCCGGATTTTCGTCGCTGCACCGGACCCACGTTAGCGGCTCTCCGTACCCGGCCACAGTGTCCTTGTAGTTTTGGTGGTTGTTGTGGTGGTGGACCAGCGCCGTCAGCCCCAGCATCCCGACCCCGGCGTACAGCTCACAGACCTTGCTCCCGCCCGGCACGGCCCGCGCCACGTCGTTCGCTATCACGTCGAAGCCGTCGATGTTGCCCTGCCGAAAGGCCAGCGGAGAAAAGTAGAGCCATCCCAGTTCACCCACCGGGAGGGGTTCCCGGACGAAACTCGTGTCCCGACAGCCGGTGCCAGTTGCGGGGATTCCGGGAAAAAATGTTGTTTCCGGGCGAGTCGTTGCAGTGACACCACATGCTGTGCCACAAATCCGGTTCGACTCTGAGGAGTTCCTTGGTCAGCCGCGACAACGCAGGGCTGGGTCCACTTGAGCTCGGAGGTCCCCCACACCAGCGTGAGGGCAATCTTTCCGGTCGTCCGCTCGACCTGGAGCTGGACGTACCGCAGACCGTTGTCGTCGGTGTAGGCAGGGTGTCCCGGTCTTGGCGGTGGCGGCCTTCAGGGCCGCGACGGCCCGGTTGATGGACGGGTGGTGGACCGAGCAATCCGGAATTTCCAGAACCGTGTGGGTCCCCCGCTGGTACAATCCAAAGATGCATCCGTCGTTCGACCACTGGCTCCCGGATTTCGGCGCCGCCACCAGCTTGGCCTGGGTCCTCCACTTGGTGGTTTCGGACGGAACCACGACGTCGTAAAAGCCATCGTCCTCGTCCTCGACGACCCAGTCCTCGCCGGAGCGGACCACATCGATGCGGTTCTTTCGGACGGCCGTGCTGGAAAAGAAGCGCGCCGCGGACCGGACAATGTCCACGTCGCCGACGCTGCGGTCGGTGATGCATCCCGGGCAGGATTCGAAATGGGGGCAGACAATGTGGCCCCTCGACGAAAACAAGCGCTCCTCGTTGGCGTATCCGTCCCGCTGCTCCTCGTAGTGCGTGACGACGGGGCGGGGCTGCGATGCTAGGGCGTCGAGTCGTTCGGCGTTGTCTTTTTGCCGGCGGCGGTCCCACTTTCCGGGTTTCTTCCTGTTGCTTTTGTTGTTGTTGTCGTCGTTGTTTTTCTTTTTGCCCCTGGCGGAATTCTTTTTCTTTCGGCCCTTGTAGGTGGAGGGAGCTCCTCCCCTCGACGACATGCTTAGCGGAGTGCCCGTGGTAAAACCAAACGGCGCCGTTGTCAATACATGGGAGGGGGTCACAAACCCTTTGCAGATTGTTGCCAGGCAGGAGATCGCGAGGACGAAGCGCAACATCGGCGACGAGGAAAACTGGTTGCTACTGCTCATCGTGGTGTTGTTCTCGTTGTTGTTTTATAGCGGGAAGTGTTTCGGGCACTTCTCTTGCTTCGGCAATAAGAGTTAGTTATTTTTTTTCCTCTCTATCACTGACAGTGCTTTGTTGCTTTGTTGCTTTTCACTTTCTTGCCTTGTTGCCATCGAGAGTTATTTCAATTCGACGGAAGTAGTTGTGTTGATGTGTGATGTGTGATGGTTGATGATGTTCCCAACGAACAAACAACGATCGGTACACTACACTACGTACGGTAAACTTTACTCGTACGAGTAAGAGTAAGTGTACCGGTAGTGCCGTATGAGAGGTGATGTGTTGTCGAGTGATGGGAAGCAATGGATTTTGATGATTTTTCGTTTTTAAAAAAATTTGTGTGGCGTTCGCTAGAGTGGTTCGTTTCAAATGTCCCCCTTTCAGGTTCACCCCTTTTTCAATGAATAGCAGAAACCGTTTCCTACCGCATCCTACCGTAAGGTTACCCAAGATTACCCCCTGCAAGCATTAGTTTTTCAAAAATTAAAAACGGTAACCAAGCGGCAAGTTCCATTCCATCGTTTCCGACCGAACCATGACGGAAGACAAGACCAGCAGCGCAAAGACCGATTCCGGCAACGAAGAGTCGTCCTTCCTGGCGACCGTCACCGGTGCTTTTCGGAGCGCCGCCGCTCCGGAAAACGATGCCAACCACCGGGACACCGCCGTCAAGCTGGGCCTGTACTGGGACGAGTGGGCCCGGTGCATCGGATCGGGCTACCAGGGCGATTCGTTGTACCGGCACGGCAAGCTGGACAGCTGCGGAAAGCAGTGGAGGGACCTCAAGCTGGCCGCCGAGGCGCGACTGACCCAGTGGAGGGATCCCGAGCGGGCCGAACAACTCCTCCGATCGACGTACTATCACAAGCGAACGACGATTTCTCCGACAGGCGGGGGCTATCTGGGAACTCAAGGAACGGCCGGGGTGGGACTGAGTGGAATGGAATGGAATGGAATTGCGAAGCATTTGGTTGAGTCGGGTTGGGTTGGATTTCAATATGTATAATATTGGGCGTCCCAGTGAGCGAACGGACGCTTCCCCCACCAATGCACGGAATTGCGTTTGGTGGGAGAGAACGGGGCGTTGTGATTGGGAAGATTCGAGGCAGATTTTCCGATGTTTGCCGTGCCAAAAGGAAAGAGATCGTTACCCAGTCTTGTTTCGGGTGTTTTCATCGTGTCCGGAGTGGTAAAGGTGATTACTTCTTGCGCAGAGTGGCAGTGGAAGCCTCCCCGTCACAGATCCTTATCAATCAAAATTCGGCGGTTTCCAACCAAAACGACACTAGTTCGACACCGCAGGGACCGCACTCGTTGGAGCGCACAGCATTTGGGGTTTGCGATAATACACGTTCGCTGTCGAAATCGTTTTGAAACACACGGGGCAAAACAGGTCTCCGTGATGGGCAGGGAAGGATGGATGGATGCTGGATTCATTCAATCATTCCAGCGAAAACAACATGCTACGCAACGACTGTGGAAAACAAAATTAGATAGAAGTAATAATAAATCATGACTGCAAGTTGCGTGGACTCCGCTGACTCCAACCAAGACGAGATGAAGAATGAAATTATAACTTTTGCGATACAACGCAAGATAGGAAGAATGCACAATTCATTATTGCGTATCCCTCGATTGGCTTTCTATTTTAATTGAAGGGAGGACATAAATTATTATTTGATTCCATGTTATATTAGCGTATTCGCTATCACTAGTAGACTAACAAGTTAACTAGTCCTCGAAATGTGAGGAACTAAGGTTACCGGTAAGCGTTACGTTCAACGTACATGTATGCTATCCTTTCCAATGTTGCAAGGTAATCTGTAATCTTACTTGTACGTACGAAGTAAGCTTACCGTACTACCGGTACGTACGAAAAGTCGCACAGCGCCCAAGAAAAATGATGGTGACGTGTTGGCGCGTTTCACGGGAAACTCGCAAAAAACGAAAAACGAGATAACAACAACACACCGAAAACCCATCAGCGTGATTTCTGATTTCATTCCAAATCGTCGAATCTCGTCTTCTCCCACGAAAGGGTGACGACGAAATTGTGAACCACCACTACAGAGAGAATATTTTACGCTGTCAGGGTTCACATTTCGAGTTGCTACTCAGTCGGATTGATTGTATATTATAAAAAAAATACTAATCTACGCACAAAAACAACCATGATGAACCTATTCCTGAGAGCCATCTGGCTGTCGCAACTTCTCTGCGCCCTCTCCACCGAGGCCTTTTTGTCGTCGTCGTCTCCCCGCGGCGCGACGTTCGACGCCACCGGCGGAGCGCTCTTTTCGACGGCCGCCGAGGAAGAAGCGACGACCTCTTCCGCTGCCGCCGCCGTCGTCGTCCCTTCCGACCTGGACCCGAAGGAGGTCGTCAAGGTCTTTGGCCGACTGGCCGAAAAGTACATCATGCTCGACGAGAGCGGCGGAATGTGCTGCTACTCCGCCTGCAAGGACTGCGAATTCCGGCTGCCCGACGGCGGCTACCGCATGGCCGACCAGAGCGCCTCCCGGCCCAAGTGGATCCCGATCTACGAGGAGCGCGTCTTCGAGGGGCAGGGCAAGGAGCACACCTCCAAGTGGCGGACCGGGATCTTCGGAGAGTCGGGAACCGTGGTCTCGAGGGACGAATTCGTCGCGGCGGTCCTGGGGCTGGAGTTCGCGACGCCGCTGGGGGGTCCCTTCGTGTCCAAGTCGGCCGGGAAGCTGGAGGAAACCGAGACCGCCGTCGCGGGATGCCTGTTCGACGTCCTGGCGAACGGCAAGGACAAGCTGACGCGGCACCGGATGAGTCTGGGCCTGAAGGACCTGTCCGGGGGCGAGGCCGGGGTCACGTGGGCCATGTTTTCGGCGGCCATGGGACTGTGAGGAGTGTTTGTACCTGCGGTAATAGTAGCAGTAGTAGCAGTAGTGCTGGTACGACCACTATAGTTTTGCGATGCTGGAAGTGGGCAGGCGCTGCGTCATGGATTCATGGTCAGGGACTCACTCACAATACCAACGGATTGAAATGCCTTTCTACACGTACCTTGCCGATGCTATAATAACGCAACAGTCTGTAAAGCGAAAATTTTGTCACCGAATCGAACAGTGCCTCATTCATTACTAGTACTATACACTATCGTTTTCCCTATGGATCTTACCGGTATCGGAGGATTACTCGGCTTCGTTGTCGGTGTACCTCCTGTCCTATATTCGGAGCAGGCTCTTTCCCTGTTCCTCCGCCGCGGCTTCCACCATCTCCGCCTGCGATTCTTCCTCGATGACGTACTTGTTGACCCCGGCGAAGAGAATGTCTTCCAGCATGTCCTCGTTCAGTGAATCCACCAGCAACCGGCTCTTGATCGTCGCACCGGCCACGTCCAGGTACATGAGCTCCTCGCAGACCTCCACAATGGTGTCGGACAGTTTCGTAGACGGCGACGACGAACGCCGCCGGGCGTGCCTCGCCGTGATCCACAGATAATCGCACCCCCCGCTGGCGTCGATCACGGAAGCAATGTTGTTGGCCAGCGCGATGGGTTCGGAAGCGGACTCCGCTCCTCCGCCGCCGCTTCCGCCATCGACCCCCAACGAGTAGGCGTCCTCGTCGACAGCGAGGGTGGTGTGGACGCCCCTGCGAACGGATTGCTGCAGGGACTCCAGGACCCTTCTCGTTCCGTCCTCGTGGCCGCTGTACCTCAGCACCTTGCTGAAGGTTGCGGGCTCGGAGGAGGACGAGTACTCCCGGGTCTTCAGGATGATGTCGTCCACCCTATCGGTATCGTTCCCGTTGTCCGAGTCGTCCTCGCAGTTTCCATTGGCATTGTCATTTCCATTGGTATTGGTATTGGTATTGGTATTGGTGTTGCTGTGGCTGTGGCTGTGGCTGTGGCTGTTGCTGAGAACGACAAAATTCGGCGGGGCAATGGCCGACAGGGTCTGGAGGTTGCGAGCGTCGCGGGGGAATCGAATGGGCGGGAGCACGATTCCGTGGATTCCCTTCTCGACGAACCGCTGCAGGGTTTCCCGGACTTCCTCCGCTTCCAGTCGATCCTTGCTCATCCGGTGCGGGACAAAGGGGACCTTTGTGGTTGCTTCACCACCAACTCCACCGCCCTCGCCGGCGAAGCCGTCCGTGACGTCGAGAAAGAGTCGGATCTCTCCCTCGTTGTGCACCGGGAGGTGCAGGCCGGACTGGGAATCGTAATACGTCGTCGTCGTCGAAAGACACCTGGTGTTGTGGCTACCGGTACGAGCATAGCCGCGGCCGCTGACGGTGGAATTCGCGCCGGCGGATGGGTGTAGCTTCGATCGGAGCGCCCGACAGACCTTGGACGAGGCCAATCGCGATGGCGTCAAAGAAGACCATGGCATGGTTGCTTCGGCACTCGGAACGCCCGTGTTTCACGGGGTGGATTCCGACGAAGTTGTTGGCGAGAGATGATGAATGAGAACCGATCTTGCTTCGGACTTTGGATTTCGGATGGCGACTAGCGAACAACAAGTTGTGTGTATTCGTTGCAATCTTGCCGTTCACCTCAGAAAGAGAAAAAAAAATCAGAAGGACGAAAGTCTTGTCCTTCCCTAAGATTAACCTTATTAACCTTACTGTCAACAAAAGTTTTCCTCATCAAAAAATAGAACTTTAACCTTAATTATTTTATCTTCTTTTCTGCTCTGATTCATTCGGCTCGATCGATCGATCGATCTCTTAGTTTCTGATTCGCTGATTTCTGATTTCCGAGATCGTTGACAGGGTGGACGGGGGTCAGGGGTTAAAAAAACAATGGAACATGGCCGACAACAGCCGACAACGATCGTGAATCCAGAATCCAGAGCGGGAAGCACTAATAATTAACTATTCCTTGTTCTCATCGCTTTCTCTCTCCCTCTCTCATCCGAGGAATTCGTACTTAGCAGTATTATAATAGTACCATTCCACCGGCTCCGCCCGTTGCTACCGCAATCACAACATTCCATTATTGCAACACGCACGCCCACCATGAATGTTTCCATTCTTCGAGGGCCGTCGAGACGCATTTTCGCCGCCTCCAAGCTGGCACGAACCCCATCGGCCGCCGCTGCGACGTCCGGCTCCGGATCGTTGGCTTTGTCGGATCCGTCGTTTGCGGCCGCCCGCTCCTTCCGCTCGACGAGCCGGCGGAACGACCTCCCGACGTACCACGGCACAACCATCCTGTGCGTCCGCAAAAACGGCAAGGTCTGCATGATGGGCGACGGCATGGTCAGCATGGGCAACATGATCGTCAAGCCGAACGCCGTCAAGATCCAGCGCATCTTTCCCAAGGGCGGGCTGGGATCCACGATTTCCAACAAGACGGAGGACGACGAGCAAAAGGCGACGCTGGTGGGCTTTGCGGGCGCGACGGCGGACGCCTTTACCCTGCTGGAGCGGCTGGAGGGGAAGCTGGACGAATATCCCGGCCAGCTGTCGCGGTCCTGCGTCGAGCTGGCCAAGGGGTGGAGGACCGACAAGTATCTGCGACGGCTCGAGGCCTCGCTGATCGTTGCCGACGAGCGAAAGAGCCTGGAGATCACGGGAAACGGCGACGTTCTGGAGATGACGGACGGCATCATATCGATCGGGAGCGGGAGTCCTTACGCGCTCGGTAAGTGTCGTGTCGTGTCGTGTCGTGTCGTGCTGTCGCTGTCGCTGTGGTTGCTGGAGAAAGGGGAGGGAAACTCGTGAAGATTGCTTGTCGCAAAGAAAAATGAAACGAACAAAAACGGCGGAAAGACAAACACTTTGGGAGCCTAGCTAACGCACAGAATTATGATTCCGTTTCTTCTCTTTGCATCGCATCGCATCGAATTGGTGTGTGCTCGATATGGTGGATCGTGGTGCAGCCGCTGCCAGGGCCTTGATGAGCGTAGAAGAACTGAGCGCCGAAGAAGTTGCCCAGAAAGCAATGGACGTTGCGTCGGATATGTGCGTGTATACCAACAAGAATTTCCTTTCGTACACCCTGGATGATATCGGTGACACAACGGAGGACGATTCGTCGTAAACGACACGACAACACAGTAGTAGTACTACTACTAGTAGTAGATGATGATAGACCGAGGCATACTACTTTGAAACATGCGGTACTAGTACCACCATAGACCATTCAATTAGTAGCAGTTTTATCAATCGTCAAAAGGAGGTAAAAGAGGTTGTTGCAAAGGGTTTTGGTGAATCAATCGTCTCGCTTTGGGTTGCATATCATCTTGTGATTGTATCCAGACGATAAAGCGTGACTTCAGAAACTAAGGGATATTAGAAGTAAGTAAACCTTACTTCTTGTTACTTCGTAACTTACTTCGTAACACTTAACAAAAGAATAACATGTTGAGATCGTTGGCCATCAAACTTCTTCCCTTCGCGTGTTTCGAATTTACCGAGCTTCGTACATACGAAGCTGACACTCGTTGGATACGAGAGTAGATTGATTCATTCTCAAAACCAATTCTGGTCTCGTGTTTCAGTCATGAATGTTCGGGAATAGTGACAGCTGAGGCATTCATTCACAACCATTCACATTCCCAAGATTTATTTGAGGTCTTGATTGATGCGAATGCAGTAAGAAAGTTCCTTCAGCATTACGAAAAAACACGGAGCCAAAGAATGTTGCGTCGATCGATCCATCCATCGATTCACCCACCAATCCATCGACGAGCATCGATATTTTATCTGTCGCAACAAGCAAGGACCCTCGGGAGGAGCCGACCGCTCTTGCAACGGGAAACCAAAGCACTCGACAAAACGCAATAAAAATAAAAAAAAACCTTTGCTGTGGTTAAGGGGTGATCATCCGATCAATCCATCCATCCGATCCATCCATCATGGTAGCAAGCGCGAGCAAACCAAAACGAAAAAAGTCGATCGAGCCGAAGCGGAACGCGGTGGCTGCCGAGGCGCCACCGTCCGAGTCGGCGTCGTCGTCGTCGACATCGCCGCCATCGTCGTCGTCGTCGTACGTATCCTTCCCTGAACCGCATTCGCATGGGGGGTCCGCTGCTGGGAAGCGTTCCCGAACCGGTCCCCGACACCCAAAACGACATTGCGTCGTGGGACACCTTCGAACCCATCATCACTCCGGAGGTCGCCTCTGACACGCGGAAAAAACCCGAGCGGTACATTCTGCTGCCCCATTCTCGATACATTAGTGTCCTGGCGTACAAAACCGGAATCAAGGTGGCAACCCTGGTCCCGTCTCTCGGCGGCGACGTCGAAGACGACAAGGACAAGGACAAGGACAAGGACACCATCATTGAGTGCGTGAGTCTGGTCAAGTACCCGCGAAAAGTGTCGGAAACCACCGCGCAGGACGTGATCGACCGAATGGACGTGGACGAGACGGACGACGATGATGATGATGACGATGATGATGATGATGGCATCTCGGAGACGTAGAGAGGAAACCCTGGTCCTGGTGGGATGCCGGGACGGCACCGTTCGAGAATTCTCGCTCGGGGCGGTCGGAAACGCGGCAGCCGAACGCTTCCGCGGCGGGAGCGGCGTCCAAGCTGGTGGACGTGGGACCGTACAGCATTGCGGGTCCGTGCTTTCGGCCCCGCCGCGTCGTCCGGGTGCTCAAGAAGGATCCCATCGTTCACCTGACGGTCCCGCACCTGAGGGCCGCCGCGGGTCCGCGCGGACGGCATTTTGGTGTACGTGGCGGCGCGGCGGCTCGAGCGAAGAGACGAGGAAGAAAAGGAATCCTCCTCGTCGTCCTCCAAACCGGTGAGACCCAAGTCGTCGTCGTCGACGGACGCCTTCTTCTCCGTCGAGGTGATTCGGGTCTTGCTGCCGCACTACGACGGTTCCGCCACGGACGTGCGCTTGCCGTCGACCAAGGAGTCGATGCGGTCGCTCGACAAGTTCAAGTGCCGGATCAGCACCAACAAAAAGAAAAAATTCGCCAACACCCTCCCCTTTCGAATGGTCTCGGCCGCCAAGGCTCTCCCGGGAGGCCAGAGCACGCACGAGGGGAAGGAGAACTGCTCGGTGTTCGTGGTGCTGGCCAGGGCCAACGCGATCTCCGTCTATTACGACCAGTTGCACTCGTCGGAGGTCTTTCCGCCCATGTCCATTTCGATGCCATCCAACAACCCGCTCACGGTCGCGAGCATCTCGCTCAACAAGGCCGACATTACCTGCGGTCACTACCGCGGAAACATTCGCGTGATGAACAACATCCTGAACGACATCGAGCTGTTCCACATCGCGACCAAGAAAGCCAAGCAACTGACCGGGGAATCATTGTCGAAAACCTCCAAATCTAAGGCGGCGGCGGCAGCAGCTGCTGCTTCCATGCTGCCCCCGGATCCGAGAAAGAACATAATCACCAGCCGGGTGCACTGGCACGCTCTTCCGGTGACCAGCATCGTCTACGATTCGATGAGCTATCCGATGGATCCCCTGCTCTACAGCGGAGGAGACGAGAGTGTGCTGGTCACGTGGCAGATCTCGCAGGGCCGGGATCGTCCGGTGCACGTGCACCCGCGTCTCGCACTGGGAGGAATCGTGCACCTGTCGTCGTGCGACCGATGCGACGACCGTCCCACCGGTGGAATCCTGGTGTACTGCGAGGACAACACCCTGCAGCTCCTGGAATCGCACAACAAGGGGTGCCTGTGGAAGGTGGAGGGACTCGCCTGCGCGCAGAAACAAAAGCAGAAACAAAACACCGAGGGTTCCCTCCGGGTCGACCCCCGATCCACCGGGCAGAAAAATTCGCAGCTCGTCGTCACGGGGTTGAAGCAAGCCCCGGGATACATCCATTGGTTCGATCCGATGCGGGGACGACTGGCTTCCTCGTTGGAGGTCGTGCCGTTCAACCGCATCAGCAAAACCGAACTCGACGAACGCCCCCTGCCCAAACCTTCCATCACCGGGCACGCGTTCGGCAAGGATGGCAACGATCTGGTCACCATCGACGAATCGCAAACCGAAAACATTTACGTCGGAGCCCTCGACAAGGCCGCCAGGGGCGACGAATACGGGACCGTGAGCACCATTCGATTCTGGTCGTGGAACGATTCGTCCTCCACCAAGGGAGACGCTTCGCCTCCGTACCACGAGATGGCGTCCATGACCTACCCCCACGGACCCAAGAACCGCGTCTCCGCCGTGGGCATGTCCGGGGACGGCACGGTCGCGTGCACCGTCAGCTGCAGCGAGAAGGCCTTTCGGGTGTGGCGCAACTCCAGGGGAACCGACAAATCGGCCTCGTGGGCGTGTCGGTACAAGGTGAAGGTTCCCGCTGGTTTTTCCAACCGCTCCACGAAGCCAAACGGGATGACCTTTTCGGACGACAACTCCCTGCTCGTCATTGCGTTTGGGCAGACCGGGACGATCTGGGATGCCGACGGCGCACGGTTGTTGACTACCTTTGATCATTCCCAAGGGAATGCGGACATTGACTCGGTCGAGTTTATAAATCCGGGGTTCCACCAAGACCTCTTGTTGATTCGGTCGAGGGCGTGCGTGTCTCTTCGCTCCCCCTACGGGCCTTACGGAAGTTCGGCGAGCTTTAGAGGATGGAGTTGGTCCGTGCCCCAGAACCAAAGAGGCGATGCCATAACAGCCGTGGAATACATCGAAAACCGGGGGTGCATCGCCATTGCCATCCACTCGGCCGTCGAAAACCGGAGTCGCGTTATTTTCATCGACGTGAACACCGGGAAGGGGGGAGCCGGTGGAAGGGAGTCACCATTGAGCTTGGTAGAGAACGTCTGTGGATGCATAAGTTCACTCTGTGCCGTTGGCAAACAGCAGCTCGAGAAATCGAATTGGGACAATGCGTCTCGCAAGAAGAACAAATCTGCACTGATGTTGTATGCTTTGACGAGTGTCGGTGATCTGATTCTCTTGACGGAAGATAGATCGAATATCCATAGCAACGCAGCACCGATCGAATCCTTCGTGCCGACCGGACCGAGATTAGAAATTGCGCCGCATGACACCAGCAGACGGAAACGCCAACGAACCAATATTCCTTCCGGGCCGGCGTCTCGTTCGGAAGAGCTATTGAAGCCCACGAAACTTGCCCTCGATATTTTCGGTTTTGGCACCAACAATGATTTGACTCTGATTCCGTCAACTGCGGAACTGCCATCTCTCAGTGCCAACTTTGTGAAGACATTTGTATGCCGCAATCTTCGTAAAACAAAAGCATAATCACCAATCAACTAAGGAATTGATTTCTTTCAAGTCTATTGGCTCGTCCAACAGTACACGTACAGATAGGTATCAGCAAGGGAAGAGACATTTTCTTTCAGTTCACCATGCAAAGGACCGAGTACCGGTAGACCTTTTGGCTTTCGCTTACTAGTGGCATATTGATCGCAGATAGTTTCATCTTCTGCAGGGGTCTCGAAACGGTATCAAGGACTACACTGGCGAGCACATAAAGGCAGACTCAATGGTATAGCGGCAGATAGTAGGGAGTTGTTGCTTCTGTCGATACAGACAAAATTCACATGCCCCAATCAGGATCTACTTTATGTGGTGGTAGAATTCATACATTCTCAGAGATAATTTCTCTTACGATATTTAAGATCCGTCTGACATGTGTTCACAGTAGCCTATGTGTTTTGCAGAGAAATAGGACAACAGCAGCAGTAAATTAGTTGGTATCATCACCATGCAATCATAACTCTGTACTGAAGAAATCCTTTTGTTACAGAATAGAATTTGTGAAATGACCAGAACTCATCCTATAACCACAGCATTATATCATGAAAGAAAAAGATTCATCTTGATACTGAAACACTGGGGAAGTCCAACATTTCAACTCAGAAGAGAAAGTTGTTGTGGTTTTCACAATCATAGGAGGAAAAGGAAGTAGTACTACTGGAAGCATACTAAAAGTAGACAATGTTGACCAGGTGCATGACTTCCTTGATCCCAGTTGCAAAGGAGGAAGGGAATGATGCAAACAAGTGTTGAGAGGAGTGAGGGAAAGCTCCCAAAGCAGGAAGGGTGGCCCTTTACAAAACTCTAAGACTGGAATTTTTTGCTCTACTTGGATTCGTTGTCCATATTTTTGTGCTACGATATAGAATGTAGCTGCTCCTTCTACTCACTACACAATTGATTGAGGAATCAGAAATCACCAGGTGCTCCAAGAATGTCTGGTGCTAGGGCCTCCTGTGGCATTCTGACAGCTGGAAAGGCATGCTGGTTCTTGGTCTCAACATGAGAAGGCATGAGGCCATTAAAATCATGATAATGACCTAAGGAATCATTGTTCTCTGTGTGTGTGTGGTGAGAGATGGGTTGTCATTGTTTTTAGGAGAGTGTGGAGAGACCTTTCTTCAACGTTAAAAACAAACAGGACTATCATCTTTTTCAAATACGTATGACTAGTTATGAAAAATCACACAGAAAACACACACTAACTACGAACAGCGAACTCCAAATATGCAGGCGCCGGCGCGCCGGATTGCTGGAGACGTCCTCGGCAAAGCGGCGCGACCGGGGTTTTGCGTAGAGGAGGATCACGATCCCTACCGTTGCGTAGGTCCTACCGTAATACTAGTACCGTGTGGTTCATCCGAAGTGCGATCGTGCAAACCCAAAACCAATCTCTCGCGTCTCAAAATCAAAACCAAAAATCGAAGCGCAAAGCAAAAAAATCGTTCCGCGATTGTTGCTTGTCGCTCGTCGTTGCTTTCGTTCCGGATCTGACTTTTCCGGGCCAAAATCCAGTTCGATCGAGCCATTGCGACGCTACCCAATAATAATCTGCGGTGTCAGCGCGGATACCCAAACGTTCGACTTCTAACGAATTCATCACCTCGACAGCGTCGGCTCCTCTCTGCGTTTTCCGAAACGAAGAAGAGCTTGACATCAGCAGCAGTGTCGCGGAGCACTCCGAAGCTTCTCGTCGGGATCTCGAGATCGAAGCATCGCATCGCATCGCATTCATCCTTCTTCCTGCCGAATCATTTACGAACGAACATCAATCAGAAACGAGAACGATAGGGTGACCGAGAACGTCCTGTTACTTCAAAACGAGAGATCCCGAAACGGAGTCTGTACGCAACCAAACCAAACCAAACCAAAACAAAACAAAACAAGCAAATCACAATACGAAGTAGAAGACGTGGAGAGTCGTATCGGATTCCTTCCCAGCGATTCCTAACCAACGTGCGATGGCGGAGGGTGATTCCATCGCCGTCCGGTTGGGAGGAGGATCTCTAGGCAAGCAGCAGTATGAGCAGCAGCGGCAGCAACATCAATAACAACGCTCCGCCCCAAATGGCCCCGCAAACAGCTGCAGTTCCTGCCGCTTCCTCGCTTCCGGTGTCCTCGTCTGCTGCAATTGTTGCGAAACCGAAGCCGTCCGGAGATAGCAACGCTGCGAACAGCAACGGCAACAAGAACACTGCCGTCGACGAAAACGGTGAGAGAAACCGAGTCCGAGCAGAGCGATCGCTCCGAATTCCGTCGTGGATCTCACCGAGGATTCCGAGACCGAGACTCGTTCTGCAATCATCAAAACGAAATGCAGTGGTATAGCTCCGAGCAATACGAACGCACCAAAAGACATGGACCTGGTTGTGGTGGCGCGAGAAATGCAGCGATTCGAAAACTCGACTCCGAGCGCTGCATTGGACCACGCCTTACAAAATCTCCCGAATCCGGTCTACAATGCGGTGCTCAAAACGGTGGTGTACCGGTTTATTCCCACAAAAAAACCCGACCCCTGACCCAGGGAGCAGCACCTCCTTGGGCAAGAAATACATGGGCCTTCTTCGGAGCGCCAGCAAGCGGTTGGCATCGGAACCCTCTCTGCTGGCGGGACTCAAGTGCTCGTATTGCGCGGGCATGCCCCAACACTTCGAGGGATGCGTCTCCTTTGTCCGCCTCGACGCCCCGGACGCGCCGGAGCTGGTAGCCAACGCCATCCACCAGCGGATCTTCCACATGGAGACCAAGTGCAAATTTGCCAGGCAGGAGCACGGGGAACACGAGGTACGAAAGCTCTTTGACAGCTCCTACAACCGATTGGATGTGCACCTGCGAGAGTTTTGCAAGGAGTGGCTCAAGGAGTGGAATCTTCACAAGGAACGACCCCTGGTGACAGAGACGATCACGAAAGGGAGGACATTGGCAACGACCGGTACAACTGACGGGTACAACGACTGCTTGCGTCCGCGGCAACCGCCGAAGCACGCACGGCACCGGAACCGCTCCCCCCTCCCATACCCGCGATCCAGCCGCGTCCCATCCTCCCAAGGGCTCCCGCTGCACAGCAGCACCCCGCGGCCGTGGTGGCGGCGCGGCGTTTGGCGATCCAGCACCAACAAATCCTCCAGCAATTGACCTTAAAACAGCAGCAACAGCAGCAATCAACAGCAACGACAACTTGCGATCAGTAGGGGTCAACTAATGATGCAACAGCAACGAGAACGAGAACGGCAGATAATGATAAAGAATCATCAGTTGATTCTGCAACAACAGCAACAACGATTGATGCAACAGCAACAGCAACAACAAAAGGAACGTCAGAAGCAACAGTATTTATTGCAGCAGCAGAATCAATGGAAACAAATCCAGCAAAAAGTACAGCAGCACAAACAACAACGACAGCAACCGCAACTGCAGCCGAAACCGCAACAGCAACAGCAACCGCAACAGCAACAGCGACAATCGCCACCGAAACCACAACCCAAGCCAATACCCCCAAAACCGAAACCACCAAAGTTCCACAATTATTTCAGGCGCAAAAGGATACCCTTTGAGGAGCTAGCCAAGGTCCACGAAGACCTATGGGAGGAGGGCAGCTGGGCTCTGTTCAATCCACTTTGGGAGCCATACGACGACGCAGACGAAGCGGACGAGTATTTGCTGTCGCAATCCACCAGCGCTGCGACAAATGTGTCACAGCAGCAGCAGCCTCAGCGGAATGCCAACCCAAACGGTAACGGAGTACAATGTCATGCGATCGCTGCCACCCCCAAAACCAAACCCGGAGTACTGTCTCCCGATTCAACCCCACCAGCTCGCGCAGTGCCCGGACGGAGTGCCCTACGCGAAGGAGAAGAAACTGCTGGATCCTGCTTCCTCCGAAATGATTGGTCTGTCTCTCCTCGGTATCCTACCCAACGATGTAGTCGTTGCCGGCGAGGGATGTTCGTCGACCGTGGCCCGATCCCTCCACGATCGGATCGGAAACCGCCATTTCTTCGGACTGGTGTCGGAACACCGTCACCAATTTAGGCATAGTTGCGACGGTGGCGATCACGACGAAGAAGAAAAAGAACGATCGATCATCGTCGAGACGATCCTGGATCAAATCACCAAGCGCAGGGGGCGCTTTTTCTCGGCCGGGTCTCCCATGAAGGAACCCCGGAGAGCGACGGAGAAGGAAGCCAGAAACTATGTTCGCTATCGGTTGGAACGGGGCTTTCCCGACGTTTTGGATCCAGATCGGCACGATCCCCGATGCCTTTCCGTGGAGCGGGGCTCTCTGCCTACATCCGGGACCCGACCCGACTCCGAGTCCGCAGCGAACGACGTCGATGGCAAGGATGATGTTCCTCCGGCTCCTCGGAGCAAGGTTTGGAACGTTGAGCACGCACCGAAAATCGGGTTAATTACCGGAGCTCTGGAATGGGACACGCGGAAACACAGAACGGTCGCTTCCACCACCCAAAAACTCTTTTTTTCCGACTTGCGAACGGCACCGTTGACAACGCCAGACCCATCATCACCACCATCACCATCATCACCATCACCGAACGGGGAATCATCGGGCACAGAAATGGAGGCGTCGTCACCAACGACAGTGTCAGAAACCAATGCCAACAATAACATTCACGGTAATTTGAATGGGATTGGAACTGGAACCGAAGCGGCAGAAAGCAATGCCAACAAAAGCATTCAAGGGAAGTTGAATGGAACTCGAACCGAAGCGGCGGGAGTTCTGGCAAGCGCGTCAACTACCACTGCAATTGCAATGGCAACACCGCAAGAAAGGAATACGAACAACAACGTTCACGGGAATTTGAATGGGACTAGTAATATCGATCGATCGAGCAAGACAACGGCACCATCATCACCACCAAAAGCATCGCCAACCAAATTGTCGGAAAGTATAAATGGCAGCAACGTTCGTGGGAATTTGAACGAGACTGAAAGGGACACAAAACCATCCGAGGCGACAAATCAACACAAGACGCAATTGAATGGGGATGCAGGAACAACTGCTGCTGCTGCTGCTGCTGCACGGGGCTACGAAAAACAATCACCAAAGGATGGCAACAAGCGAAATCACGACGAGACTTCCAGCAGTAGTACCGAGGGACACACAACTTCCCCCCACCTAGTCCAAGAGAGCACGCAGCGAGGACACGGAAGTGATCGAGATTTCTTCGGATTGCTCCTCCGACTGAAGGCGGGAAGGAGGGGCCGCTATAACGACTCCATCCCGGGGGCAAGGAGGCAATCATAGAAACGGGGATCACTGGCAACCATCGACTCTAGTAGTACAGGACGGTGTGCGATCCGGTCCAATTCGGTCCAATTCATCAAATCGGATCGGTTCGGAGGCCAGAACGATCGGTTGCCAGTGATGCAATCATGCCGCCAGCAAATCTTTTCCAGTTCTGGATTTATCCTTCATCGTCGAGCACCGCGTGGAAGTAAGTTGTCAAGAAAGTAGTACCAGCAATCGAGTATGAGTATTTCCACGCGAATGGGATGATACTACTCTCTACTGGTTGCGGCTTGTTCCTTGGCAAACACATGATCAGTATTTCCAGGCAATAAGGCAAGCTACATGATTTGCTCGCCACACTACAAATAACTATGTTGGAGCGTAAAATATTAAAGAAAAGAGATGGATGCAACAGTTCCAATCTGTGGTGGTGGCTCATTGCAACCAAACTGCTGACAGCAGCTCAAAATAAAGATGATGATGGAACCCCAACCTATTTTACTTATAGCAACAAGGTTTTCTATTGGCTTAGGGTTTTGACTACTAAGTACTTCGTAATTAACAGTAAGGTTACCGTATTAGAAGTGTCGCCATGGTTATTGTTCAATTTTTCAATTATTTTATAGAAATTACAAATTACGAAGCTCAATTCAATTTTTAACCAGTTTTTTCAACAGTCGTACGTTGTCTACACTTCTACATACTATGAAAACGAATCAAACGTAAGAACATATGTAACGTCTTTCCTCCTCCCGTCTTGCACCACGTGGTATAGTTTTTTTCAATTTCCGATGCGATGCGCTGCACTGCATTGCTTCAGTTGCTCGACTGACGCAATCACGCGTGCTCCAACCACCACAGAAAAATAATTGTAGCAACAACGCTAATTACCACACGGAGAAAGAATAGGAGGCGTGACTTTTTCGACGTCGATCGAGTTTCGAGTTTTGGGACCACGCGCGCACGCGGCAGCATCAGCAAGCGGTCGTCGTCGAGTTTTTCCCAGAGATATTTGCGCATCTGTCTCAATCAAGCTGTGTGTGTGTGTGTGTGTGTGTGTGTGTGTTTATGTGTGTGTACGGTAATCTTACCGTAAAACCTTATGTGTTGCTTTTTCGAAGTTCTCATCCGAGCTTCCAACCCGGGCGGCGATATTAGCTTCGTTTCCGTCGACCGTGCCGCTCATTCCACTTTCATCGGTCAGAGTTGATCCGAACGCTGTCATCTTCTTGACGAAGGATAAACCAGTCAACAACAGTCCCACGCACCGTCGCAAGGAACTGTTTGCTTCTGATTGATTCATCACAGGACACCAGACGAGAACAACCGTCCAAACGAACGAATTTCTTCGATAGAAGGATCGCACCGCATCTCCAGTCCGATCAGACACCATGGTTCACGTTCCGTCCCTTGCCGTTTCGGCGTTCTTGTGCCTCTCCGCGATCGGAAGCCAGGTCGGCGCCTTTGTTCCCAGCGGAGGCGTCACCCAACAACGCGCCGCCACCGGATTTTCTTCCGAACGGTGCCCGGGTCGCTCCCGAACCGAGAAGCAGCGGCAGCAGCAGCACCTCTCTGTTCATGTCGTCCAGACAACAAACCGGGCGCGACTTTTACAGAATCCTTGGAATCAGCCGAAACGCCTCGACGAAGGAAATCAAATCCGCTTTCCGGCAAAAGGCTAAGCAATTCCATCCAGGTGCGTTGCGTTGGGTTGCGTTGGGATCGACGAGGAAGCCTTGTGTTCGCTTGGTCTCATTCGTTTGGGATCGATTGGTTGTGGTGTCTGAGTCGGGTCCAGGTCCGGTTCGGTCGACCGAGATTCTTATTTGTCGTGTCGGAACAGTCCTGTGCATTCAATTTTAATTCGACTGCGTTGTTGATATTTATCGTTGTCTGTTTTGTTCTCGTTCGCGATGATTTTCTATTCTGTTGTGGGGACAGATGCCAACCCCGGAAAGGACACCACGGAGCAATTCCAGGAGGTCAACCGTGCCTACGAGGTGTTGAGAAACCCTGACTTGAAAAAGAAATACGACATGTTTGGGGAATCGGGTGTGGGAACCTCGGCGGCCAGTGAGGGCCAGGGATCGCCCTTCGGAGGAGGTGCCGGTTTCGGACAAGAGGTCGACCTGAACGACATTTTTGATTCCTTCTTTGGCGGCGGTGGTGGCTTTGGAGGAGGTGGTCCCCGTACCCGACAGCAGCCCCGAGGACCCGTGGTCGGAAACGATCTCCGATTCGATTTGGAGATTGATTTCAAGACCGCCGTCTTCGGAGGAGAGGAGAAGGTCCGCATTCGCCACCTGGAGACCTGCGACACTTGTAGCGGAAGCGGTGTCAAGCCCGGCAGCAAGATCAACACCTGCGCCAACTGCGGCGGAAGCGGTGTCACGGTCGAGGTGACCCGAACCCCGCTCGGAAACTTCCAGACGCAACAAACCTGCCCCAGCTGTCGCGGAACCGGACAAAAGGTCGAGGAATACTGCGGAACTTGCGGCGGACAGGGACTCAACCAAAAGACGAAACAGATTAAGGTCACCGTTCCCGCCGGAGTCGAGGACGGCAACAAGCTCCGGGTGAGAGGAGAGGGAGACGCCGGTCCCAACGGCGGTCCCGCCGGAGACTTGTACATTTTCTTGCGCGTCAAGGAGGATGCCAAGTTCCGCCGCGAGGGACCCGAGATCTACTCGGAGGAAACCATCAGCTACATCGACGCCATTCTCGGCAACTCCATCAAGACGCCGGTCGTCGACGGCGAGGTGACCATCAAGGTCCCTCCCGGCACGCAACCCGGACAGGTCATGCGACTGAAGGGCAACGGTGCTCCCCGATTGGGCAACCCCAACCAGAGAGGGGACCACTACGTCACCGTCAAGGTCGACATTCCAAAGGATCTCAGCAAGGAGGAGGAGGAACTCATCGAAAAGCTGCGGGCGATTCGGGAGGGAAAGACCGAATCCTCGGGAGGAAAGGGATTTTTCAACCGTGGTTAAGCAGGGAACGGAACCGAACGGAGCGTGTGTCCGTGTGGATGGTTTGTTTGTTGGTTGGTTCGCGACACGACGTGACACGATACAATGCAACGCACACGAACCACCACCGTCTCCATCGCACGTGCCGCGGACGGGTGGGTCTGGGAACGTCCGAACATTTTTTCTAACTTGCCATATACAACTACAACAACTACTACTACCGACTCGCACGAACCCTCCCGCCACGGCATTGTACTCCTAGTACTGGAACGGAACAACGGCTTCCGGTCGAGTACAACCACAACTACTACTATTACTCTGTTTTATTTTAACAATGCAATAATACTAATAATAATAATAATAATAATAAACAAAAGAACATCTCGCTATCGAATTACTCGGTTCCGCCTCTAGCGCACGGATTCTTGTTGGACTCGGATGCGGCATCTGGCAAATTGTTGCGTGCGTTCTCCGTGGCATTCCGATGCGGATCCTTTATGGATTTTTGCTCGACCGACCCTGGGCGCGGTAACACCGAGCGGATTTGTGCTCCAAACAACCGATCGCCCGCAAATCGTCGGAAACCCCAACCCGCGCCGACCGCGAGGTCGATCGAGATTCCGATCCTTTGGCGGACCGCGATACGCACTGCACCGTACGGTAAGATTATTCGCATCCCCCCGCCGCATCGATCGATCGAAACGCCGCAAAACTCTTGCCGCCACCGCGGTGGATGGGCCTTTCTCGATTTGGTTCGCAGCGGTTCGTTGGGATTCCACCGGTATGTTGTGCTATTGTTGATGATACTCGGTATGAAATATACTATACTTTGGCATTGCTATCATCACCTTATAATAAATAATAGTATAATATTGTATTGCATTCCTATTACAATCTCAAAATAATATAATAGTACCGTACTGTAATTTATGCTCTCTATCGGTTCCCGGAGGCACTTGTACCGTACCGTGTGACAAAGATTCCTCGAGACTTCGGTTCGTTCTATTCTTTTGTTTCGTAACGTTTCCAACTCGACGTTCGTTGCGTTTTCGATCCGGATTGTTCCGGACTGTACCGTGCCATTGTTTGTTCACCATCGGTGGAGTTCTCGCAGATTGCCCCTTGGACCGCATCCTTCGTTTGTTGTTGGAACCAAACTACATTGAGCCGACGACACTCGATTCCATTCCATTTGACTCCATTCCACTCCACTCCATTCCATTCCGCGCCACTACCGCGCCACCCGGAATTCGGCCCCGGACCCGTCCCGCTTGGGGTGGACCTTGATGAGGCTCCCCGAGTGGGGCCGGAGCGCCGGTTCCACCAGCCAGACCCCGATCTCCCGGGCCACGTCCGCCGGTTGCGTCCACTTTGAAAAATCCTCGGTCGGCATGGCCTCCCGGTTCGCGGGGGTGTCGAGGGTCGTCGGCAGAATGCCCACGACGCTGAGCTCGCGGAGGTAGGCGTTTTGGTCCCGCGCATGTTGCTGCCAGAGTTTCCGGGTCTCGCGGCGCTTGGCTTGGCTCGTGACGGCCTTGCCGGTGGACTCGCCGAGGGTCCGGACGAAGTGGTGGGTCGCCGCCTTGGAGAGGCCGTAGCCCGTCATGCCTGGGGTTCCGCCGAGGGCGACCGTGGCGCCGATGGTCACAAAGAGCCCCCCGCCCTCGCGGCGGGAGCTTTCGTCGTCGTCGTCGCCGTCGTCGTCGTCCAAATCACGAGACTCGAGTCGATCGGAATTCCCGGCTTTCAAAAATTGCTGCGCGGCGTACCCGGCGGCCAGCACGGGAGCCAGGTTCTTGCCCATCATCCGGTCGATGGTCGACGCGTACGACAGGGCACCCTCGGCCAGCCACGATCGCTCGGCATCCCAGGAATTCTCGTCGTCGCCGTCGTCGTCGTCAATGTCCGTGTTCGGGTCCCACTCCGGAGGCTCCGGGTCTCCCTCCCATCCCCCGGCGACGCAAATGATTGCATCGAGCTGCCTCGTCCCGCCCCCCAGCAGCTGATGCAATCCGTCCGCCAGTGCCACGGTGAGGTCCACCAGGGGGGTCGGCTCAAGGGCGACACTGTCAGTGTCGTAATCATTGCTTCGCAGCTCGACAAAGCCCCCTTTCAGGTGGGGTTGGTCATCGGAGCGGGGAACGACCACGTCGGCTCCCACGACGCGAACGCCCAGGTCCTTTGCCAGGTGCCGGACGACGGACCGGCCCAGGGCTCCGGAGGATCCCACCACCAGGGCGGTCTTGGGAAAACCGGTGGTGCCGGACTCGTCCGAGTCGTAGTCGTACTCGTAGTCGTCGACGTCGACGTCGTTGTGTTTGGAACGAAAGCGGCGATCGACGCGGTGGTACGGGAGAACCCGGGGTCCCTGCGGTTGCAGTTGCCGGTGTTGATGTTGTTGATGATGACTGATGATGATTCGTGAAGGACCAGGAGCTCGCCGTTGTCACGCTTCGGATGCTGCGTGTCTGGTTTCGATTCGAGATCCCGCCTCTTTCCAAGAGTCGTCGGGCTATTTGGAGGGATCGATGACGATGACGATGACAATTCATGCTGTTCTTCTCGTTCCTGTTTTCTTTCCAATCTATCTGGCGTATTGATTGATATTCCGCGATCTTCTGATCAGTTTGTCTTGTTATTGCGAAATAATGTATTATTAATTTGTTGGTATCGCAGCGTGGGTTGGTCAATGGTGACGACTAAGATTACTGTCTAAACGTTACGACGACACAAAGAAGAATTTCGTGACTTGTTGATGCAGCAAATAAGATTGATTGATGATGGGGGTGACAACTGACAACAGCAGTCCGCACGAGTGGTGATTTTGATGTCTGGATTCTGGATGGAGCGCAGGAACCGAAACCGGAGTTCGGATCTTGCGAGAAAAAAAAAATACGAGAATTGGGATCCCGAACGAAAGAAAACCATCTGTTTTTCGAAAAAAATGATTTTGACGATGATTCATTCATCCATTCATCATTCATTCATTCTCGGAACAATGTCGTGTGAGTGGTGATTGGTCACCATGTTACTTCTCTTTATTTTTGAAGATTGATTCATTCGATTCAGATATCCCTCGAATATAATTCCCCTGTTACTCCTCTTCCCTCCTTTTCCACCGCATCCCATTTGCACTCACAAGTTTTTTTTCTGGGCGGGGTTCGAGTTTGAAACAAGGAGCTCCACGGCACCGTAACTTACCTTACCATACTGGTACCGTAAGGTAATTAAGGTTACTGTACTATCCTAGATGACCGCAAAACCCTACCAAAGCACCGCAAACGATCACAGACGGAGAGAGATCATTATTTTGATGATCATTCCCATTTGCAAATCCAGAAAGTGACCGACCACCAACTCGTGGCACCGGCGCAACCGTCTTTGGAGAATCAATCGCCTCGCGTTATTACAGTAGCACTCAAACGCAACACCGTACCATCGACAATCGACAATCGACAATCGACAAACACCTTTTCGACCCGGGATTCTCGCGAGCGCCGAAACAATGTCCTCGGCATCGTCGCAACGGAACGATAGAAACGGGCTTTCCGCCGGCACTCTTTCGCTCCGAAGGGGTCGCGCGGGCACGTGGTGGTTGGCATTGTTCCTGTACGCATGCGCATCCGCATCCACGATGTGCTCCGCGAACCCCCACTCCAAGGCCTACATCCCCTTCCGGACGGACCCGTACGACCAGCCCATTGCCAAGAACGAGGCCGCCGACTTTCGCAGCGACCGCAGCTTCGAATCGGGAAGCCGGCCCCGCCTCTACGAGCCCGAAAAGGCGAAAGGGCAGGACCCGGTGTGCCCGCTGCGGTTTTCCCTCGGGGTTTCGAGGAGGACCAACGACGCGGCGCCCGGACTGGGGGACTCGTCCGGAACCCCGCTGGGGATTCACCAGCCGCCGATCATCTACCCGGTGCTGCCCTGGCAGGGACCCGGGCGGCAGGTCCTGTACGCGACGCAGTACGAGCACCTGGACTTGTTGACGCCCATGAAGGGATCCATCGGGGTTGCGTCGTCGTCGTCGTCATCTTCGTCGTCGTCCTCGTCCCCGGGAAGCGGGGACGGCGACGATCTCGGGAGTTTTCTCACCGAGGGACTCATCGAGCACCTGGAATTCCCGCTCCTGTTCGAATCGAGCGCCTTTCAGACCAGCCCGGTGATTGCCGACGCCAATGGGGACGGCATTCTCGACGCCATTCTCACGGACTACCACGGGGGAGTCTACGCGATCGGCCTCCAGATGGGCGAATCCTCCAGCGGCAACGCCCGGAACCACCGCTACTTTTTGAAGGCGCAGGTCCCCCGTCTGTACGTCCGGCGCCAGTGGATCGAGGCCGCCGTCAACGAGACGCTCGGCATCGACCCCTACGAGGCCGAAAAGGCCGCGGAGGAAGCCGAGCGCCTCGCCGAGGAAGCCCGCAAGGCGGCGAGGGCCGCGGAAGTGGCCGGGGAAAACGAAAACGAAGGAGAAGAAACGCCGAGGGATCGCCGGGAGCGCTTCCGGGCCAACGACGAACGGCCCTACGATCCCTACCACTCGTATTTCGAGTATTCGTACGGAAACGGAAACTCGGCCCACGAACCGATCCTCCGGGGCGTCACGGCGAGTTTGCTCGGACAGGACAAGGAGCACGTCGAGGGGCTGGCCGAGCGGCGGAACCGACAGCACCACGCTCCGGCGAGCGACGAGCAAACAATCATTTACGACAGCTACGAGGACGAACAACAACAACAACAACAACAACAACAACAAAAGGAGGATTCCAATTCCAAGAACGATCACATGATCCATGGGTTTCCGGACGAACAACACCACGAAGAACAACACCGGAGGCTGCTGCAGGTCGACGGAGACGACGCCATGGATCATGGCAATGGAATAGACGACGAGCCCGAATGGAGAAACTTTCAGGACGATTTTCATCGATACGACGACGACGAAAATCCGGAAGAGGGAGAGGACTTTCCCGAGGAGGAATATCCCGAAGAAGGATATCGCGATGGCAAACAAGGCGACGGGGAACACCGCGAGGAGGAACCTCCGGCGGAGGAAGAAGAAGAAAGAGGCTACAACGAGGGTGTCCGCGTCGAAGGAGACGACAACCCCACCGACGCGATGCGGGGAGACGACCAACCCCCAGCGTACGACGACGACATCGTCGACAACCCGGGTTCGCACCACGACGACTACCGGCGGTACGACGACTACAGGCGGTACGACGACTTTTATTCCGGCCGCTACAGCGACCTCCACGAGAACTACTTTGACGGCAAGCACTACATCCGCCTCCCCCCGCACATTCTCTGCACCCCCGTGGTGGCGGAGCTCCCCAAGATGTACGGCCGAAAACCGGGAGAGGTCGACACGATCTTGTTTGTGGCCGTGTCGTACTTCTTTGACGAGGACGAATACGAGGGATTCTTTTCCTACAAGCGGTTCGAAAACTCGGACCACGGAGACGAAACCGAGACCAAGAGGGGAATGTACACGGCGAACGCCATCATGCTCTTCCATTTGGGAGACAATCCGAGATGGGGTGAGTAACGGAACGCAACGCAACGCAACGCAAATCTTTGCTCGCTTTCGTGCGTGCGTGTGTGTGTAGCACAAAGACATGGTCGGGAAGTGCGTCGGAGACGATCCCGTCGAAGGGCCGGCGGGCAATGTGACACGTGATCCGGTGGGAAACTTTGCTCTGCGCTCCGCCGTTTGCAGCTGTTGGCTCACCGTTTTTTGTCGATTGTGACGGTTCCGATCGATCGATCGATCTCTCTCTCTCTCTCTTTTACGTTGCAGGTCGCCAGGAGCACCTCGACCTCAGTGCCGATCACTCCGCACCGGTCAACCTGACAGTGGTTGGGTCCATTCCAATGCGGGAAGACAACACCAAACTCGGTGCCTTTGCCCTGTCCAGTCCAACAATCGCAGACATTGACGGCGACGGATCCCTCGACATTTTGATGGGCACCAGCATGGGATTTCTGTACGTTATGGACGCGCGCAATCTCTACCTGCGAAGCAACTTCCCCATCCAGCTCCAGTACGGGATCGAGTCGCGGGTGTTGGTAGAGGACGTTCGCGGGGACACCAACCTCGAGATTTTCGTGGCGGACGTTGGTGGCAACGTGTTCTGCCTCGATCACACCGGAAAAAAGCTGTGGCACCGCAACCTCCTCCTCAGCATTGCCAACAACCAAAACAGCGAGGTCATTGGATCCAGTCCCATGGTGCTCGGAGACGTGAACGGCGATGGCATTCTGGACGTGGTTGTCCTCCTGCAAATCAAAACCGCCGGACAGGGCGTGAGTCACTTCCTCTTTGCCATTTCTGCCGATACCGGCAGGGACATTGACGAGGGTCGATTCCCGGTAAATATCTGGACCAAGGCGGACACCTATCACCGCGACACGGTCGGAGAAGAATTTGTTCACACCAAGCTCCCCGCACCCCTCCTGGTAGACATGCACGAAAATCAGGATCACATTGCCGACTATCTGAAACGAAACGGCACCCGATGGTCGAAACCCAAGGCAGAGAAATCCGAGAATTCCAAGGTTCCGCACGGTGGCACCGCTGGTGGACTCCACATCGTGCAACCCATCGATACCTTCTTGGTGATTGTCGAGGGCGGATCCGGCTGCACGCAGTCCATCGAGATCGGAGAACAAATCAACGCCATGGTCCAAGCCGACGATGTCCACGGCACCAACAAACTGGACCTGATCATATCCACCGCGAAGGGAAACGTGGTGACACTCGAAAGCGACGCCCCGTTCCATCCCCTCAACGTTTGGAACAACGGCGAGCTGCGGAGCCGAACCAACGGCGCTTCTCACGGGTACAGCGCGTCACAGGGCATTTTCGTGCACGAGATGAGCCGGCGGTACCGCGACATTTTCGGTGTGTACGTCCCCGTCACCTTCGAGATCTTTGACAACCGACCAAACATCCAGAACGAGCCCGACAAGCGCAAGTACAACGTCGAGATCAAGGCCGGCACCTCCTATCTGTTGTTCCTCAAGGACTACGACGCTCCCGGGATCCTACACCGAGCGGCTCTACATTCCGCAGGGACCCGGGCACTACGAATTGAGCGTGGTGCTCAAGACCACCCACGGCCTGGTCTACGAGGACGCCTTTCACATCGGATACAACGTCAACTACATGAACGGTTTCAGCTTGCTGCTGTGGCTGCCCCTCACGATCGGTACCATTTGCGTGTTCTTGATGGGGGCCAACAAGAGCCAGAACTGGAACGACGAAGACTACGAGAGCAGTGGTGGCGGAAAGGGAATCCTGGACGGCGGCTATGGCGGTCTGCCGGAGTGAGTGAGTGTGTGAGTGAGTGAGAACACCTGGAACGGCCATGGCCCCGCACGGGACATCGCATCGTATGGTACGGTACATAACATACCCCACACCCAAATTACACCCATCGATCCAAACTCGAAATAATTGTATACTACTATTAAAACAACGCTAACAACAACCGAAACTGTGGTGTATTATGGGATCACCGTAGATCGTTTCGACCCGCAGTGAGTAGAATTCCAGCGGCGACTTCGTTTTTGCTACGTGTACGCTACCTTGAATGGAGTTGAGATCGTCGGAACGATGACCCCGTGGCGTACCGTGGTTCCGTGCACTTGAAAATAATTCTACACCACCACCGTAACTTACGCGTCCGACAACAATTGAGACTCGTTTAACGCTCTAAATTCCACGAGATTTCTTGACAGGCGCGTAAAATGGAATCTGACGCCATTTCGAACGAGAAACAGGTCCCGATTGTTGTCGAACGCTTAGTACGATCATGCTGGCTTTCCGCTGCGCGGATCCGATTTCGAAACGCTAGACGGCGATGGCACGGCCTGCGTCCGACACAACGATTTCGTACCAAATCGATGGAAAGCAAAAACCAAAAAAATTGTATTGTCTAATGAGAGTGTATTCATCTAGCGTGTTTATTCCTTGACGGTGATTCCGTCCGATCCGGCAATGATGACGGCGGTGCTCATGTCGCAGAAGAGTCCGTGGTCGACGACACCGCAGACGGCCTTGATGTCTTCGGCCATCTTTCGCGCGTCCTTGATGGGTTCCTCGAAGTGGAGGTCGACGATGTAGTTTCCGTTGTCGGTGACGGCGATTTCGTCACCGTCGGGTTGGTTGCTGGAGGAGGATCCCATTCGGAGGACGGGTTTGCATCCCGCGCAGGATTCGAGGGCGGCGACCTGTCTCATGGTGTGTTCGTGGCAGAACGGTGTGATCTCGACGGGAACGGGGAATCCGGGTCCCAATCCGTCGCACAACTTGGATTCGTCGACTGTTTGTTTGTTTGTTGTTGTTGTTGTTGTTGCAATGCACGCAACGATGGGAAATCGATCGGATTCGACAGGGTTCGGACAGACATTGCGACACAATTCGTCGGCGGAAACAATGAGAATGGGACAACCGTGAGAAAGAATGCACCACCACCATTGTTGGTCCCGATCGACTTCCCGGAGTTGGTTCGAAAACTGATGCAACAGTTGTATCTCACGGCAATGGCAGGAAATTACAGACTACGTACCGATGACGATAAATTTGTCGGCCATGACTTCGACCATCTTCTCTCGAAGAAGGGCACCGCCTCCTCCCTTGACAAGGTTCAGGTCGGGGTCAACCTCGTCGGCTCCATCGATAGCAACATCCAACTTCGAGTGGGTGTCGAGGGTGACGAGAGGGATATCGAGGCTCTCGGCTTGTTCCTTGGTGCGGACCGAAGTGGGAATGCAGACAATATCTTTCAGCTCTCCGGATTTCAAGAGCTCTCCGACGCGCTCGACGGCGAAGTATGCGGTGGAACCAGTTCCGAGACCGACAACCATTCCACTTCGGACATAGTCATCGACGGCCTTGTAGCCGACTTGTTTCTTGAGTTCGTCTTGCGAAACGGTAGACATACTAAGAGCAGATTGGAAACCTGTGTGTGTTCGAAGTGCCACAGGCGAAAATGCGTTGACACTCGCAAGAGAGAGGAGAGCGGCGGAAATGATGCGCATGATGTCAAAAATAGATCCGGTGATGTATAATTTTGGTGGCTATCACAGCACTCAACCCGAGAAAAAGTAATCAAAGAGATAGATTATGCGAAACGACTAGTTGGGAAGCGCATGGATACTGCTTCTGAACCTTGGACCAATAATTGCCAATCGTACATGCATTTGTGCATTTGTACGGCATGATTGTGTTCGAACTCGAGTTTTAGAAAAATGATAAAAACGCTGGCGTTCTGATGATTTACATTGCTGTGACGTTTGCGAAAAAATGATTGTGATGTCATCCCCCAAGACACCGAGTAATAGGACTCATTGGACTAATTTAGAGAACACCTGCAGAGGTCATTGATCTAATGACCAACCAATCAGCAACTTTCTAAGCATATGACATACTTCTTAAAACAAAAAGACCCATTGGGCTTTAGTCCTTTGTTTTCCGATAGAAAAACTAGTGGTAATCTGTTATGACCAGAGAAAAAGTATCTTCGACAGATGATATTAGCCATGCCAACACAAAGGCTATCAACTTCCTTTTGAGTCTGAAGTCTGAAAGGTAGAAGGAAATTCGCAAAGATACGCTACGGTGAATGGCATCCAACAATACAACAACCATTAAACAACAAATAACCACCATGAATCGAGCATTAATTTCAAAAGTATCATCGAGAGCCACTTTCGCTTCGTATTCGAAGCGACAGCTAGCGGAAACAACCAATCCGCTCCGTGCGATCCATTGTAATGGTCTGAAATCACCGTACAAACTGCCATGTGTACACCTCGAGTCACAACGAGCGATGGCGACGGCTTTCGTCGGTCACCGACAACACTATCGCGATACCTTTTCTGTTAGAAATGGTTCGATTAGCAATCTTGCGAAAACAGCAAAGCCACAGATTCGGAACATCCACAGCAGTCTTCCTTCCTATTTCGAGGACAAGATTTCAGAGACCAAATCACCCTCGTCTGCTGTGGGCGCAAAACCTGGATCCAAGGCATTCATACTCGAATCCGAACGACTCGCTCTGGTTGATTTGTTCCAAAAGTTTTCGATGCCTGATCATCCCAGATGTTTGGATCGGGAAGGACTCAGAAAAGCATTGAAGGCCGTTGGAGAAACCCCCGACGACGAAACGCTCGAACAGATATTTCTGGATGCCGATCTAGATGGGAACGGATTTATTGAGCTGGAAGAGTTCCTGCAAACTTCTGACAAAATCTTGGGAGGTGCCCCAGCTGGTATTGTTTTGCTAGTGGGAGGTCCCGGGAGTGGTAAGGGCATGCTGAGCAAGAGACTCATAGAAGAGTGCGGTGTCGTACACATCTCAAGCGGGGATCTTCTGCGCGAGGAGGTCGAACGCGAAACACCAATCGGCAAAGAGGTGCGCGAGATCATGATCCGTGGAGATCTCGTTAGCTCGGCCGTCATCGTGACCCTTATGCGAAGAAAAATGCGTCTACCGGAAAACGCCGGAAAACGAATCCTTTTGGATGGATTTCCAAGGTCCCAACAAAACGCCATAGACCTGGTGGAGTTATGTGGGCAACCAGAGCTTGCGCTCCATCTCCAATGCGATGGTAAGAGAAAGTTAAACCTAGGTTGAATTTTGATCAAGAAAGAATTCTGAAGCTGCGAGCTTTAAGCTCTGACTGCCGTGCACAACTGAGATTTTGCGCACTACACCTTGACAACTCTAACATTTTCAATATCGTTGTCAAAAACTATTTGCCTGTGCTTGCTGCAAAAGATACGGTTTTGATTGAACGGATTCTCAATCGCCGAGAAGAATCCATGCAAGAAGGTAAAGTACGAGACGATGACAACATCAAAACCGCCTTGAAGCGATTGCGAAACTACCACAAGTACCTCAATGTAACCCTAGATTGGCTGCGTGAAAATCATGTCCCAGTTATTAATCTTGATTGCGACTGTCCACCAGATCAAGTCTGGGAGCAGTTGCTCGCCATTGGAAGACTTGTTCGTCCAGCAACTACTATCGATAGCGACGATTTGTCGCTGTTGCGCTGAGAGTCAGTCTGCAAGACTGACGCCGATAAAGGAATTGTGTAGATGAAATGTAACAAGCAAACAAGCAGTCAGAGTGTAACAGTCGAGCTGAAAAACTATGTTCTCGCTCAGAAGGTCCAGGCTATCTATTCTAGCTGCCCTTTGGTAATGAGTCGGAACTTGGATTTACGGAAAAAGTAAAGATTTTAAAAAGAATCTTTAGAAAACATCTGCTGAAAAGTGTTTACTGCGTCAATTCAAGACAAATTCGCAACAATCGTCGTGACAAGAAATGATTAGAATTTTCTGCCAAACGTATGTTTTCATTAGGTTGGCGTCTTCGATATTGCCGCAAGCTCCGTTTTCGTCATAGAATTCACTTCTTCTGACGCATTCGAAAACGATGTAACAAAGTAGTCGGCATCTGCTTTCGAAAACACCAACGGTGGTTTGATCACTAATACATTATCGTAAAACCCGTCGATGCTAGTGAGAATGTCGTACTTTTGTTTCAATAGCGTGCAAATGTAAGATGTTTCCGTTGCAGCTGGTTCTTTCGTTTCCCTGTCGCGCACCAATTCAATTCCAAGAAATAGACCGCTGCCCCTAATATCTCCGATGCAAACATTCAAGGGTTTCCTCCTACTAGCGTTTTCCATAGTCTCGTTCTGTACCTGCCAAAACAGAGTTTTCAAATACTTCCCCATCAAGAAGGCATGCTCTTGCAAGTTTTCTTCTTCCACGACATCCAGCACCGCCAAACCCGCAGCGGCAGCAACAGGAGAACCACCGAATGTATTGAAATATTCCACACCCATGCGATCAAAATGATCGGCAACAGCACGAGTTGTGACCACGGCCCCCAGACTCATTCCGTTTCCAAAGGGTTTGCCAATGGTTACTATGTCCGGAACGATACCGTGATTTCCTTGCTCAAAAGCCCAAAAGGAGCTTCCCAATCTTCCAAAGCCGGTTTGCACTTCATCGGCAATATATACTCCCCCAGCATTCCGAACCGCCTCTACACTTTGCCGGACAAAATCATCGGGTGGCAATATTACCCCACTTCACAAAGATGCATGGATGATTTGAGGATTACGAATCATCTATTTCTGTTTGATTGATATACAGAGTCACAAACAAAAGGCGCAAGTGAACTCACCCGACACTCATTCCACCCTCCATGATAAATGCTCCTATCGTTTCCCCAGTAGACGTGTAATGATCACACGCCACTTTCACATAAGAAGCGTATTTCGTCCCGGCGTTGCTTCCCTGATGTGGGCCTCGATATAAATCTGGACAGGGAACTTTCCAAATGTGATTTCCCGGCGTCATGTACGGACCGGTCCCATTTCCTTGTGCCGTCAAGTCGAATTCCTTCGTGCGTTCGTATTTGTACGGAGATACTTCCAACGCTCCCAGTGTGTGACCGTGGTAAGCCCCATCGACTACGATTGTGTTTTTGGAACTTGTATATGCTCTAGCCAGCCTGAGTGCCAGATCGTTTGCTTCCTTTTTCCGGGGAAAATCATGAACGAGCATCCAACCGTAGCCAAATTATCGTCAAAGCAGTGTCGAAGTGAATAGTGCACGTTGTTTTAGAGTCCATGATACGGTGGTATACACTGACCAATCATAGATCAACTTTAAAACAGAATCTTACCGACCCACTGTTAACGAATACAACAACTTCAAGGGGGTCTGGACATTTCGAACATAGTTTCTCCGCCAGCTCGCACACATTCGGGTGAAGGTATCGCGTGTTGGTATTGAGTGTTGCCAATTGCCGAGACACTGCCTCCACAACCCTGGGATGACAATGGCCGACGTGACACACATTGTTGCGTGTATCGAGATACGATCGGCCCGTTTCATCCATCATTTTCGAACCTTTGCCCTGCATCATCATGAGGCCGCCGGAATTCGAATACGAAATACTGACGCATTTCATGAAATGTTTCAGTCGCTGTTCCTGAACTTTCTGCTTGGTACTGCTCGGGTTGACAATGGACTCTGTCTGTGAATTGCTGTTTGTTTGAGAAACGCCGCCATCGTCACTGGATTCTTCGGGATCGTTGCTACCAGACGATAAACTTCGCAGTTCTTTTTCGTTTGTCGCATTCGCATTTGTCTTCCGACGGTGCAACGTCGAGACGAGGCTCGTCAAAGCAAACGCCAATGCGCTCGCATTGTAATCCCGGGATGACATGCGACCTCGGTAAAAAGCACGTTGGTTTTGAAATTTGATGACAATGTGTTGTCGGAGTGACGGGGGGATCCGGCGTCTCATTGATTTCAAGATAGAACAAGAGGTCATAGAACACACAGGCTGTTGGAATTGAAGAATCGAACAATTACGGAACAACAGAACCCGTAAAAGTAACGTACGAGTAAGTTTACTACTTCGTACTTCGTATTGTACGGTACAACGCCAATGGGATATGAAATACGAAGTAATAAAACACGAGAACAGAACATGTCCGAACCCTGAAGTGCTACAAAGATACCTTTTCGTTCGGCTTCACTTCCTCTCGTGACACATTGCATTTCAGATCGAATACAAGTACGAGTAAGAGTATTCTGCTGCAGATGTCAAGGAACGTTTCTGCCCAATCACTCGAGAAGTACTCGTATTTTTTTCCTTGTACGAAAGCTTGTAAACAGACAGCAGTATGTTTTTCTACATGAATGCCTTGTAGAAAATAGGTCCTGTGTAATCAGAATAACTAGTTTTCCCGTTGTCGGTGGGAGGGGTCAGCGGTAAGTCCCCAAACACAAAAAATGAATGCGTCAAATTAGATCTATCTCAGTCTTCTATGATTCATTTTTCGTGATTCAATCCCGATCACGCTTGAACGTGGGCTAGTGTCTGACTCAGCAGCGGTGTTCCGGTATTTATCCGCGTTACGTAATTTTTTGACCATCGTGCGCAAAGATTTAGGAACTGACGGTATGGTCTATCCGTCGTTCGGTAAGACTCTTCAACAAAAGGTATCTTTTTCTCTTTCACGGATGATTTGGGACTAATTTGGTTCGGAGATCAGGTTCTTACCTTTCTAGGAGGCACAAGAACCTTACGAAGGACGGACGTCAAAAACTAACGCATTAGCCCTTTTGAGATCGTCATCGAAGGAACCGTACCTCGTGGCTTGATCTGCCGTGCGTCATGATAGTTCGGGTCACGGGGTGTTCTTGAAAGTATGAAGTGAATTCACAACAAATCTTCCGTATCAAAGCATGTTCAACTTCTATATATCAATGACTAATTGGGGTGTGAAGTCCTGCTGTGAACAAATTTGTTCTGAATTCTAATTCATCGTAAACTCCAAATGCCATGTCGTATTCATGACGGGAAAAAAAGAAGATCAATGCAAGGAAGGATGACATCTTGTTTCTTCTTCTTTACCTTGAAGGTACGATGCGTGCATGATACCCATGCTCTGCATTCAAATCACACACGCACCACGAAGTTCGTTCGCATTGACTCAACCATCCCTTTTTTCTCGTCATAATTTTCTATCTTCGTCTATTCTGACTACCCTCGTAAATTTCCTATTTTCAACCATGAAGTTCACCCTTGTCCTCGCTCTTATCGCTGTTGCCGCCGTCAACGGTTTCGCCCCTGCTTCCCAAGGCCGTGTTGGAAGCCAGCTCAACGAGTCCCTCTTCGATGCTATTGCGAACATGGATCTCTTCGCGCCAAAGGCCGACCAAAACACCTACGGAGCCCGAAGCAAGAAGAACGTAAGTAACCCAACGAACTCGAAGAATTCTCTAGTGCAACTTCGAATGAACACAGAATGCAGAGAATGCAGTGTGACCATGGAAGATGCCGCTAGTTGATACATGCAGTGGATACCTTTTCTAATCAAAGCAATTGTCCCTCTCCTGCCGATTCAATTGAACTATGAATACTACAGTTGAAGGTTGGTGATATCACCCAGGGAAAGTCTTACGTCCCTTCGGGCATGAGCGCTGCTCAATACAGTGCCATCCGATCCGCCGAGGCCAAGAAGAAGGAAGACAACTACAAGCGAAATGTCGCCAAGGCCGGTGTCTTTGAGGATTACACCGAATTCTACACCAAGCGTGGAACCGACACCAAGCAAGCTTGGGCCAAGGACATCAACCTCGGACACCGAATGGCCAAGACCAAGTTCGACTGGTCCGGAAAGAAGGTTGCCGCCACCACCACCGCTGCCGTCAAGTCTGCTCCTGCCAAGAAGGGACGATTCGGACGCAAATAAGCACCAGATCCAGACTTTTCTTTTACGACCGGGGATGATGTGACTCTTCTAGGAATGATAGCTGTAGCACTCTGACGTGCCCGCAATCACGAACTTGAATCAACACTCGCTGTGTGGCGAGTTAGACGTCAATCATCTGACAATAGATGCTAATTGTTAGAAAATCAACAAATTTTTCGAAGTCAATTTCGTTTTTGTGTCAAAAACAAGTTTTGTAGTACGATACATAAGGAAGGGATCGAAATCACTTAGTTGGCAGTCAAAGACCAAGACACTAATAGGTAAACTTACTTTTATGCGAATGTAACAGTGCGACGCAACACCGACTGAACTCGATGATAATGATACTTCCTGTATTTGGAAAGAGCGTACACGCAGCATCTCGAAACCTTCTAGTATCCGTTGCTCTGGTAGCACCAACCAATCGGAGGTGCAGATAGGAGGGTCTAACGCTTTCGAAGTTTAATCCTCAAATAAAGTCGATCTCAAAATGGGAGGATAAGTCGTAGTAGTAATACTGGTACTAGTACTACTCATAGTGGTAGTAGTACAAATGGATTCCTCGAGCATCGCTGCTGGTGGTGATGCAACAAAAGCAGCAGAGGAATTGTTGTGATCTACCGAAGCTGAATAGAAGTACTGTGACAAAAGTAATGTGATACCTGCCACCAAGTGTATCTTACTTCCTTTTTTGATGCATCTTATCTTTCTGCTGCAACCACGACTCTTCAAAGGTATTTTCCATTAGTATCATGTTTCTAATGTTTTCCCATTGCATGACATCTACCGTAAGATTTACGTACCTGTAAAATCTGAACAACGGTACAAATTATTATTATTATGTGATGCGCTAGTCCAATTTTCGACTAAATCGACTCATTGTGGCAGGTGCCAAGATACCGTGCAGCACGGTAACTTACGAGAGCACAATCATCTCTTTCCTATGATTGGTAAGATTTTAACCTTACTGCCCGATACAGTAAGATTACAAGTAACTTACTCGTAGCATCCCTCGATGAAGGAGAACAACCAACAACTAACAAGCAGAAACCAAAGTCTGTTTCGATCAATCCAATGGGTGCTCGACTTCATATTCTCCCATTTGAATCTCAATAGAAATCAAAAGCAGCAAGGGTTACGATGAAAGATAGAACGTCTAAGGAAGACGAATCGAAAGCTTCCGGGGAGAGTGGCAAAAATGACAGAAGCAAAAAACGCAGGGCGGAATCTCCACCTTTGGAAGATGCGTCTCTCGGTCGAGAAGAGAACAATACGGAATCGCGGTCGAAGAGGCGAAAGCAAGAAGAACTATCCGGGAGCAATCGGGACGTGGACGAAGACGACAATAAACAGGGCAAGGGATTTGGCTTGAAAGACGCTTCAGAACGCAACGAGAAAGCAGACCAGAAAGGAAAAGCAGAGAAATCAGGGTCAAAAGAAAAAGATGACGGTGAGACTGGTGCGAAGGACATGGGAGTAGAGAAAAACGAGTCACCTCAACCCGATTCTGGTGCCGGAAGTTCGCGGGTCACGGACGACGACAAGAAAACCGACAATGACACGAAAAGTGATTTGGCGACTTTGGTCGACAGCGACAAAAAATCTCGGGATCCGTCGACGGAGGGAGTCAAAAACGAGTCGAATCCGGGTGCATCATCGTCTACTTCCCTCGACGGACAGGAAACCACAGGAGACGCCGCAGCGAATAAAACAAAGGCTGGCAGTTCCAATCCCTACGACTCCCTCAAATACATAATGGTTCGCAACGACGGAAAACCGGAATCACTGATCAAATTGGTGGCCCTCAAGTCGCTCTTCTCGCGGCAACTTCCGAAGATGCCGCGGACGTATATTGCCCGGCTGGTCTTTGATCGGCGGCACACTTCCCTCGTCATTCTCAACGACGATCCGGCAACGAAGGATACCGACGAGGAAGTCATTGGTTCCATTTGCTACCGTGCGTTTCCGGAAATGCGGTTTGCGGAAATCGCCTTTTGCGCGGTCAATGCGTCGCACCAGGTCAAGGGGTATGGCACCAAACTGATGAACCTCGTCAAGAAGGAGGGAGCGAGGACCGGCATCGAGTACTTTATCACGTACGCCGACAATTACGCCATTGGGTACTTCAAAAAGCAGGGTTTTACCAAAAATATTTCCATGCCAAAGGGACGATACCAGGGTCTCATCAAGGAGTACGATGGCGGCACCATGATGGAATGCTACGTACATCCCTCCATCGATTTCACAAGGATACCGGAAATGCTGGCGGCCCAGCGCGAATTCATCCTGAGCCGCATCCGTCTCAAGGCGCAATCCCACAGTGTCGTCTACGATCCGCTGCCCAAGAACTGGAAACCCCACCTGGAGGGGGTTTCCAGGGCCAACGAATCGGCAGCGCGGGCCCTGGCCGTTCCCGGAATGATCGAAGCCGGGTGGACCCTAGCAGATGTGATTGCAGCGACCGGCCAGGGCAAGGACCTGGACCGAGCCAAGAACGCTCTGAAGAGCGATCTGATCGGAATCGTCCGAAAGGTCGAGGAACAGCAATTTTCGTGGCCGTTTCGAGAACCGGTCGACACGAACGAGGTCAAGGACTACCTGGAAATCATCAAGGAACCGATAGATCTGATGACGATCGACAAGCGCATCCGCAAGGGCGATCACTACAAGTCCAAAAAGATGTTGTACGCCGATTTGATGCTGATGGTCAACAATTGCAAGCTGTACAACGACGAAGCCAGTACCTACGTACACTGCGCCGTGAGTCTGGAACGATTTCTGAAGACCTTGTTTGCTTCGAAATAAAATTGCTCCTGAGACAGAAATGTGCCAAGAGTTTACATCTGGAAAAGAAATCATCCGAGTCGAGATCGGTAAGGGGTCCCATCTCGATGAGAGGTTTTTGTGATGGAACCAACGGGGACTGTTTGAGTTGCATTCAGAAAGATCGATACTACAAGTACTTCGTATTTATTTTACCGTAGCAAGAGTTTGTTTCTAATCATATCATGAGTATTGTACAAAATGAAATCTATTATTAACGCAAGATGCCGGATCTCAGCTCTCTACTCGTAGCTGAAAAATAGTTTGGCAAAGAAGAGTACTGCTACTAGAACATGGTAAGTCAATGGATTTGTTTCGTAGAATTATTCCTCTTTCATTCCGTGTACGCGGAATCGATAAATACAAGCGTAGTCGTGACCATAGTTGGAGTCAACAGCCAGACTTATCGAACGCAGAGGCGGTATCTCCTTCCCAAACACCGTGTTAGAGACTTCGAATTCCTGTAGGTATTCGTTGTTGTTTTTGTTGTCGCGCAGGCTGTATTCGAAGGAACCTAGACTCCAGGCTTTGGTGGCTGCGTCTTTGTCTTCGTACCCTACTACCCGGAAGGATCGAATCGCACTGTTTGCTTGATCGGTTAAGTGAATGGGTGGATGCTCGATAATGACACTCTCGACCCAGATAGGTGAAGGCAATCGAACGGTAAGAGTTCCGAAATTACCCCGTTTGAAGTCGTTAGGAACCTTGTTCTGATCTTCGAACAGTTTCTCTCTCTTTGAGCTGTTCTTTGAGAGGAATCTGTTGAAATGCCCAACACTGACCAAGTGTGTTTGGGGGATAGGTTGGTGTCAAAGCGGCCTCGGGACCGAATCCGTAAAAGCGTAGATTGGATGATTGCAGTATCCTGTTCATGATTGGTAAGGTGTCGATCAATGACTTCGAAGTCCCCCGTTTTCCTCCGTAGATGATTTCGGCACCATTCTTGAGTGAAGCGTGATCAAAGACCCCTGTCAAATCTGCCCGGTGAACGTCCAGGCTGTTTTGAATGATTTCTGTCAATAGAAGGTCTAAAGAATCAGAAGAATCAGCCTCGCCGTCATTTTTCCGAGCTTTGTTCACAGCAAGTTTTGTCAGATCGCTAATGAAACCTTCGATTTCCCCGAAAATCTCGCGCATCTGTTCGTCTTCTTCGATAGTACTTGCAATTTTTGACCTGACCCAGTTTCGGATTCTGTCCTTAGCAACAGTCCCGCCAATGAACTTTTCGGCTGTAATCGTTGATCGCAATAGCAGAGCTGATTCTTTTTGTTTCAAAAGATGTTCCGTAAGGAATGGTTTGCTTTCTGGTTCTGTAATAAGGGCATCAGCGTCCTCGTCATAATTGTCGTCATTGATCGCTTCTCCCAAATCGCAATCCACGTCTAAATCCTTGGGAACATTCCACAAAGGTATGGATGAGGTTGTGAATATGGTTCTCCCCAAGAGTTGTTGCGCCAACCCTCGAGTCTTCTCCAGATCAATTTTGTCGGTTTCTTCCGCCATGAACTCTTCTAACAGAGTCAATTCTTTCAATTTTGATTCCACCAGGTTGTACCTGGTTTGAACTTCTCCCCGTATTTGCTCAACGCGTTCAATCAGATCCTTGTAACGGTTGGTCATAACTTGGTTCCGCGCTCTGAAAGCCTCCTTTGATCTGGATAATCCCTCGAAATTTTCTGCAAACTTTTTGTTCCAAACTTGCAGCTCTTCCGATGGAATGGTTGGTTCTGGTTCTGGTTCTGGCTCTGGCTCTGGTTCATCGTCGTCGCCGTCATCATCGTCATCGTCATCGACGTCATCATTTTCATCTTCAGTTTCGATCACGGCTTCAGTTTCGACCACGGCTTCAGTTTCGACCGGCAAAGGAGCAGCTGGCAATTTTGGAGCTGGGGGTAGAATGGAATCGTCTAGCGGCACTACCACTTGCGACAGTTTTATGACTTGTGGCATCGTTACTAGAAGAGACAGAAATCCAAGAATAACGAAAATAGCAATCCGTTCGAATATTGAAACCCCAGTCGAAACAGATTTCGTGTATTTTGATGAATCTCCTTCCAATGCTTCGTAGTTCGCATCTTTCTCCGCTGCATCAATTTGTTGAGGCATGGCTTGCTTGGTCATTTCATCGTGCGACAACGAATGGTGATCCGATTCCGATTGTGCGTCATTTTGTGTTGTACCATTCGTGTAAACAATGGCGTCTTGGAATACGGGTGTTTGATCTACTTCGGCAACAGCAGTATTCTGCTCTGTGCCGTTCATTAGCGCTCCGACTGATGGTGGTCGAATATTGAGTTCATCCGAAGCCCCGTTCTCCGATGATCCATCATCTTCTTGTTCGTGAATACTAGGAGGAATGGCTGATGCTACATCGTATGTAATGCGCCGAGGATCGGGTACGATCGCTGGACTCTCTGAATCGAAACGAGCTGGCTGTTTTTTTTCTAGTTGCTCTGAATCTCCGTTGGTTGGAGCAGGTTTTGTTTGAGAGGATGATGCCCGTTTTGGGGTTGTGCCCTTTGTCGCCGTTTTTGCTCGTTTTGCTTTCTTTTCCAAATCTGGCGGAGGAGTCAACGGCGAGGCCTGAAGGGATCGACGACGTTTTCGACGTTTCGTCTTTCGTGGAGGAGTAGGGGAAGAAACTTTGCTCGATTCTTTTTTTTCCTCCTCCGAGTCTTCCATCTTTTCATTGTCGCTACTGTCGCCGTCACCATCGCCGTTATCGTAGTTGTGGATCCCATTCATAACATGGTCGTAGTCCTCCGTGTCTTCGTCCTCTTCGGGATCGAATCTGGCAGCTCGTTTCTTTGACATGGCTTCTTGTTGTTGTCTTGTTCCGGAAGTCACCAGTGATGGTTGGAAGACAAATAAAAAGAGTAATAATGTTGGCAGGTCGCAATTACTAATTGCATCCAATCGATGTCAGAGGTCGAACAACAATGACCAACTTTGTGGTATCGGGGATTTTCGAAAAACTGCACTTTTTGGCGTGTTACTGTATTAGTACTGTACGTAGGACACGCTACAGCATCCCGTACGTAACCTGTAACCTGATCTTATCTGAAGGCCCAGAGAGACCGCGAACATCTTTTAGTGCAGCACCAATTCCTACCGTAAGTGGTACGTACGTTCAACTGGTAGCTAACGAATACACTACAAGTACGAAGTAACTTACCCGTAACTTACTTCGTACCTGTTATGAGAGTAAGGTACGGTAGAGCTATTCTACAAAGTCATGGGTACGTAGCAATTAGCTATGCCCAGTAGCACATCATTGGCACTACAAGTAATCGACACACCAACATCTCTCTCAAAAATAGCCAATTTTTGGGTGCTGAATGTGCGTCCAAGAGAGACTTACGTACGATGTACGGACCGTTACGGAAAAGGAGTCTCAGTCCCACGAGAACATGACTGGGCGTGACAGGCTCGCACACATTTTTATCCAATTTTCAAAAAATCCGTTTGACTCCTGTAAGAAAAAACGGTTTTGTACTATCGATACACGACTTTTTTGGTTCGAGCGAATTCTCCAATGATTCAAAACCGATACAATCGCCAGAAAGCGAGAAAGTCACGCTATCGCTATTATTTCTTTTACAGTATTGATTAGTGAAATGAACACAAATGCGCACGAGGTGAGCAATTTTTAAGCTCAGTGATGAAACTCAGAGCATCGCACCTGCAGAAGAGTTCGCACTCCTTCCCCCCGAAGCCTAACTATTCATTGTACAAGCCGTAGTTGCCGATCGATCTGTTGTAGTGAGGACGGTGCAAGAGAGAAGGCAAACTGTAACCAGATTCCAGCTTTAATTTACCATCAGCGATACGTAGGGAAAGACAGAAAAAGGGAAGAGAGAGGGAGTTATCGAAGTTGACAATCTTTTTCAGAGTAGTTTGTTGGGAAGAATTCCGTTTGATGTCAACTGTTCCCCTGAGACAGCAATACATTTGAGATGACAATGAAAACTTCTATGATATCAGCAGTTCAACTGCTGGTGGTTTGTGGCACGCTTTCGTTGAATGGCGTCCATTCCAAATTGGCCGATCGTTCTCGAGTTGTGAAGGCAAGACATGACTCTGGCAAATCGGATCGTTTTCACGATAATGGACGTCCTATCGAAGGGCAGTCCTACCGTTCGGTAAAAATCGATGAAGATTCCACCCGAATTAGGGAGAATAAGGAAAAAGGAACCCGCAAAATGAACCAAAAACCACAATTCCAAGCGCAAGAAAAGAAACAGAGAAGAACGAATACGGCAGGTTCTCAACAACAAAAGGCCCCCTGGGAGCGCGATTACCCACGAGGCGATGGTTCCACAAAGGAACAAAATCTTCGAAAAATGAAGGGAGATGTCGCATTGTTTGTCGAAGAAGATGCCTTGGGAATGAACCCACCCTCCGAAGATACGAACAAAAACGACGAAGTAGACGAACATGGACGCAAACTTTCTTCTCAATTGACGGGTTGCTGTTATGACTACCAGAATTATTACGCCGCAGACATGTGTGCATTGTATGGGAATGATTGCGAATCTGGAGAAACTCCCTCTCACGATTCCGGAGATCAAGATTGTTCCCAAGATGGGCTTTCGTTTATCGGAATTTCCTTTAGTGTGAACACGGCAAGTAGTAACCCCTATTCTTATCAACTTTGCGATCAATTTCCAATGGAAAACATCATCGATCGTGATTACGATTACGTCATGAGTATGGACGAGGATGGTTGGCTCGTAGGTGGAGGTTACAAGACTTTTGACTATTCCGGAAAAATGCCGTAAGTTAAAACGATGCCCGTAAGGCTGAAGTGCGTACCATGAGGTTGCTCAAGCATTTGTATACATTCGTTGAAGATCAGATTTTGCTTTTTCCTCATCTTTTTCCATCTTTCTATATTTTCAGATACATCGACTCTTCTCATACAGAGTTGCTTCGTATTGGGAACCTCGATCCAAACCACGGAGGAACGTCTATTGACCAAGTCTACGACGCCATGACTTCGATTACTTTCCCTCCATTCTCTATTTTCCCTGAATACTTGAAGGGTGGTGGTGGACACCATTCTGGAGACAATGATGAACAGGAAGAGGTCCCCTCGGGGGATGTAACGCTGATCGTATCTGTTGTTGAAACCTACGAGGACGATAACTCATATTCGTCGTACGAATACTTTTTGGATGATTTGTTCAATGCCATGGATGCCAACGGTGGAGGACCCTGTATGGACGATCACGACACTGATCCGCACGTTTCCATGGCGCGCGGTGTGAAGTTCTGGTCTGCTTATCACAAGAAGCAGTACATGTACCAAACAAACCTAGAGGTTGCTGTTTGGCAGTCAATGTATCCGTATGGAACACCCATTGGTTCTTCGGGATATGCCGCTTTCCCACCCGGTCGTCACGGATCCAAGCAAAAGGTCGGTTATGGAAATCTCTACTTCTTTTTCGATCGAGCAAACATTACGAAAGCATTTTCTCCTAACAGAGATCTCACGAGCAGTGAGGAATACTATGCTAGGCTCTATATGAAAACCGATGTATCAGAATACTATTCAAGCACAACTGAAATCGGATTCGACTATAGTGGTTCTCACGATAATGGTGACGAGAATTATGAGCACAACCCATACGGATTCAATGCTCAAATGGCCAAACACGACATGACGGATGGTTGGAACTTACCTCCGAACTGTCTTCAAGAAGGTGAAACGTTCTTTGGAATTCCGCTGTCACGCACCTCCGATTCGAAACTTCAATCGTCAAGTTCCTTCCAGGAACAATTTGATTTCGAGTACCTAGTAGATCGTAACGGTACATACATCAAATCTTTCGGTACCAATCACGGTTGGTTGGTAGGAGAGGAACTTGGTAATGCTGTTGGTTCTATCGTTGACAAGGATACAGCCCATATCCCTATCTTTTATGTTGGGACAACGAACCCCAATATGGTAAGTGTAACTATTGTTGTGATTTCTGTGCTGTTATACCATTTGAGCCGACGGCAAAGCTAAATAGAAACAAAATTGATCCATGCTTTCTTTACCGACAGGGAGGAATGTCTCTAAGCGATATGATCAGGATTGCGAAGAACATCGATTTCGGTACTCTTTATATCAAGCCTGCCTTCGTATTCGTTGACCGTGATGGACACGTCAAGCTTCAGTTTGAAGCAGACACAAGCTCGGCTTTGGCGTACTTGTATGATAGTTTCTGTAAAGAAATGGGTATTTCTTGGAACTACGAGTCACCAGAGAACAGTATTGGAGCTTACACGAACTGTGCCATGCACGGAGCAGATGATCGCGCATCCTATGGTTGTGGACCTGACGGTACAAACCAAGGTGGTTTCTGTCCTCAAATGACTTTGGCTTACCAGCCACGGTTCATCTCGGAGGAAATGGCTGCAGCATATCTCGAACGTTGCAACAACTACGTCGATTACTGGCGTTCTCTCTATCCATCAGGTGTTGCTGTAGGAACCACAAAGTTCTGCCCTAATGGAGGGTGTATGGCGCTTTTCTTGAATCGACTGGACGTTTATGAAGTATTCAAACCTGATTTAGGAGGTTCGTGGGTTGAATACAACGGTGCTTCGATGCCTCCAACTTTCTCGCCAGCCCCAACATGGGTAGGCGGCTGCGACGAACCTCATAATTTCCATCTTGACAAGTGCTTCCGCAAACGATACAAGCCAAAGGCATCAGCCGTCGCATGGGACGCTCTCGGTACCGTCGGACAATTCTCTGTAATGTTGGTTGTTTTCATGGCTGTCACCCTGTCGATTTCTATCTTCTTGGCACGTGCGCGAAAGAAGAGACGACGCGGAGAAAGTTACCTTGGATTCTTCTTCCGTGATCTTTCCCGTAAGAGAAAGAAAAAGAGAAGGAAGACGAAAAATGCAGACCTGAACGAGAAAATGCTCGATAGCGCGTCGCGTCGTTCCAAGTCTAGTAGACGATCTTCGCGTTCTCGAAGCAAGTCTCGTCGCCGAAGCAAATCTGCAGCAGGGCGTGACAGCGGCCGTAGCATCGCCGGTAGCAAGAAAAGCAGCAGAAGTAGCAGCAGGGGACGTTCGTCTTCACGCTCGAGACGCAAAAAAGAGAGTTCTGGAGTCTTCGATCTCACCGTAAACGCGGAGGACAAAGACAATAGGCAGCAACTTGTTTAATCTACTCAAACGACCAGCGTTAGTGTCTTGAGTATGCCAACTCCAATTCGATGGGAACAATCGGTTGATGAAACACCAAAAACTAATAATATCTCGCAGAGCCCATCATCAGAGAACGCAACCTTGTCACAGTGCGATTCGTGGAAGAACGCAGCTTTGCCAGAATGTGATTCTTACAAATATAGCCTTTTTATCGTTCAATAGTTTCTCCCGTGATAGCATTAATAGTAAAAATATTTACATCATTGATAATGACTCTCGACTTCTCATGATAATTTTGAACTTTAAGTACTAGATGCATAGTCAAATTCAAGAAAATGAAGAATATGGACATCTACCTGCAAAACATCACTATAAAAGTCAAAGTTTGTGTTTTCTGGAAAGTAGGAGGAATCACAACCACCATGGTATTTGTGTAATTAAGATTCTATGTGTTTCTGAGGGATAATCATTTCCAACAATGAACTCTACAATGAATGGCCACTCTGGTCACCCTTTATGCTTTAGAAGAGAAAAGAACCATGTGTGAGGATAAATAGCCATGGTGAATTGTACAATTTCACTGTGGCTTAGTTCAGCTGGTGTAGTCTTAGGACAATCGGTTTTATTTTCAAAGTAGAGCCCCCATAAGATTGGTTACATAAGAAGTTTACTTCAACAACATTCAAGAAATCAATTTTGCTATTGGTTGAATGATGATAGATTTCTTGGATTGCCACAGCGTGCAATACTACTAGTAGTAGGACTACAGTAAGTGAAGTGTTGCATGTGATAATGTCTTCTTAAAGAAGTTCACTGTGTGAGGATCAGTTCCTAGTAACTAGTGAATAAACTCACTCTTTTTTGTATTAACATGTGTTAATAGCAGCAAGCAATAGGAGCATACAGACATTTTGCAGGGTTCAAGAGCATCTGCTAACACACTACCAGCTCATCACCAGCATGTTAGGTAGATAAGTGTTACTACACAACTGCAGATGAATTAACTGCGACATCTTGAATTGGCAAGCTTCACAAAATAGAGCTTCTAGACCTTGGACATTTTTCAGAATTTTTCTCAAAAAATTCCACCAAGGACACCTGCAGCAATAGTGAATCACATATGATCATACGCCTACCCGCCGTAATAGTACAACACCGTCACTGACCTTACCTCTCCCAGAGCCAAGTCAGCCCTCTTGATGGAGCAAATCACATCTCGCCACACCAAGACACTACCACCAATACCAAACCACGACACAACCATCAACACCAAAACTGAACCCTCATACCCCAGAATCGACTGCAAACACCCGTATCGTATCAGTTACTCGTGTTCATTTTTGTACGACCAGTAAGCGGAAACAATTAAGGTTTACTCGTACAGCTCGTACAATTTTTTTTTGATGTCACCTTTCGGTCACAATCCAAGCAGTCGATCGAGTCAGTCGTGGCGCGATGTGACGTGTGGAAGTGGCATATGTTTCGTTCTTGACTTTTCATGTCTGCGTCATCATCACCATCATCTCATCAGCACTTTTTCTTTTTAGATGCGGCGTTGAAGAGTGAATACTCGTACTAATTACTCGTACGGTACAAGTAAATTACTGGAACCAATCCGATACGAAAGAAAAAGGTTCGAAGGGCGAACGAAAACCACCGCGAAAATTACCACAGAAGATTCGTCGTCATCCATCCTTCTCGTAAGACACGGCAGAGTAATTCTGGTATTGGATGAAGTTGCGGGTAGAAAGACCTTCCACAAGCCGCATCATTGAGAATCTCCAGCCTTTCAAACATTCTCCTTCTCCAAACCGCATCATCAACGAAAACTCAAACCGCCACGAATCTCATACCTTGCGTCTTCAAGCGTAGACGAGGACGACACAAATTATTCAACATCAGTATTTGGCGATCATCAAAATGGCGAATCACAGTGTCAACAGAGCGAATGTGAGAAAAACAAAGACTGAAATTGGGAGGACGAAGAGACGGAGGACCATGATTGTAGCCACGGTGTCTTGTTTTGCAATAATACAATCGTTGTTGCTCGAGGCAGACTTGATGGTTGATGCGTTTGTATCACCAACGGGACAGTGCAAAAGTTTGTCCCCGTTTCACTCCTTCACCGACAACCAACACATCAAGGTGTCAGGGTTGCATGTTTTGCAAACACCATCCTCCACATCAACAATTGATGAAGCGATTGATAATATATCGACCAACGAAGATGAAACCGAAGACACCAAGGCGGAGTCGCCGTTTTTCTCGTCTGCCGTCGTTGTGGACAAGATCTCGGAAAAGATTGGTCGAGTGGAAGACCAACGAATCATACACCCAGAATACGAAACAGGGGAAGTTTCAAGGGTGTTTTCCTCTCTGAAATACGATCGCAATGATGAAGGACGCATCACAGCATCGCACGATTCTGGTTCGGTGTTTGGCGGTGCTAGTTTGGTAGCCGGCACGATGGTTGGAGCCGGTATACTGGCCTTGCCAGCCGCGACTGCGGACGTTGGCTTTATCCCGTCGACAGGAGCAATGGGAGTTGGGTGGTTGTACATGACAATGTCTGGGTTGCTCATTGCGGAGCTTTCCATTAACCGAATGGGACAGAGCGGTATGCCGGGACAGGGTATGCTGGACTTGTACGAAAACGCCCTTGGAAATAAATGGTCCAAAGTTGGCAGCGTTGCCTACTTTGGGTTGCATTACTGTCTCCTCGTTGCCTACATCGCTCAGGGCGGGTCGAATCTCAATTCCTTGTTGGGCATCGATGCCTTGGGGCTTCCCGCGGGTGTTCCACAGGTAGCTTTTGCTACTACCACAGCAGCAGGCCTTTACCTGGCCAAGCCCGCGGCAATCGAAGCAGCGAACAACCTGTTTGTTTCCATCTTAGCTTTCGTCTTTTTGGGTATCATTGGATTCGGCGCTGGCACAGCCGATTTCAGCGCCCTAATAGATCCGGTCAACCAACACCCTGAAAATGTTGTTGATGCGTTACCGATCATCTTCTTGTCCCTGGTTTATCACAATGTGGTTCCGACCGTTGTAAACCAACTGGAAGGTGATCGATCGAAAATCACGAAGGCGATCCTCTACGGCACGTCCGTCCCCACAATCATGTTTCTGTTGTGGAACGCTGTGGTGCTTAGCAATGTTGGCATGGATGGAAGTGATGCAGGAGTAGCGGATCCGGTGGCACTCCTCCAGTCAGCGGCAGGTTCGGGCGGCAGCTCTGCCATCCTAGCGAATCTCGTGACCACTTTCTCTTCGTTGGCCGTGGTGACAAGCCTGATCGGATTCGTGTACGGCCTCCTAGATGCTTGGACAGATGTCTTCAATTTGCCAACCGAAGGCCCTGCATTCGAGAAGTGGAAGGCTCCACTGTTTGGCTTGGTCTTTCTGCCCCCTCTCGCCTTATCGCTAACGGATCCTGACATTTTCTTCAAGGCTCTGGATTATGGAGGGGCCTTTGGTGTAAGCACCCTCTTCCTCGTGTTGCCGCCCATCATGGTTTGGAAACAACGATACGGTGACGACGAGCAAAACTTGTTGACAAAACCTATGGGTAAGTCCGAAACGAGCCTTGTTCGCATGAAAGTCAATCCATTCATTAAGTGATCTTGTTCTCAACCCTCTTCTGACACCCATCATTCATGATTAAATTATGTTTCGACAGTTCCTTTTGGTAAGATACCGCTCGGATCCATGTGGAAAGCCGCTGGAACCTTGATACTGGAACAAGGAGCCGAGAAGTTGGGGTTCTTTGACTGGTTTCAGCATCAGTTCCTTCAATAGTAGTGGATTATCCTATGAATTGTCCCACATTGATAGAGGGATGGATTACTTCATTCCAATTGTCACGAAGGAGCGTCTGAGCGCGACGAAGAATAACGCTTAAGAATACTCACAAAATGCCGGACATGCTAGACAAACGTACTGTATTGCGGATGCAACGCAGGAATTCTTTTCAAGAACTCGAGTTGAAAATGCCGAGTTTCAATTCAACACAATAAGATTAACAATAGCTTTTAGAATAAAATGAACGACAAAATAGCTTGTGTTGCCGTAGTGAAGTTGACAACAGGTGAAAAAGAGTTACTGGTACACTATTCTAGTTGAAAAATGTTTGTAGATGCTATCTGAGATGAGTTGGTTGCCATTCGCGTGCGTTGCACGTCCATTCTCTCGGCAACCGACCTAAAAGTTCGACGTAATCGCCCTCATCAAACTTCTGACCCAACAGACGAATCTGTTGGTCCGGTGTGGCAGCGAACGTTAACTGTTGTAACACTAGTATTCCAACACAGCCCTTGTCACACGCCTCTTGAAAGAAGAGATCTACCATCTTTTCTCTGTATTCGGACGGTGCGATCAGCGACGAACACGCTCGTAGCATCGTGCCGTACCACGTACTGTCGCCTAATTCTCCGGACTCCGTTCTCAGTTTATCAAGCTTGGTGGCAATTTCGAATGCCCTTGCCTTTTGTTCAACACTGCCTTTCACAAAGGCGCATGAGTTCAGTGCTGCATTGAATGTATGTGACGTAATGACGGCTGATCCTTTGTCTTTTCTTTGAGAATCCATCATGCGTTCTACAATTTGCAGAGCCTTCTCTGCTTTATTCGACAAGCTAGACCGGGCGTATGCTGTTATGACCGAAGTGTACGAATAGTTATCAGGCAACAACTTCGGATTCTTTTTGCCCAGGCTTTCCAATTTGGACAAAATTTCTTCAGCGAAAATTGCCTCTCTTTCTTTGTTCCCGTTCCGCATAGCTTTGATCACTGTATTGTAAGTGATTAAGTTAGGTTTAGGAAGTCCTTCTGTCTCTCCGCTCTCCATTTTTTGCAACAGGTCCTTCACCTTTTTCAACACGCGAAAAGAATTAATTGATGCGTATGCATTCATAGCACAGTTATACAAAGCAATGTCTGGCTTGTCTCCGCCATGGTTTCGATTCAGATCCCACATACGAGCTAAGAGGTCGTCGGTTTTTGCCTCGATGTTCCTTCGTTTATACTTCACATGTGCCTTAATAACAGCGATATAACTACACACATCTGGTTTTAGTGATCGCTCTCCACTTTTCAACTTATTCTCCATTGCTGTCAAAATTCCTAGAGCTTGTTCGGGTGCATCCTTAGCACCACTCTTGATGATACTTTCCATCAGAATATTTTGGCTGTGAGAGTTCGGAGGCAAACCATACTCGGTTTCCAACTCGATCTGCTTCTTCGCGTTACTGCCCTTGGAAAATTTGTTGAAAGCTGTTTGAAGCGAATTCACCGACACTCTGTCGGGTTGTGCCGATTCGTTTCCCTCTTTGTAACTCTTCTCCATGGTAGAAAAAAGTTGTTGGATTTCCCGCAATGCTTCTTTCTTGTTACTCTTCAGCCATCCTCCCATTAAATTATTGTAGGTATCGACGTCTGGTTCGATACCGTATTCAGCAGATAGCTCTAAAAGCAGATTGTATACTTTTTGCATCTCAGCCGTGTAGTTGGGCGTTTTCCCTCTAGCCCAAGCTCCTATAACTTGGTTGAAAGAATTCAAATCTGGTTGGATCTGACAGATCTTGTTTTCTTCAGGCGTGTTGCTGTGATAGCGAAGGATCATGCGTTCGAGATGGCGGGTTGCTCGTTCTGCGGCATCGGCTTGATTGGAGTTGGCTAGGGCGTAGAGTAGAAAGTTGTACGACCGCCGATTGGGCATGGCATTGAGGTCTCCCGTCGAATCCATTTTCAAGACCAATTTTTCGACCTTACTTGCCGCCGACTGCCGATCACCATTCTTCACCAAGGCTTTGATGACCGCGTTGTACGACCGACAATCAGGTTTTAGCTCGTGCTCCTGTTCCATTTGCAACAAAATTGCTTCTGCTCGATCTGCCGACCCGGGTTCTTTCGAACACGACCATGCTTCTAGCAAGGCGTTGTAATCGTCTGTAGTGATGTTGATTGGATTCTCTTGATTGTCTGCCACGGCATCACTCGTCTCAGTCATCATCTTTTCCGACAAGAGTCGTTGCAATAATTTTTCGACCACATGGGGAGCATTGGAAGTCTGGACAGCAGCTGCTCGTTGCGCCCATGCTCGCATAAGGCTGTGTGTGATTCTTACCAATTTCTGAGTCATTTCCTGTCGTGACACGACGGTGCAATCACAAATTATCAGATTTTCAAAAGTAGACGGTATCACAATGATCAAAACTATGAATGCCAAAAAAGAACGAAAGGAACAGTCGAAGCACGGCACTCTGTTCGGTTACTTACCCCGGGGGCTGCAATATCAAATTTTCGGCGTACATTGTCACAAGGAAAAGGGAACAAACATTAAGGATTGGTAGGTCAGTTAGAAATTCGCATTATGAAGTACTTTGACATGGACCATGATCATTGCTGCCATTTATTGCATTTTCACGAATATCTGTTGGAATCAGAAAAGCACAAAATAGAACGTACGCGGAGCATCGTCCCCTAAAATCTTTGCTGTGTTTCGGACTATCCAGTCAAGCTGTGTTCGCTGTTGTTCTTCGTGGTCCCTAAAGTCTCGGACAATCGAATTCCGACTGCTGTAACTGCTTCTACTCGATAGTTTGTTCTTACTGACGTAAACATGCTTGGAAGGTTTGTACAGAGTCTTGACCGAAGATACAAACGAAGAAGAAGAGGTTCTGGAAACGGTTGTTGTTGTTGTTGTTGTTGTTGTTGTTGTATCGTTTTCTTCCAAATTGGTGGTTGGCACCGACGCCAGTATCGAAGACTGCCTTATCGTTCTTTCATGGAATGTGGTGAACGGGCCATGTTGTAGTATTTGTGGACAACTTACAAGCGCGTTAGAAACTTGTATGTTATGGTATATTATGTAGCAACACAGCAATAAAATTCTTCCGATGTGTGTTGCGTAGAACCGGCTTGCATCGAGCAAATGCCGTTCTCGGCGATCATTGCGGCGTCGGCGATCGTTGCGTGGTTTCGAGGAATATGCTGCATACACGGGATTAGCTCTCGTCTTCGAACACCGGTGACTCGTTCTCCACATCGGCGTTGTTCTGTCACCGCGAGAAAAAGTCCTCTGCGACATAATGATTCTGTCCTGATCTAAATCCTTTGGGACGAAGGTATTGCTGCTTTCAGCCAGTTTTTCGTTTTGTCGATGACTGTAGTTTGCCGATGGAGTGTGCAGAGCACGCAATACGATAAATTGCTGGAGAAATTCTTGATATGATAATTCATCAATCACCGGATTACGGTGTTATTGTTAATTAATTCAATTTTTCTTGGCTTAGTTTCTTGATCACGATGATTGGTAACGATGATGATGTGTGGACTAGACGCACGTAAGACGTAGGACTAAGTAAGGCTTACCAGCGGACGTGCATTCGTACGCGATTGATTGCATCATACCACACACGACACTCACATGCGAAGCACGAAGCTCCGGTAGAACATTTTCGAATTTCTGAGTTGATGGCCAGTCGATGTCCAACAAGGCTAGGGTTATTACATACACGTAATGCGTCGGAACAAAACTGTTGCACCTTGAGAACTGAATCAATCGAATCAATCGAATCAATCGCATGTTATGATGAATAATCAATGAAGTATCTCAATCAGAACCCCTTTTGCAATTTGATTGAAAAAGCAATCACCATCTGCAGGTCAAACAGAGCACTTACATGCATTTAGCATTTCAATTCCATGTGGTGCAGCACCGGCTGTTTTTGCAACAAAGGGTGGGACTTGAAGTCAACAAATTTGTTTTCCTCAAGAAGAAGAAGAAGAAGAAGGATGTAGAACTTCTATGTCTATGCTCCACTCTTAGTAGTACCACCAATGGCATGTTGGAATTGATGACCAGCAGCACAGACTTGACAAGAAATTCACTCCTTCATTGTCACCACTTTCACCAATGACATGTCTGAACTGATGCTCAGCACAGACCAAGGACAAGAAGTTAGTGACTCCATGAAGTCTTCCTCTACATAAATGCTCTCAGCCTCTCCACAGCAGCTATTATTATTACCGAGCTGGGCATGATGTTTCTTGTATGATGGAGTGCAGTCAGTTGGATAGATTTTGTTCCAAATGCGCTTGGGACAAAAAATTGCACACGGATTGCCGGTTCTATGCCAGCTTCTTACTAACATCATTTGTGACAAGTTGGTTTGAAACAATTGATGAGTTTCTTGCGCATGTACTACTATCTGCCCCACTATGGGAAGATACTTTACCTGTATGCATGCTACGCGCTACTACTGCTAGTAGTACTACTAGTACTAGGCCCAACAGTAGGATTATAATGTTAGTATGCCGCGTACATGCCGTAACATAGCACAGAACAGCAGTACCATGGATCGTATGCTAGTACTACTGTTGTTATAGCTGTTGCCTCCTTTCGCTCTATTGCTGGCGAGCACTATCTTTTACACCACTGGAGCAGCCTTTCATCGTCAAAACTACTTCGTGTTATTGTTACTACTAGTAACCTTACTAATTACTGTAGTATTGTGTGCGTGCTTTATCTGTCGCGAAAACATCTCTTGGTATTGGGTGAATAAGATTTTACGTACAGTCTACCCGTACAGCAAGATTACCGTTGGTGAAGTACAATCTCCGAAATAGTGTCTTCTAAAAAAAATATCAATGTTCAACAACGTATTACGAAGTACCGTAGTACGAAGTAACAACGAAGTACCAGGTATCCAAGATACTACCGTACGTAATGTAAATGTACCGGTACATATGAAAGACCCGTGAACTGATTGATTCCATTACTCGTAAACCTTACCTGCACCTGCCGTAAATTACGGTACGCTAGTCTTATTGTAGCTCAGGGAGAACAGTCTCAAAAAATAGTGGCGAGGAACCATAAAAAAAAAGAGAATTTTTTCTCTCTCGAGAAGATTCATTCATCATATTCTTGGTCATTACAAGTACCAGTGAATGTTACCGTAACTTAACTGTAGGGTTTGTATGGTACCGTACGTTCTGTTCTCGTATTGGTTGTTTTTAGCAACATCTGTTGCTCGTTCCTCCTCGACTTGATGAATTCCTCGTTGGACGCACTTGAAATTGTTATCTGAGCTGTATTGCAATTGCGATTACAGCAGGGATAGAAATTAATATCATAACCAGCAACAACGTGAACTTCGCTGTAGCGGTAGAGATCCGGGTTTTCACCACAAGAGCGAGGTCCTATTCCTTTGCTGCATCTCGTTCGAAAAAGGCAGTCGGGAATCGCTCAACGGTTGTCCTCGTCGGGAAAAACTCATCAATCGAACAACCGAATCCAGAACCATTGGTGATTAAATCATGGCCTCGTCATCCTCACTGTTTTGCAACCGAGTTTCCCAACTCCGGTCCTCTTTGCAACGAGTAACGGGTCATCGAAATCGTGCTTCTGTAGTTTCGGTGAATGCGGGAAGCACCGGGAATCGAAGCACAACGGAAACTTCGTTCCATATGACACAGCAACCACGAGGACCACTATGCATTGAAAGAACCATCATCGGAAACTTCCAACGAGAGCAACTAAATCCAAAGCAACGTCACGATCGACAGAGATACTTTTCATCGTCGAGCTCTGCTATTACCGAATCGAATTCAGATCTCGAAGACGAAGACGAAGACGAAGGCACGGCCACGACTCAGACTTCGAAACGGTCGAAAGCAAAGGGCATCATAGATCCAAACGAAGTCGAAAACAAACGCCGCAGAATAAAAGATGTAAGTTCGTTGAAATAAAATAGAGGACAGCATCCTCTCGGATGCGCAGAAGCTCAGCGTCGAGTCGGCACTTGAATCTCTTCTCACTATTGTCGCGATTGATTTGCGATACTGGTTGTCGTTCGTTTTCATCCTGCAAATAATTCGGTAAAAATCTCTTCGATACCAAACCAAAAGGTGCCAATTCGGGAAGTCCTTAACGTAAGTTTGTGTTCTTGATAGAAGGTTTTTGTGTTTGGACCATAACCTTTCTCCGACAACGGTCGACTGCACTTGTTGTGTTGAAACTGAAAACGTCCTTTCTTTCTTGCTTGCTTTTCGTGGAAACAATCGGTTGCTACCAATTGGGTTTTTAACATTTCCCCGTCAGGCTAAGCACTCTTTCCGGTGGTTGAATCCTATCATCAGCGAGAACGCGACGGTTCGGGAGGCAATCCCGGCCGTTATTGAAGGTGGTTTGTCGGGTATGATGGTGGTCGAAGGCGACGGGGACGATGCCAATAAACGCGTGGTGGGACTGTTGACATCCCGGGATTTGTTGCGAATGATTGCCGCGGGCTTGAAAGAGGAGGGAACAAGCGATAGCGAAATCTTTGAACAAGTTGTTAGCAATTTCATGACACCAATCTCACAAGTGATTTATGCAAGGCCATCGGAAACGATTGGAATGTGTCGGAGTCTCATGGCCAAATTGGCAATTAAATGCTTGCCTATATTGTCTGACGACAGCAAAGTAGAGGGTTTGATCACGGCACGAGATATGAACGATTACGGGTTGTCTGCGGCTGACAAGGGAGGAAAAAAGGCCTATCTAAACGACATTTCCGAACGGGTCGGTCTCAGCAGTGACACCAGCATGGCGGAACCACCAACCTTTATGCACGCGCACCTGGCATTGCAACAAAAGCCATTGTTCACCAACCTTGGCATATCGGAACTGCCTCACCCGTTCAAGTCGCACGACGGTGTTGGCCACAGTCGACGAGATTACGGTCCCGACGACTTGGCGATGGATGTTACGTTGTCCGAGGACGCTCATTTTTCCACGCGGGTGCATTTGGAGGACGAAAAAGACCGAGTCTTGCGTGACGTGACATACTTTGGCGTCGCGGACGGTGTGGGAAGTTGGAGGCAGTACGGAGTCGACCCACGACTGTTTTCTCGCAAACTGATGGAAGAATGCGAAAACATCTTATTGGAGGCATGCCATCGAGACAAGGACCAGGGCGGCGGAAAGTTTCGACGAGTGATCAGCCCCGGAGATATTCTAGCACAGGCCTACGAACGAGTGAAAGCGGAGAACATCATTGGGTCTAGCACGGCTTGTGTGGCCTTGTTCGACTGCATCCGACACCAGTTGCACTTTAGCAATCTCGGTGATTCGGGCATCATCGTCCTCCGACACATCGATTCCGATGTCGCGGGGACGCTGAAGCGCGATCGAATCACTCCTCGGGCAGAGCGGACGTCGGATCTTCGTGTAGCATTCATTTCGCAACAACAATTGCATTCATTCAATCACCCCTACCAGCTAGGCTGGACTGGAGAAGAATTGAGCAAGAACGACAAGACATCGTTCAAGACAGCTCACGACTCCTGTACGACTTCGATTCATGTTCGACGCGGAGACATTATCATTATGGCGACGGATGGACGTAAGTACATGTGGTTTTGGTGATTATTGAGATTGTTTTCTGACAGAGGTCAATTCATTCGGTACTAAACGTTATCAACTTCACTCGCTTTTGTGTGACATGCGTTTCCTAAATATAATTTCGGTACTACATGGACTGCAGTATTCGATAATGTGGACGTGGACGACATTGCAAAAATAGCTCTAAAGTGGGAACAATCGGTCGGACTGATCCGGGGGGGCGATGTCACAGAACGAGACAAACGCTGGGCGGAAGGCAAATCCCTGACGTTGCAATCCTCCCAACGGGTTCGAGATCTGGCTCGGAAATTGTGCGACACAGCGCGCGAAGCCAGTCTGGACAATACCAAAGATTCCCCCTTTGCGTTGCTCGCGAAGGACAACGACATCATGTGGAGTGGTGGTACGTTGCGCACACGAACGAAATGATTTGACGACGGTTTTTGTAGCATACTACTCCCTAACTCATCTATCGATTTTCGTTCTCGTTCCATGTATTTCCAGGGATGCCCGATGATTGCACTGTGATTGTTGCACACGTCGTGGGACAGGCTGCGGACGATGCAGGAAACTAGATGATATCGGAAAAAAGCTTTGTCAGACTTTCGGACTCCTCCTACTAGTACCGGTACCGGTACGCTACAGCGAGGCTTGCATTTTGGTATCTTTCTCTGCCATGCATTATTAGCCCGGTCGAGATTTTCTGTTCCGGCCGAGGAGGATCCGAGCTGAATTTGAAGCTTTCCTGATTTTCTACTACGCGTAACATCACTGTTGCCTATCGAAAACCGACTACGTACCGACTTTAACCGAATCAATAATAGATGATATCGTTGCTCGATCCTTATCTTTTCAATCTTCACTTCAATGAACGAATTTCTGACTCGATACCTGTTTTGACGCGATTCGACTGGCGTGTTTTGTTCACGGAATGACACCTTTGTGCCGTGAAGAACGAGCGATGGTGCATCATTTTAACGTATGATTGAAGAAGAACAGCTATTTCGCTATGTCGTACATTAACGTTCAGTTCACTATCCAAAAAAGTATCTAGTTGTTGGCTACAACCAACATCATATCGATATTCTCGTTGCGGATGAATTTAGCACTAAGGTATGTACGGTAAGGTTACGGTAATTATCCAAGAAGAACCCCCCGTTCGCATTAATTTTTCGTACCGTACACGAGTTCATTCACGAGTAAATCTGCTACGAAGTGGTAACTGTTTAGGTAGGGACAAAGTAATTAACCTTACCAGTAAGATCTTAGAACCGAACCCAGACTTCGGACAAGCGAATTTTGAAAGAATCGACCAACCACAGGTTTTCTATTACATACCGGTAACCTTACTTCAATCCATTTTATGCAGAAGAACTGCGTAAATTACATTGCGACGCGTTTTTGTGTGTTTTGAGTTTCGTACTCGTACACATCCTCGTCAACACAAACCGTTTCCGAAAATCAATAATAAAAGAAGCGTAGCAGCAACATGGTTCATCGACAACTGTCACAGGTCATGAGTCTGCCAATCAAGGGGATTGTAGCCATTTCTGTAATCTTTTGCAACTTCTAGTTTGGGCGTTCCGACCATCGGATTGTCCGCTCTGTTTCTCCTTGCTGGTTGTCCGAACACTCCGGTTGTCGAGGCAGCATTCGGAGCTCCGACACTGACACCGACCCACGCCAGTTGGAAAGGGATACGAACCCACCCGAACTTCAACCGAATCGTTTTCGAACGCACTGCGCCACTGCACGCACCACGATCTTCGGAATCCGGGACTTCTAGGATGGCGATGCGGGCCGAAACCACCAGTTTTGCCATCGGCGCCCCCGCAGCCGCAGCCGCCACCGGCGAAACGAACGAGACCAAAAAGAGCGGTTCGTCCTCGTCGACCACGACGATCGTCGGCCGAAGCCGAGCGGGGGACGCCACCGCCTTTGCAATCCCGGAGCTCAAGTGGTTGTTCGATTGTGGTGCGGTGGTCCAAGACTGGAAGCCACGCGTTCTGTTCCTGACCCACACGCACTCCGATCACGTGCAGTTTCTGTTTCGGTGGCTCGGGGAAGAAGACCGGCCTCCCACGATTTACCTGCCCGAGGCCAGCGTCCCCTATGTGGAAGCCTGCCGGAAGGCGTACGACGAAATGACGGAGTGCCGGTCGCTGGCGGAGGAGAGCGGTGGCGAACAAAACACCGAGCCGAAAAAGGGGCCGGGTGCGGCGGAATCCGTCCTGCGGGCCACCAAGCCGGACGAGGATCTGTTGATTTCTCACGGCGGAAACCGGTTTCGGGTGCGCACGCTGCGCATGACCCACCGCATTCCTTGCCTGGGCTACAGCTTCTTTCGCCTCCGGAACGGCCTCAAGGAGGAATACAGGGGTCTCCCGGGCCGCGAGATTGGTCGGCTCAAGAGAGAGGGCGTTGAGGTCACAACGGTCGAGGAAGAACCATATCTCTGTTTTATGGGCGATACCACGGCCAAGGTTTTCGACGATTATCCCGAGCTGCTGAAGGAGCACGCCAACTCGACGGTGGTCGTGGAATGCACCTTTCTCGATGCGGGCAGCAAGCAGCGCGCCGAAACGACCATGCACACGCACTGGGACGACCTGCAACCCCACATTGCCTCGAATCCGGGAACGATGTTTCTCCTGACGCATTTCTCCCTCAAGTACTCGACCTTGTCCCTCCGCCGTTTCTTTCGGGACCAGCAGGTGATCTACGACAACGTGCACCCGATGCTGGTCGAACGGGAAATCGAGGAGCAGTGGCGCAAAGCCGGGGAAGAGGGGGATCCTCCGAGGTGCAACTGTCGGATCTGCCGTCGGTGAGGTGCTCCCATTGAGTCGAGTCGAGTCGAGTCGAGTTGGATCGAATGGAATCGAAGCAATCGATCCGCATCACTACGTGCACAGCCATGGATTGGAAATTTGGGACAAAATATCAAACAATTCGCATCACCAAAGTCATTGATTGATTATTGGGGACAAATATCAGACTGGCTTCGAAACCAGCCCAGAGTTGGAATCCTGATTGCAACGAAGGAGGAAGGGGTTCGCGATTGGATGCATCGCCAAGTCTTGCATGGTATGTTGCTATATGATAATAGTAGCACATGGTCTTGCTTGCAACGTGGAATTGAAATGAACCCAATCAATCGAACTAACCGGCTACAACACGGGAAGTCCTTGGTCGAATGATGTGGGATGCTATCGTGGAAGTCCAGTGTCATCGGTGAGAATACCGTCTTTTCACAATTGACTGACTAGCACATGTTGGGGATAGAGATTCCGGTAGATCGATATATATATCGAATGACGTTCGCTCTTCGATTTATGGGCGGGTTGAATCACAATGACCAAACACTCATGCGGTAAACCTTACATCATTTTCTTGAAATTACACGCCCGATCTGTTTCCTATGACAAGATCGTCCTTCTTTTTCGGGTATTGCTAAATCACCAGCTCAAAAAATGGTTTTTTACGGTTCTCTACGACTGTCTTCACGTACATAAAAATAAGGATTTTAGTTTTCTTTTTGTCGTGATGTTGTGTTCAACTTGTCGAAATAACAATAGTAATCCTTACTGTAACAATGATTCTGGTTCTTTGTGCAATGTAACAACTATTAGGTCTGCTTAAATACGCGCCTGGAATTACAATTCTTTGTCGATCGTACTATGGACATGATTCGAACCCCTGATTCGAACCTAGTGCTTCTTCGTTAAGTAACACCGCGAATACGAAACAGCAGTCATCATTCACTATACGGTAACCTTACTCAACAACAATAGGAATCAAAAACCGTACAAGTAAGGTTACCGCACATTAACTACTCACTTCAAAGTTGCAACTTACGATACAATTATGAGCACCGTGAGACTACGGTACAACCCTCCCGAGCACATTACACGTCCATACGTGCGTACTTGTTCGAAGAAAATGAAAACCTTCGAAGGATTGCGTCATTCTTCTTCTTTGCGCAAATCATTACAATTTGATTCTTCTTATCGTGCACTCGTGATCGAGGATGATCGATGTGAGATCGAGGAGAACTTAGTCCAGTTCTTCTCTAGACGACTTTATTCGCCTAATTCACATCTGACTACGACGTCCGCTCTTTTCTCATAAGTGCTTCATCCGTGACAAATAGCACTCCACATTCCTTTCGCGATACGAAGTACTACATGTTTCTTCGCCCTTGGTAGCAGTTGGAAGATAGTTGAGAAAGTCGAATTTAGTACGGTAATTAGTTCGTGGTTCTGATATCCACATCGTTGCGTCGAAACATCAGCACAGCTGTAAGCACCAACCGGCATCGCGACGCCAAGCAACGCGACGGACATCTGGAGTCATCCGGTCTCGGAACCGGAAATTTGAACAAGAGATCTCGCTACCCCATTTCTCCCAATAGGTTATTCTATCTCCTTGATCGATCAGAACAGAACGAAACCAGTCAAGATGAGTAGCATCCAGCAATTGCATCTACCGAATGTGCTGGACTGCATCGAAATGGTATGTTTGTGTGCCTCACGCCAATGAGACTGGTTTTCTTCGCATTCCTTTGTGAGCATCACAAATCCTCACGGTTGGCCTCCGTTTTGTGCTCTGATATGCTTGCCTTTCATTCTTGTTTCGCCAAACAGCGACACTGGCAAAAGGCCATTGACATTATATCGGTCGATCGGAATGCGGTGTATACACGAAGACGAAGGAGGGGGATTCATTCACCAAACAACAACTTGAACAACAGCCGTCTCGCAATTCACGAGCTGTGCAAACTCGCGAGCTGTCCCACCAGCGTGCGTTTCTCAAAAGAAGAATTTTCGGACGACGAAGAGGACGACGATGAGCACCACGATGGAGACGAAAGCAATCGGAGTGATGAAACCGCGGAGCTCGACAAGATCTTTGATGCTTGCGAGCTGGAAGAAGGCAGCAAGATATACGAGGTTACTCAATTTATGATCGATGTGTCTCACTCGCTGGGACCCACGAAGGTTGCTATCCCCCGGGACGACAACGACGAGAACGACACCCACAACAATCTCGCTCCCGGTGAGGATCAAAACGGTAACAATGAGAGCATTCGCGATCACCGCGAACGGGAACAAGAAGCAGAAGCCGAAAACCAGGGGAACAATGTTCAAAATCGCCATACTAGCAGCAGTGGCAGTCACACGACTGCAACCCACCAGTCGATACTCACAGTAGCAGATTCTATGGGGAAAACCCCTCTGCACATTTTGTGCGAAAACTCTTGCGATTTCAATATGATGAGGGTGATTCTAGAGAGCACCCGCGAGGCGACCGGAAACCCCCGTGCTCCATCGGCTCTGTCTCTGATACTCGCACAAGACTCGAGAGGATCGACCCCGCTCCATTACCTTGCGTATTCGCGGGAGTGCCCTTTTTCATCGCTCAAACTCATGATGGACTATTGCAAACCTCGTTCAACTCATTTTCCTTCGGACGCTTCCAGCAGCGATGTGAGCTGTAGCGACGATGCATCGCAGCAGACATCCGGTTGGATCGATCCCAGTCTGTGCCAAGACGAGGATGGCGAAACACCTCTTCATTGGGCACTGCACGGTTACATGTCCCCGCGAAGAATCGGGGAACTTACACGGCATTCCTTGGACGCCATCATGGTTCGGAACCAAAAAGGAAAGAGACCTTTTGACCAATTTGTGAGCAATTTTGTCGATGCGGATTGGACCGAGCACGATGTCTGCGGACGGGAGGCCTGGCAGAACGTAGAGGATTACCTGCGAGTCGTCCACCACAATCACAGCAGAAAACGAAACAAATGCAGCAACAGCAGTGCCATTGGTACTGATCAAACCACTACGTATTCTAATGACACCAATAATGCGCAAAAAATGGGCAGTGAGGAAGGGGATTCAGATGAATCGAACAATCCCGAATGGTTGCCTTTGCATTTTATCGCCGAAGCTCCGTATGAATTCCCACCAATTTTTACCGATCTAGGAATGAAGTACCGAAAAAACGATTTAAGGAAAGCGGATGCATATGGTAGACTCCCCCTTCACTTGGCATGCGGAAGAAAGATCAGAAGGTACCATGTTCACACAAATGACACCGAAACAAGTCCTTCCACGAAAAACGACAACACCTTCGATGATACGGTTGCCATGAAACTGTTGAAGGCCTTTCCGCGTGCAAGTCTCACCGGAGTAACGACCACCAAACAGTTGGCGCTTCATATCGCAGTGCAAACGCAGCAGCCCATGTCTCTGATTGCGGCCCTGATCCGAACATACCCTAGGTCCTTGAATATTCAGGACCCCGTTACAAAGTTGTTGCCCTATGCTCTCGCTGGCGTCGACAATGGAAACCACGACATCAGCAACAGCAACGACAAAGAGACCTTGTCTGTTTCCTTCGCGTTGCTCCGAGCCGATCCGTCCGTAATTCAAATTGTACATAATAATCACTTCGGGAGCAATACCACCAGTAGGTGGGAGAGGCGTCCAATGACGACCGGTGCTAGCCACCTGGCGAACGGGAAAATGATGGCAGTCGACGAATCCTATATGGAACAATCTTCTCGACGCATTCGGCGACTAACGATTACATGATGGATTATAAGTCCGTTAGATTTGCATTTAGGTCAACAACACGAGAAGGACTGACTCATTCAACTTCATCAATTGTTTGCAATCTCATTAACCATTAACGAATCCTGGACGAAAACGAATCCATTTCAAAACAGAGTTGTGAAATTAACGAGTAGCGTTTGTAGATGTCCAGGTACTCGGGCAATTGAAAGAGTAAAGTACGAATCTATTGTCTATGGAAACGATATTGATGCATTTCACTTTGGTATACCGTTGCTTTGCATCGAAAGTTCAGAAAGACAAAACGTCGGAACCACTTCAATCTTCCAAAGTCATCATTAATTAAAGCCAAGTGAAGTATATCACTATGCACGTAATGACACACCCTCCTAACACAAAATACGCATCGGTGATGTCCCTTCGTTCAATAATCTTCATGGTAGAGTTCGATATACCCAACCGGTCGTCGATTTGCCCGAGAAATCTCGACACCCCCGTCATGCGTTTCCGCTGTTCCAACAGGGCGTTGTGACTCGCTTCGCCATTCGCGATCAGATCGTTCACCATGTACTGGCTCTGGCTCCACGACTTTGCTTCGTCCGCCAGATTGTTCATGTCTCGCTCGCTCACGGAAGAGAATTGGTTTCGTTGCTTTCTCCTGCTCAACAACTCGTCCCGCTCTTTTTGCTGACGCACGTTTGTGTTGACGATGCGATCGTAGTGCTCCCCGGATCGCCGCACCCCGTCGGCCTCGACCCTGAGTTCTTGTATCTTCCGTTTCCAAACTTCTCGCTGGGCCGGTCGCTCGCGCATCACCAGTTTGTTCATCAGTTCTAGCTGCTGCGACAATTCATCCAGAGACAAAAAGAGCTCGGAGGCGTGTAGCACCCCGTTCTGAACCTGCGCTAGTTGCTGGCGGGAGTCATACGCTAGCTTGCGGCATTTTGGAAAGAGCTCGGCGATCGAAGTCATCTCGGGATTTTTGTTCTTCGTTGCTTCGACGGTCGTAAATCGTAGATCGATCCCGAGCAGTCGTGTTCCGGGTCTGAAAAGAACTGTGATTTCCTTTGCTTTCGCTGAGAGCAGTGGAATGTCCTTCAAAGAATGTTGTAAGATTACCCGCAAGTGCAGCTATTTGCTACGATAGTTTCGCCATGTTGTAATGCTCTGCGGAAAGCCGAAACCCATTGTCTCGTTTTTGGTCTTGAGATCCTGGCACCGACGGCGACTCGACTGACTTGAACCGCTGTGAGCAACCAACCTTTATACCGTACCTTACCTTGTACACGTGCGTATTTTTAGTCGATTGATTCGTAAGATTATCCTACGTACCGGCGTGCTAGAATTGAACACATTTCGGTGAAAAAAAATTGCGTTGACCCGAGGAGTCATTAATCTTACCCTACTCGTAATCAAAAACCTGATCAAAAAGGGGACTTCCTTTCTTGAAATAATGAGAACGCACTAAGTTAACCTTACTCAATCAAACGGTTCTGTATGAGGAAGGCTTCCTCGGACAAGCCCATTGGTATTCCCTCGACACACCACAACCCGCAACTCCTCGATAGGGCCGTGTGAACCCTTACTACATGTTCGTCCTTAGTTGCTAGTGAAGGTAACATTCACATGGAGTGTCACAGAATATCTGCTTCATCACTGATCACACAATAAGATAACGAGTATTCATAAAGGTAAGTCAAAACGTTGCGTCTGCTCAGTTTTATTGACTCAAACCACAGTATTCAATACCAGCAACAAAACACACTATTTACTATGGGTGAAAAGATATTGAGTTCATAAAAAGGGTTCACATGGGCAATTCAATTCATTATATGATTGTTACTACAACAGCATAGATCGTTTCGAATGCAACGATACTCGTAACCCGTCGTAAACATAATAGTGACGGATCCTACCCTTTCTAGAGACACAAACAACGCCGTTTGGTCCACGAGAACACAACGATTTCCCCGTCCTGTTCTGGGATAAAGCGACGACGACCACAACTACAACCATTCAATTCGGACTACTTAAGCGACACGGACCGAGATCATCTTGATGGGGACAACGGGGTTGTCACTGCGGGTTTGAACCTGGGAGATTTTTACGCAGAGATCGTAGTTCTCAACCACCTGTAATTTAGCAACGGATCGAGCACAAACAAATAACAAAGAAAGTGAGCGCATGATTCCTTCGCTCCCTCCCTGGATCACTGTTCTAGCACATAATACTCACCTTTCCGAAGACGGGGTGGGCAGAAGGAGTGGATCTATCGAACCAGTCGAGGAAAGAGTTGTGGCGGACATTGATGAAAAACTGGGAGCCTCCAGATTCGGGACGTCCTGCAACGGCAAACAAACGATACGCCAGAAGCCAAGACCGACGGTGAGACAAGCTGATCCAAGCGGAATGCAACGCAAAACAACTCATGGGATTCGATACGAAGACGCCAAGCCAAGAAGAGAGGTCCGATTGCTCCGTTTGCACTGTCATTCACGTACCGGTGTTAGCCATGCTCAGGGTTCCGCAATCGTTGGTGATCTTTTGATGCGCCTTTCCAATCTCGTCGGGAATTCCACCATCACTGTTTCGGGTGTAGGTTTGTCCGTCGCAGCCGTTGAAGCTGGTGCGAGGATCGGGACCGCCGGTTCCTGCACCGAACATCATAGATTGCAGAGTTGTTGTGAGTGCGGGGACACGACGGACGTGTAGTTTCCAATCATCCGCTTCGCGTTTGTTCCATAGTTTCTGATTTCAGGGTTGTTGCCACCAAGACTTACCGGATCGTCGACTGTTGGGGTCCTTGGAGTGGGGGCATCCAAATTGATTCATAAAGTTGGGGATCTGCAATTATTTTTCATTCGTTCGCGCATTTGGTCACCACAAGCACTCGGTCAGTCGAAGAACGCCTAGTAATTCCAAACAACCGTGATTCCGCCCGTTTTCTGCCCGATAATTTTCTTCGGCAGACACGCAGTCGACATTCACGTCACGAATTGACGAATGCGTAGTACAAGCACTTACCACACGGTGAAAGTGAAGACCGTCGTAGAATCCGCTGTTGGCAAGATCGATGAAGTTACCGCAAGTGATTGGCATCTTGTCGGCGTACAACTGAACCACAAGTCATTCCCGCGAAATCCAAAAAGCAGAAGACCAGCAAGCAACAGAACGCCAGGCAAAATCCAGACAACATCCAGAGAAGAGCATCGACGAGTGAGTCCAATGCGTTGTTCGGCGCAACTGTTTCTTCGCAATATACTAACCGACGTGGTTCGCACTTTCGTTCCGCACCCCTTCTTTTCTACTGCGATACTCCGTGCGGTCAGATGCGACCGCGAGGCAGAGACAACAATCCCGGACGCAAACACCAAAACCCACCAACACCGCTCGAGAGCAACACGGCAATCTTACCTCGGCCTTGAATGTCCCCATGGACGTGGTAAAGGTAGCGATGGGCATGGTGATAATTATTTGATTCAGCTATTTCTATCTTAAATAAGTGACTTCGTATTTTGTAATGATACCACAAAAAAGTGTGGGTGCTTGCAAACCCGTTGTAGGGAGGGATGTGTGAACACCGGGATGACCCAATCTTAGTGGTGGAGTGCATTGTAAACAGAGAGCGCAGCTGTTCGCAAAGATACGATACGAGGTTCCATTTTCATCGTGGGAATCGCGGCCAATCGTTCTTGCCGCATGAAATGGATCTGATTGGCTTGTTTGGCGAGGTGAAGGCCAGACAAGAATCTAGCTCGATCACTGATGACTCCGCAATTACCGGTAAAAATCTTACTCCTACTTTACCCTACGTAAGGTTACTGTACCTACAGACAGTCCGAATGAATGAATCTCAATCAGCGATCAGATGTTCCGAGTTCCCGTAGAAATAAGTACTTGATGTTACGTGGACTCACTCCAACGGTGCGAGTTGGTGAGTGGTGAAGCATCCACGGGGTTCGTTCGGCGTGAAAGGAATGGATGGAATCGAATCAATCAGGCGTGACCTAGTGAGTCACGCTTGGAACGAAATTCGAGGCGAAATCACCTTAGAAACCAATGTCAATCCGCGCCCCGTTTGCGCTCTCCTTCTGCCCGCTCACAGAGACCTACGGTAATTACCGTAAGGTTAAGACTTACCAGTAAGCTAAGGTTTACCCAAGCAACAGAGGAAAACTACTATGGATACGGTAAATTACTACAAAATTCTTATCAGCTGTCCCCCGGTTCTACGTCCCCGACTACTAATTTCTACTGAAACCCGGGGACAGCTGATAGGAATTCTGTAGTAATCTTACCAGGTAATCCCACCGTACATACCGTGGCGTACTTCTAACTCTACCAAGCACGAGATCATCGTTAGCTATTCGAAATAATAGATGTCTTTACTTTTGGTTGAGACAGGACCGACTACTCGAACAATGGTGGAAATACGGCGTATGTATGCGATACGGAATACAACAAAGATCACAACACTGCACCAAATCCACCAAGCGCGGTCTGGGGTAAGTCGGATGACGGTCGAATCATTGAATCATTTTGTGATAGAAAGATCTTGAGAATATTGTTTGACACCGAGCTAAAAGTGTAGATAACATTGCAACAACTACATTGATTCGTAGGAATGATGATGATACTATAGTAGTACGTAGTATACTATAGTGTATTATGCAGGTGCTACGTATGTGCCTGCTACGATAGTAGTATTTCAAACCCCAATTGCCAGCAAGACAAAACTCGAGATCAAACCGCCGATGGCGCTGACCGAAAAGGCCACCGTCAACAAACTCGCCTGTTTGGCCGCGTTCGTGGCACGCAGCCCGGGTGTTCCAGGCAACTGCTGGGGGGCCAGCTGGTAGCAAGCGGTCACTAGGTATCCCGAACAAAAGGCAATCGTGGCCACCAGGGCAATGGAGAGAGCGTCGCGTTGCTCCTGGGTCGCTCGTGTCGTTGCTGTTGCCGTTGTGGCGGCCCACGCGCTTTGTATCGTCGCTGCGTGTGCCGAATTCGGGTCGCTGCTCGGTTTGTGGCTGGCATTCACAAAGAACAGCACCACCAGCACCCACCGCAATCCCGCCGCCCACACAACACACCGGATCGAGGACGGCGGAACCAGCATGGTCGCAAAGCGTCCCACCAGGTCGCTCCCGATCCGGGTGTAAAACAAGACCTGCGCCAATTCCATCCAGTCCGTTTGCACGCGGGTGAACCAGGAGCCGACCAGAAAGGAGGGAACCAGCGTCAGTGCCATTCCGTAGCAGCACCAACGGGAGTGGTAGAGCAATTCGGTCAGGGACAATTCGGCGGTCTGGCTGTGGTCGCCGCTGCTGGTCGTCCTCAGACGATTCTGTGGTGCCAGCCGCAGCAGCGGCCTCCGCGGCAGAAGCGGCTGCCGCAGAAGGAGGCCGGTGCGGTTGGCGGAGCTGCCCGGCGGACCCAGTAGCTGGTGAAAGTCTTCCAGCTCGGTGCAGGACGACGAGGAGGAGGAAGACCATCGATCGTCCGCATCGTCCTCTTGTTTTTCCTCCTCCTCTTCCTCTCGGTCGGCTCCGGGCACCGCCGCCGGCAGCTGCATCTGCACCTGCAGCACTGACATGGACGCGTCCCGCCGCAGCATCGAGACCTGGATGCGGGGCCGCGCCGCCAGGAGCCATAGGATGGCGACAAAACAAATTAGTTCGACCGCGAGTATCCAGCTGGCAAAGGAGGCGAACCGGCTCCCGTTGGTCGTCCCGAATCCGCTGCCCACGCTGGCGGCCAGGACCACCAGCGCCGAGGCCTGGACGCCCGCCGACACGGTGGCCTGGAAGGTCTTGGCGAGGCGATCGCCGGTGTCGTTGTCTATATCGTCGTCATTGTGATTGTGATTGTCGTTGTCGTTGTCGTGGGGCAAGTGGCTGCGGCCCACAAAGGACGCCAATTGGTTCAGCTGCCCAAAGAGCACCGCTCCACCAATGCCCTGTAGCAGGGCATGGATGATCACCCATCGCAGACCGTAGTGGTGCTCGTCGTCAATTTCACCGCTGTCGTTATCATTATCGTTATCATAATCGTAGTAGTGGTAGTGCGCTGGGGCATCGTGCTTGGCTTGCCTTCCAAAGGCCAGAATGCCGAGGGTCCCCGCCAGGACAAATCCATAGCCCACGATTCCCCGCACCAGAAACGTGACGCGGGTGCGATATACAACATCGAACCAGGAATCCCAGATCGCTTGGGCCAAACTCACGGGCAGAAGTGGCAAAAAGACCGCACAATTCAGGTAGACAAAGGAATTGGGCCCGAACAAGAGCTTGAAGTAGACCAGGCTCGACAGCGTCGAAATGTACCCGATCGATGTCCCTAGTCCGGCGAGGAAAAACAAGACTTGTTCCAGCCGGACGCTGCCGGCGCCGCTCGCATCTGCGGCTGTTCCCGGAATCGCCGTGTCTTCCCCAGCATCCAAATTCGAATCCGAACGTTCACGACGGGATTCTCCGTTCCGATCGGTCGCAACATCGGCGGATCCCTCCGGATCGCGATGGCGTGACCAGTCGCCATCCGTGTTGTCGTTGTCGCTGTTTTGATTGGCATCGTTGTGGCTCGTTGGAGCAAGGGTTCCCAATTCCGTCATGGCCACCGACGAAAATGATTTTCGAAGCTCTGCAATGTGGTATCTGGCGCTTTTGGTTGTTGCTTTTGCTTTCGCTTTCGCTTTTGCTTGGACTTGCCCGCAGCGATCGATTGGTGGTCTCGTTCCGCGGACTCCAAAAGTGTGATATGAATGAATGTGTGGTGTGGTTTGGAGCAGCTTTTGCTTGGGTCGTGTGCGCTCGTTCATCGGCGCGCTGTGCCCAATCTTCTTCGACTCGACGGGTGGAGGGATGGATGGATGGATGGATGGATCGAGGAAGTCTACGCCTTCTGCACTTGGGTGCAACACGACTCACAAGATGCGACACGACACGACACGTTGCGTTTTGAGTTTCACATGCACAAAGATATTACTGTATCTTCCACGGTGCTGTTTGTATTATTTTTGTATCTTGCTTGATCGTTGCACCGAGTCGTATCGTACCGTACCGTATCGTATCGTATCGCATTGCATTTTATTGCAACGCGGAACGCGGTGCATTGCATCACTACGAAATAATAATAATACATGCAAACTTTACTTCTTGTGTACTCGTAAGGTACTTCGTAATACGAAGTACTTTTTTGTTTTTCCATCCCACAAAATGCCAACTCCTCGTTCTTGGCGGGAGCTTCTCCCGCTATCTTCGTTACGAACCAAGGAACAATTGGTCAACGAATCGAGTCGCGAAGAAGACGCAGTAGAAGGCTACACTACCGGTACGATCACAAGCAAAGCACGAGCACGAACATCATCCTCAATTCCCAACTAAAAATAAAAATACAGCGTTTGTACAAAATACCAGGTACGTAGTATGTTAACCTTACCGTACGCATGAAAAAGTACGTACGCACACCCTGGATTATGCACGAGTCGACCAAACTTCGATCGATACGTGTCATCGTGAGGGACAAGAACGTCACCAAGAAACAAACGAAAGAACACGGAATGGTGTTTCGCCTTCCTGTTTCGCCCAGGGAACGTGCGTAATCGACGAGCATCATGCAAGCGAATAAGCAGGCTCTATTGTTGCTGATAGTTCCGAAATAACTTACTTCTAGTATTATTACTAGTAAAAATATGAGTACGACTTCGTACTGCGAGGTACCGTATTTGTTATTCAGAATCATCACCGCGAGGACAAACATACTCTAATCCCATTGATTACAATCGTATCCAACAAATCACTGATGCAAAGAATAGCAACAATGTGTGCAGCAATAAGCCCCACATATCTGGCATTTCCTCTTGATCTCACAACGAGGATGTCCGGGGAACCGTCGCTGTTGTTATTGAACAGCGAAAGTTCGCGCTCTCGTGACTTGCATGGAGTTTGAACTGGGAATCGTTCCAGCTATCGCCGTTTGCCCACGCTTGTATCTAATGTGGATTCTCCAATTTTCCGAGAGAATTGGAGCTCAGTAGTCCGCAATGCTACTAGTCACTGAGAAATGGTTGTGTTGACGTCACGTCGAGTTCTTCCTCCGTTTCTCCCATTTAACCTCCTCTCTGCTCGTCTTTCGTTGCATCGTTCCATTTCGTCCAATTTTAGGTCGATGGCACAGATGCAAGTCAAGACCAAACCGGTATCCATGTTGGTCGCAATTTTAACTATATAGTTATCTGTCTGGTGATTTTGTTCTGGATTCTTCCAGTTCCACCAGAACTTGGCCACACAGTCACCGTTCTTGCTTCTCATTCTGAACGTACGTGTTTGTACATCTGCCTAAAGCTCGTAGTCTGGGGCGTCAGGTGAGGAAGACTCGCCAATGAATTTGAAGACGCACTTACCGTCTTCCGAAATGTCAAACTGGATGACACCAATCCTCGCTCCTTTGTCGACCCCTCTCAAAACAGTATGGTTCCTTCCATCTTTGTTCACCGTAGCAAGGCAGCATAAGCGCGAGTCCCGAATCGTCATTGAGCATATTCCCTCAACCACAGTGGGCTGCAGCATTGTCCCGAAAGTTTTTTTACCGGCAAAGTCTGTGACTACCAATCGTTGTCGGTTTTAGGCCCCTTTGTTTTCTTGAATCTCTAGGTTTGAGTGCTCTTTGGCAGGTCCTTCTCCCGAAATTCTGGGGGTAAAAGGTTTGGTTTGTGCGACCAACTCATCGCGATCTCTTGAATGGTCTGACTCTTTACCTTTTTGCTCTTCACTTCCGGGGCTTTTTCTGTTTGGGTCTTCAGGGTCCAATCTGTCGTTTGTTTCGTTCGTTGGGTCCTTTTGAGTTTCGCCAGTTCCTTCCAAAGCTTCCGTGCCCTGGTCTACATCGATATTGATTGTATTGTTTTTCTCTTAAGGGTCCTCTTCGTCGTTTGTTTCGTTCGTTGGGTCCTTTTGAAATTCGCCAGTTCCTTTCAAACCTTCCGTGCCCTGGTCTACATTGATATTGCTTGTATTGTTTTTCTCTTCAGGGTCCTCTTTGTCGTTTGTTTCATTCTTTGGGTCCGGTTGAGGTTTGTCACTTCCTGGCAAAACTTCCGTGCCCTTGTTTACTTTGCTGTAGCTTGGAACGTTTGGGTTTTCCAAGTACCACTTCAACACGCCTAAACACAAACCCAGACAAACGCCGATGGCAAAGGCAATCACAATCACAACGGTGGGATTCCCCTCCGTGCTGTTGTCCTCGTCGGTCTCCTGATCAACACTCACTAGAATCCGGTGCATTTTACGGTGGAAGCAATCGCGAATCCACTGGATTCAAATGTAAGGATTATGGATTGCTGCCACTTGCAGTAGCTGTGTAATTGTTGACTCCAGGTATCCTCTCGCTTGGTTGGCCCTCCCTGTTCTTGTTCATCTTTTCGCGAGTGGAGGTGCTCAGTAAGATTACACCGGTAAAGTTACAGTAACCTTAGTCCTATGGTAACAAAGTATCGACATCTGGATCTGAACCTAACTTACTTCGTATCCATCACGGAGTATTATTTAACCTTACTTCGAAATTTTCTTCTTCTCCTTCTGATCACTCATTTTTTCTACGAAATTCCTGACAGCTGTCCCTCAGTGCACAACTTACCGGTAAACCTTACAGAAAAAAATAATCCGAAGTAAGTCTTACGAAGTAATCTTACGGTAATTGAAAGGCTTACCCGTCAAAAAGTAAAATGGATCACGTCTGAGTGACATATTGTTGCCTCACTATCTGACCGAATACCTCCTCCCAGTAACGGAAACCTCCTCAATGCAAGTTACAACTTATTTGTAAAGAGTATAAACTGACTGTTTGCAACAACTCCCGTTGAAATTGGTGACTTACATCCATACTACTAGCTTTGGCCTCCCATTGTTACTAGCCCTTTTGTCGCCAAATTCCCAAAAATTGATCCAGTTTGGAAAGTGCAGACATTGGTACATCTTCTACACACGACCATACAATTGAGTGACAGCATGTTCACGCTGACAAAGAAAAAAAAGAAAAAAAGAAAAATCAATACACCAGTCTTTCAAACCAAACACACCATTTTTTCAAACCGTATTTGCACCCCTTTTTTCAATCAATCATTTTTTTTTCTGTTTTTTCCTCTTTTGTGTCAAGCACGCTGTACTAATTTGCAGTTAAATCTACAGGCATGGCCAGCTTGAAGCCATCACTCTGAAAACACCCAATTTTTGGCCCATTTTCCCTATTTGTGAGCTTACTAAGGGGAGAGTAAGCAAATTTACTTGAACCAAATTGACAACCAAATTGACAACCAAATCCCTGACAGCGTGCGTGATGCTCAAGATAATTGCCTTTTACTACTACTAGTACTATTGGAAATACAAAGCTCCTGCTTATAATCAACCACACCTCTCACCTGAGTATAGAAGGAGAAAAGAAAGAGGAACTCCTTGGATTGCCATTCGAAGGTACACGTCATCCCCTTTCCTTTTCATGTTTGCGTCAGGAGATGATCAAGCCCTTCTCAACTGCTGTGGAATGGATCACAAAGACTTCAACAAGCATCTATAGGGAATTGTCTGGGGAGTTGGCATGAGAGTACTATATCTGAATATGGCTTGTATCAAAAGATGGAGAAGGTGTATGATCAGTTCAATGCAAAGGTAGTGGTGGACTTGGCGTTTTATGCAGGCTCCAAAGATTTTCTTATTAAGAGTTTGCCGTGCACTGAACCAACCCTAATAAGGATAAGGTTTGGATCAGATCAAGATCGGCAATGAGCTGACTCAGCAGGACTCACTAATGACTTGCTCAGTGCTCCACAAGAGAGCATCTCCACCAACTTCACTAATCATCTAATAGCTCACAATTACAATTTGCATATCACTACTATTCTAATCACTAGTAGACCCGGGGTATGGCAGAGTTCCCAGAGAGATCCAGAAACGCCAGAAGGAGTCAAATGAACCGAGTTGCAACTAGCTGTTGATAGCTGTCTGAGTGGGGTGTTACACTCTAAAGTAGAAAATTGGAGTAGTTTTAAAAAAGTGACTAAATCGTTAACTCTAAAAAGAGCATTTCAGTTTTCGTGTGAACGTTTGAATATACACGAGCGTGCCTTGCTATTATTTGAATAACGACGCACATGCATTGCTGGGGCGTCCGGCGTACAGTTTGAATATTTGTATTCAAACACCGGTCAGCTCCTACTCTTGAAGCCGGGCGGCTTGTATGTGGGATTCGGTTAATTATTTAATCGTGGTTCATGCTACGCTAGCATGTCACATAGTGCCTCATGATTAGACGAAGCCTACTTCAAGTTGACCAGTGAATTGTCGGCGACTCCGACTCGTTCGATGGTTCCTTGTAAGGGGTTAGCTTCCGGATGTTCACTGTTTCTGCTACTGAAGGTGATTTCTGAAGTTTGACTGTACCATTGTTATTCACTTGTATGATGCTGAAAGGGCCGGTTCTTCTAGGCTGTAACTTGTCTGGATCCGGTTCCTGCAGCCACACCTTGTCATTGATTTGGAAGGCATGTTCTATCCTTTTGGCATTATCTCGAAGCAGCGCTTTGTTGATTCCTTGTTGCCTAAGCTGTTTCAGTGCCAACAGATTAGAGGTTAATGGCAGATCGATCATCATGTCCCTGTTGAAGACCAGGGAGCCTGGAGAGGCTTGTAGTGAGGTACTGACTGCGCATCGAGAGGCATGCATGCATGTTGCTAGGGCGTTGTCTATGAGCTGAGTGGCTCTTGTGTTAGCTTGTGGAGGATTAACATGCACTAGAACTCGTAGGATATCAGCGACTGTGTGGTGGACGCGTTCACAGATAGCATTGGCTTGTGGATTCTTGACTGTGGTGGGAACCGATTGGATTCCAAACTGCTGTAGGGTAAGTTGGAATTCAGCCCCTAAGAACTCACCACCATTGTCATGGATACATCTATTTGGTCTAGGATATCTTGAGAGCCAGCAGTTCTTGAATTGATCTGAGACATGCTGAGAGGATTTGTCTCTAATTCGGATGATTTCAAGAAGGTTGGTAACTGGATCAATACAGGTAAGGGCCTTGAAATTGTAGGTCTTGTTTTGAGCTGTAATCTTCCAAGGGCCTATAAGATCAACGTGGACTTCATCGAAGGGCGATACCGGAGCTTCTTTGGGGGGAAGCTTCCCATATTTAGCTTGTCTGCTCTTGTATTGGATACAGTTATCCGGGCAAATGTAGGACTTGCATAAGTTGGACAGGTTGTCTGCATAGAAGCGAGCTGAGATAGTCTTATATAATCTGGTGGATCCACAATGACCCAACAGGAGATGGTACCATTTGATGGTATCATTCGTAAGGGAACTTGGTATGTAAATTCGCCAATTATCCGGATTGGATTGGTTGGCATAGCAAAGGATGTTATTGCCTTGTAATTCTTGATAGAAGAATGCTTTGGATTGAATCTTGAACTTGATAGTCGGATCCTTCTGCTGATGGAGGTATATCTTGTTATAGTTAACCGGACATTCCAGGTCTTGGTTGTTTGGTAGGTTGACCAGGCACTCATTGTTCAGCAGGCAGGAGTATAATTCCTGATCTGCGTCATTGCATAAGTGTTGGAATAGGTTTGGGAATTCTGCTAAAAACAGTTCTTCATCTTGCTTGGGGACTTCAAGTTTCAGAAAATCGATAAGAGTGCCCTTACCAAGGGCTTCTTTCTCCCCTACTGTAGGTGGATCCATCCGGGGGAGTCTGGAGAAGGCATCAGCAAGAACATTCTTCTTGCCTTCAATATAGGTGAGGTTGACACCAAATTCTTCTAGGAATAATCTCCACCGGAGGACTCGTTGGACTGAGAGAGTTCTGAAGGTAAGATTCTTATGGTCAGTGTATACATTGATAACACCGCCAAGGAGCATCTTTCGGTACTCTTTGCAACAGAGTACAATTGCTAGGAGTTCTTTCTCCGTAGTGGTATAGTTCTTCTGGGCATCAGATAGTTTCTTAGACCAGTAGGCAATGGGTTTGCCATCTTGGAGAATAGCAGCGCCCAGTTGTAGGTCTGAGGCATCAGTGTACAGTTCAAAGGGCTTGTTAAGGTCTGGATAGGTGTTCAGCGCGTCTGCTGCCACCATTGCTTTCATCTCTTGGAAGGCTTTATCTTGAGCAGGGCCCCAAGTAAAAGTTGAAGGGGCTTTGCGTTGTTTGCCTTTAATGGTAGCTGCTTGGAGAGTTTTCTTGGGAGTTCCGGTTATATCAAAGAGAGGAGCTAGGACATGGGATCTGCGAGGCCACATGTCCCTGTAGTACCCTACTGCTCCTAGGAAGGACTTGACTTGGGTCACAGTTCTTGGTCGGTCCATATGCAGAATGGCTTCAATTTTCTTTCTCCAAGGCTTGACTGCAGTAGGAGTCATCCAGTAGCCTAGGAAATCGGTCTCTTGTACAGCCCAATCACATTTGAGGGGGTTGCACTTGAGCCCATTCTGGTTGAGCCAGTCTAAGATCCTGTCGATAGTCTTCATGTGTAGATCAAAGGAGCCATTGGTCCAGATGCCAATATCATCGATATAAACAGTGCAGTCAGTGTCTTGTAGGATATCTTCCATTAGTTGCTGGGCAACGTCTGGGGAGACTTTGACACCCATTGGTAGTCTTTGATATTCATAGCAACCATATGGAGTTACTATGGTACAGAGCTTCTTGCTTGCGTCATCGAGTTCAAAGCAGTAGTATTGCATGGACAAGTCAATCTTGGTGAAGTGCGTGTACTTGCCTCGCTTGTTCATGATGTCTTGTATCCGGGGGATTGGATATGGTCGGCGCTCAAGAAGTTCATTCAGTTCTCTAAAGTCTGATACCCATCTAACTCTGTTGTCTTTCTTTGGTACTATGAAGGTCGGGAACGCCCATTCAGCTGGTCCAGTACATCGCTTGAGTACTCCATCATTACAGAGATTCTGGAGTTCCCTTTTGAATAGGTCTTCTCTTTTGTATGCGACTGGATAAGGCTTCTTGTGTATGGGCTTGGATCCGGGCTTCAGTCTTAGAGAGATTTTCTTGTGTGGATACTTTCCTAGTTCGCCGTTGAAGACATTAGGGTATTTGCTTAGTATGGCTTGGAACTGTTGTTGCTCTGCTTTGGACATGTGGGACTGTTGCTGTGCGACTGTGGATGGATCTGTTTCTTGGTAGGCTCTGTCTAGAATCACCTTGGACTTGTATGGATTAGCAAAAGAGAAGTCGTCAGCAAAGAGTTCAGCATCCTCTAGTTCTTCCATGAGCATGGTGTAGTCGGTCTCATGGTATAGGGAGGTATCTTTCATGGGAATGGTTCTATCCATCCATTGTACTGCTCCTTCTTTGAATAGGAGATTGATCTTTGCTAGGTGGAGGAAGTCTCTGCCTAGTATCAAATCGTATCTGCAGTTGGGTGAATGGAAGAGCCTTGCCTCTTGTTGGTCTATGGTGTAGTTGCCGAACTCTTGTAGCTTGAGGTTCTTCATGATGATATATTCTGTAGTATCGAAGCTTCCGTTGGCTGTAGTGGTTACGACTTGATGTTTGCTGCGAAGTGGCATTGTGCCAAATGGTAGTGCTCTCTTGTTGATTAGGGTTCCGGAGGATCCACTATCTAGCAGTGCGAGTAGTGGTCTTGCTTTGAGAGGGATGCCTTGTATGAACTGTATGTTGGTTAGTAGAATGGGAGCCACGTTGCTCTTATTCGTTGTAGATTCTGCTGTATTTTTGGTTGTATTTCCAGCAGTCGACAGTAGCTTTAAATAATTTTGCTCCAACGCACCTCCTTTGGTGTAGTCTTTGGAGTTTCCGGGATTGCAATAGAGATTTTTTGCTGTACCGGTAGACCAGTTCCTTGCCAGGGACAAGGTTGATCCATTTGTTGCTGCTGCTGTCTTATTTGGATCGATAGTGATCGATGATGCGTCTGTTGTACCCTTGGATCGATTCGGTTGGGTTCGATTCGGATCCACGTTCGATATATCCTGTAGGATGTTTCGAACGATTGTTTTTGCTGCTGCGGTAGCAGGCTTTGCTGAGCTTTCAACAGGAATACTCCATCCTGTAGGTTCCTTCCCCTCTTTATCTGGGAGATCTCCTCCATGCGTCATCCCAGACAGCAGGGCTGTACTGGCATCCAGTTCCAGGGGAGCTGGAGGCAAGGTGATTGCTGGTTTTCGTGAAGCCGGGGGCTTTTGTTTTGGAGGCCTGGAGCCTCCGGAGACTCAGGGGAGCCACACAAGTTCCCCATCGATGTTCCTTTCTGTTCTTCCACCGTGAGTAGCATGGTAAGCCTCGCGCGCTGCGTTCATGTGGGCTTGGAAGGTCTCGTTGCTTCCTGCTACCATCAAAGCTCTTGTATTGGCGTCGAATGTCTCCGGTTGGTTGTTTCCGGAGCTCTTGTTGTAGTTCTTGGAGAACCGGTTCTTGGGACACTCAGACCAGTCATGATTGTGGCCTGGGATCCGACAGGGATTGGATTTCTTCTTGTTCTGGTTTCCCTTGTGGTTGGAATTAGAGTTGCGTTTGCGAGAATGGTTGTTGTTGTTGTTGTTGGAATTGTTCGAGCGCTTCTGTTGCTTATTGTTATTCTTGTTGCTCTTTTTGTTGGCTTGGCGCTCGTGGCAGCTCATATGATCCACTATATGTTGTACGGTGGTATCTTCTTGGATTCCACTGTGGATGATACCATAGCTCTCGATCCACGCGGAAGGAAAGGAATGGAGAAGGATGGTGAGTTTCTCCACTCTGGAGAGGGGAGCGCTGCTCCCATCTAGTTTCTGGGTATACTTCATGAGGATAAGAATCCGGTCGGCATGCTCCTTACATGTAGCTGATGGGGTCTTTCGACACTCCGCGCTGCGCAAGTAAGTGTGCATGATGTCCCTAGCGTCTCTGGCATTGCAGTAGAGTTTGGTAAAGTCAAGGAATGCTTGTTCGTATCCGCCGATCTCATCTTGTGCGTACTGGTATTCTTCAGGGTCCAGGGGATCTTTTATCATGTCATTCCACTTGCTCTGAGCATCCGTAGTGAGGCATCGACTGAAGTGAGTGAGGTAGATATCAGTTGGAAGTCTTAGGAGCTTGGCGGCGTTCCGGAAAGACTCCTCCACAAAGAGGAGTTCTTCTAATCCTCCAGTCTCTGTGAACAGTGGGACTTTCATGCTGTCAGTCCGGTCCTCATCGACGTTGTAGAGGGTGAAGAGCTTTGGTTTGGTTCGATCGAAGGAACTTTTGTAGGTGATGGGGGGATCTCTATAGATACCGGCCATCTTGTTGGAGATACAACTTGCCTCTGTTGTTGAGGATAAGGGTTGTTTGTTCGATTGTTTTATTTCAGTACTGAATTCTACTGTTTTCCTACGTTGAAGATAAACAGTAATTACTGTGTTACACTCTAAAGTAGAAAATTGGAGTAGTTTTAAAAAAGTGACTAAATCGTTAACTCTAAAAAGAGCATTTCAGTTTTCGTGTGAACGTTTGAATATACACGAGCGTGCCTTGCTATTATTTGAATAACGACGCACATGCATTGCTGGGGCGTCCGGCGTACAGTTTGAATATTTGTATTCAAACACCGGTCAGCTCCTACTCTTGAAGCCGGGCGGCTTGTATGTGGGATTCGGTTAATTATTTAATCGTGGTTCATGCTACGCTAGCATGTCACATGGGGGATGTGTCAAATCCAAGTTGGGTTCCCATGACTAAAAGACAAAATGAGACCAGTTGAATCTGGAGAAAGAAAAGTGATACTGAATCTGGCGTTTCCAATTGTATAATCATCAAACAAGTAAGGTACAGATCAACACCATACTCAACACTTTTGTGAGTGAAACACAAGGATTCTTCTCCTACGGCATCCAACCTACTGAAATGGCAAATGAGTGCTTACTGAACATACCACTATAATCCACTGTACCACCAAACAGCAACAATAACAAGCCCAACTCGTCTTCTAACAGGAGAAATACTCCCTTCTTTGTAATGTTAAATAATTGAAAATTAATTGCATGAAATTGACAAAGGATCCCTGTAGAGGTGCCCTGGAGTAACAAAAACAGTTATTCACTGCTGTCACTACTACTACTACTACTACTAGTATGTGAGGCATGTTTGCGTTTCTTCTTCTTTTTCTTTGAACTGACACAAAATCAAAGCGCTTCCATCAACATGGTGTGTCTATCAGCCCATGCTTCTTCACATGCTTCTTCTGTCATGCACTGCGCTTCTTCAGCTGCTTGTTCTCTTGCACATTCTGCATCTTCTCTTGCACATTGCTATGAAGATATTCAAGGTGGATGCTATGATCTGTGCTAAAGGCTCCTGTGTAGGAGAGTGTACTGGGGCTACAGGCAGCAGCCTCCAGTAGCTGACTAACAGGTGCTAAGCTGAGTGCTGAGCTGTGTGCTAAATGGTTAGCAACAGGCTTAGCAACAGGCTTAGCAACAGGCTTAGCAACAGACCTATCCTGCTTAGTATGGATGCTAGCAGAAGTTACTAGGGCCGCCGCGTACGATTTGTACCAATCGTACGTACCCCGAGTAAAGCACCTGTTATGGTATAGCTAGATGCTACAGGGTTAGGGTTGCTAAGGCTACGAGATACTGAAAGATGCTAACCTACCATGATACCATTCTAAGATACTATGCTACCGCCGGGGTCGGGTCATTGGTGTATAATATGTACTATGACCGGATACATGACCCAGACAGTTACCCAACGAGCTAGCATACGTTTGGATCTACTACGTACTTCGTAATAATTAAGCGGAGCTACGCTACGATACGCGATACGATACAGAGCTGAGCTGGCGCTCAGCTCTGACGCTATTCACTCTTTATTTTCCTCTCTAAATTAAAAGCCTATCATGCCCTCCCCTTTCGATCGATTCCGATGTACCTCTAGGGAAGTACCTTGTAGTACTACGAGTCGATTAGATCCCCGAAGATTGCTGACGAGCAATATCAACGCATTGCGCTTCTTCCCTTGCCTATTCTCTTATGCGTGCTTCTTCGGAACGGAGATTTTTTCAAAAATTGTGGAGAAATTGCGCTTCGAAAGGGCATGTTTGTTTGTTTACGCAGCGTATCATGGGAAAAATCTTAACTTTTTTTTAAATTTTTATTTTCGTTGTACAGCTTCTAGGTATTTTCTACACAAAGGTACAGTTAAAATACGGAACACCAAAGTCGTCTCACATATACTTTGGAACGGAGAAAGTTCTTACGTACGAAGACGATACACATTCGGGGCGTTGATCTTTTCAATTCCTCCGGGAATAATCTGCAAATAATAATTACTCCAGGAATAATCTGGAACGGATTTCCGAACAATAAAGAAGGGGTGACCTGCCGTTACGGGTACCGGTAAGTTACAACTATGAAATTATTCACAGCTGTCCTTTAGTCCAACGCACCTACCGGTATGTAAGCCTTACTTCTTACTAACTTTTACTATTATCACTCGAAAATGTATCGGAATCTGACGCAATTACGAGTGATAAAGACGTCTGTATTGTTGTCGGAGACATAGTATCGCGGAGAATCACGAGAAAGAGAGAAAACACATTATCAGATCCTTAGAAAGATAATGCTCATAATTCCAGTTTTACAACTTGTTCAAAATCAGAGCAATAAAAGGTTCGGAAAGTTCATTCAAATCATCTACAACACCCTCCCAGCTACTGGCAATTTTGTTTGACCTCGCCAAGATGCCAGAAGCAGACATCACAGAGCGTTCGAAGCATGTCGATAGAAGGAGTACCGTGGAGGCAATTCTTTCGGCTTCCGTGGAAAAGCTGAAGGCCAAGGGTCACCCATCGACAAAATATCCTCCTATTTACATGCCTCCCAAGCCATTGAAGCAGCACATACCGTCAATCCTACGCAGTTTAACCACAATTGTGTTCACGACGCTAGTGGGCTGGAGGACATACATTTCATCGTCTTCTAATCACACCGGACTGTTGACAATAGGCGTCGCTCTTCTTTTGTTGTTCATTCCCCTCATCATCTGTTCCTTTTACCATTTTGAGCACGTCGCAATCCTCAACTTTCGTGGAGTCCAGTTGATAAACTTGGGTGCATTTGTCAATGTTGTCTTTGGTAGCGGTGAGTTCACCGCTGGCTTTAGCAGCCAGGAACTCGGTACCTTTGCAGGTACTAGCCTGATTACCATCGGGACAGTGATCTTTACCTACTCTACATTCATACTCGGTCCCTGGGAGTTCATGATCGGGACGCCTCTCTTATCAATCGGTCTTCTGCTACGGTCCTGTGATACATACCTTGCACTCTTCAACGAAATAAACGACACAGAAAACAAGCTCAACATTGCTGCGATACCGTTTTTTATCATCGCGCTTGGCTTCGTCATGAAAAAATCATATCAATCCATGCACTTACCCATTCTAGCGAGCTCCAACTTCAAGTTCTATGGCATTATCCTTTATGGTTCAGGCATAGTGTGCAACATTGTTTTCAGCTTGACGTCAAGTGGAAAGAGTGGTGTAGTAGTGAGCTTTGCAAGTGCCCTTACATTCTGGGGAACCTCGATCTTTCTTCTGGACAGTGCCCGTACGAAAGACCACTGCGATGCTGTACTTGAAGATCGATATCCAAGCACGCTTTACCTCGTGCGTCATGAGCTCGGATTACATGCCGCTAACATGACAAGTCTTATTGGCTTGGTTGCAAGCTTTGCCTCCATGACTTCACATTTGGTCTCAGGAAGTTCTACGATTTGTGATTCGAACATAATCGTGGAGTTCGTTTCTACCCAGCTAATTGCAGCTTCATTCATGATACTTTGGTTTTCTTCTATGCGTCCTTCGCTCTCAATCTCACGCAAAAAGAAAGAACATGAAATAAAGCGCGTACTAATGCTTGAGATGATTGGCACGCTTCTTTTTGCTTCAGGGCTTGCATCATTTGGAGTATGTGAACTTCACCGGGCCTCTTTCTTCAAGGATATCCCTATTAATAATTCTACACTCGCTCTGGAAGCTTCAAGAATCATAACTCTGATCGGGGCCACGTTCTTTGTGGTTGCCAACATTCCCATGCGTGCTGCGCCAAGTCCGATTTCATTGCTGAATCCTAGGTCCTGGGAAGGTGTCTTTCATCCCTGCAACTATGTTCTACTCGCTGCCATCTGGCTTCTGGTAGGAACAGCGTTGAAAATCGCTTCATTGGATGCGCTTGGGTCAGCTGCATATGTATGGGCCTTTGCACTTTTACTCATCCATTGGTGCATGGCAAAGCATGTTTGGGATAGCATGAATCTTGCCGAGCGCCCAAAACAAGAGGGGTCTACCTGTGATACTAGTGACGGCAATTGTGATATCGATATCAGTCACAGCAGAGATGCATCGGGTGCTTTACCAGACATTGATGACAGCATCGATGTAATGATCAGCGGCGGTGGAATTTCTGGTTTATTCTTAGCGTGCATTCTTGGCAAAACAGGGCTGAGGGTAACAGTTGTTGAGCGGCGTGCTGAATCAATCACCGACGCTCGGTTTGCCGTATTGAACTCTTCAAGCATGGAGTACATGGAAGACATACTTGATTCTGATATACTTGAGGAGTTGTTATGCCGTGCTATGCCTGAGTCGACACACTATGGCAGTATGCTTGTGTCAGGTATTGGTCATACTAATGCAGCCATCTGGAAGACAGCGAACTCGCCCGCAAGAAAGGTGCTTATGGAAAATCTTGCAAAGATAGACGACTGGACCGAATCGCGGACGATGGGGTCTAGATTTTCCTCTGCTTTGCCAGTACGCGTCATGCAGTCTCATCAGGAAGAAGTGCTTAAACTTCAGCTAGAAAGATACGCAAATGTTGATTTACGATGTGGGTGGCTCCTCAAGGACTTTTCGATTGACGAAGAATTGGGCGTCTCATCCACGATAGTGAAAGTAATGGAGGATGCCAATGGAAAGCAACTTGTTGACCTGGAAGAAGGTGGTCCCGTCGAAAAGTTCATCCATTCGAAGTTCATTGTTGGTTGTGACGGCCCGGGCTCTGTCGTTGCCAAGAAAATCAAGTTTAAATTTGATGGCCTTCTCAATCTTGCAAAGACAAGGTCTCTTCTTGTACGTGCACCCGGTCTCTATGAACGTGTGATGCAGACCGTCGGAAACACCCACCAGTACCAGGTCATACGGAAAAACTTTGGTGTCGCTGGCATCGTCGCAGCAGATCCTGTCAAAGATCTGTGGAATTTTCTCTTCCTCTTTGGCGACAAGGTTCAGGATGCGCCGGTGGATCAGGTTGC
>CM074759.1:7067891-7115520 GCA_037355855.1 Pseudo-nitzschia pungens
AGCCCTCTCCAATGTATTTCGCAGTCGGACGAACGCAAACACCAAATTCCTCACCCATCTTGTAGGAGGAGAAAGGAGCTCTGCCGATACCACACAAGAAAGCTTCGACTTCCACATTCTTGGTTATCGAAGTACTCACAACATCCTCATCATCGTAACTGATGCTCACAGTCTGCGTGAAGTTTTGAAACTCTGCTTTGAAGTCGACCGTCACATTCAGCTTCGTATCCACAACCGAAAGATACTCTGCTCCATCTGTGGAGGTGTCAAAGTCCAGCTTTTTGGAAGATCGGGCGCCTGCAACAAATTGGTAAATCGTTTGTACGACACGTGAGCAAACCATTCTCATAATCATAATATCATATTGTTATTCAGTATTTGTTCGTATCCACAAAATACTTACAAAGAGCAACTTCTCCAGAACTGTCGGTTTTTGATGTGTAGGCAGCAGTGCTTTTCACATTCGTGATTGCGTATTCTGCAGCATCTATAGTACGTCGTCGGAAGATAAAGATGGAGAATTCATCATGTGAGAGACCAAACAGAAAAAAGTTAAATGTACAAAAGCAACAAAAACGGTGACTTACAAATCGTGGCGCCATTTCCTGTTGAAACTGAAACTGTGTTTGCACTGTAAAGACTTGCGTCGAGGGCTGTGCCATTGATGCATGGTTCACCAGGTGGTACGTTGACAAAGAGCTCAGTTGCAACATTTGACAGGTCCAAGGCTTTGAAATAGGTTTTCATATTGAATGGTTCCAGAGTCAGGACTTCGGCTGTTTTGTCGTTCACTTTCGCACGCGCAACCTTGTGTGTGCTGATTTGACAATCCCCACACCATTGTGAATCGGAAAACAATGGTGTTCCTCCAACCGGGCATCCCGAATCAAGAAACATATCAGTAACTAAATTATCTGTTTTGACCTTCAATGGCCAAGTAAGAAGACACTGATTGAAAGCGGATGCGCCCTTGAACATTTCTTGAATCCTAAACACTAAGGAAAGGTCCCACGGATCGATGGGTTGGTTGAAAGAAGAAGCTCCATAAAACATAAAATCCATATACTCAACCTTTTGTGTGTTCCACGATCCAATGGGTTGGTTGAAAGAAGAAGCTCCCCGAAACATATTTCTCATATGAAAGACCTTTTGTGTGTTCCACGATCCAATGGGTTGGTTGAAAGCAGAAGCGCCATCAAACGCGAACAACATATACAAAACATTTTGTGTGTTCCATGATCCAATGGGTTGGTTGAAGGATTCAGCCCCTTGGAACATAGATTCCATGTGTGTCACACTTGATGTGTCCCAGCAATGCAGTGGCTCGTTGAAAGTAGCCTGCCCACGAAAAGCTTGATACATATTATCTACTGCAGAAGTGTCCCAACAGTTGATAGGTAAGCTGTATGGGCAGGCGTTGGGGTTGTTAAGACAAGTAGAAATAAGGGCCTGAAACTCCGAATGATTTATCTCGGTAATCACAGGACGATCGCCAGGGCACTCGGCGGCACATTGCTCAATTGTAGAAAGCTTTCGATTGATTTCTTGACCAATCTCCTTCGGAAGCTCAATCTCCTGCGACGCTTGGGCAAACCAGGCAATCCAAAGGAAAATGATGGAAGACAAGAAGAATCTCATCTTGGACGATGACAGACTTGGTGCGATGTCGAATACGGAAAGGCGAGTTGCAAATAAATCAGCAACTGGTGAGTGAGTACAAGGTCATGTCCATGAGTCAGCAATGAAATCCATTGTTTGTGAATTACAAAGTAAACAAAATAGAATAGTATCGCGGAAGTCGTTTGATGCCGTTTGAGACATCCAGGGGAGGAGCCTGATTGATACAAAAATCACGTCGTAGGTCAACGACTGGTCACTTGTGAAGGAAGAATACAGTCTTGATGTGGTACAGCAGGCGGACAACTCGTCATTTCGAACGACTTACAATTGAGAGAAGTAAGTTTCTATTTGCACAACCTGTGAAAATGAAATTGTGTGTTGAAACAGTCTTCGAATCCAAGGGGGAAAAAAAGCGGAATTTTTGCGTGAAGAGCTGGTTTAGGTATCGGAAAGTCTTGATCTCGCTTAGCAAAAAATACAGACGGTACTAACTTACTAGACAAACGATAGTGATGATAAAAAATACATACCAGTAAGGATGGGGAAAGTCTTGTTTTGTAAGTAAGGCTTACTCGTACGTGAGGTACAATTTTTTTTGATAATACAACGCCAACAATTACACGAGCTACTTTCAATCCAATGATAAAATAATGTTGAGCTTTTGCTTAAGGATCGGGAAAGTCCTTTTGTCAAAGCCCGTACGTATCGACATACGTCAGGTTCCAAAGATTGTGAGAAAAAGAAAGCAGAATTACACGAGCTACTTTCGGTTGAATGATAAAAAAATATTGAGCCTCGGCTTCAAAAGACTTTGTTGTAACCTTAAGTAAGTTACCCGTAATTACGGTACGTGCGTGAGGTTCCAAAATTTATGATTAAAAAAGCAGAACTACACGATCTACTTTCAGTCAACTGATAAAATAATGTTTAACTTTGGTCCAAAATATTAGTAGTACCGGTACAATGAAAAAAGCAGAATTACACGAGCTCCATTCAGTCTAATGATTAAAAAAATAATTATATTGAGCTTTGGCTTAAGGATCGGGAAAGTCTTGTCGTAAATGCCCGTACCCGTGAAAAACTAAAATGAATCACGTCGGAGTGACAGATTGTTGCCTCACTATCTGACCAAATACCTCCTCCCAGTAATGGAAACCTCCTCAACGAAAGTTACAACCTATTCGTAAACACTATAAACCGACTGTTTGCAACAACTCCTGTTGAAATCAGTGACTTACATCCATAGCTTTGGCCCCCTGTAGTTAGTGGTTTTTTCAAAAAATGGCCAAAAATTGATCCATCATGGTAAATGTAGACACTGGTACATTTTCTACACGGGACCATACGATCGAGTGACAGCATCTACATTTTCTACACGCCGAGTGACAGCATGTTGAACAAAAAACTGAATTCGAAACGAAACGAAAAAAATGAGTTCTGTTTTTTGCTATGCGCGCATATCATGTTCTTTTTACTGCGCGCAAGCTGGAAAACCTGGAAAACCATGCCGGCTCGATGCTGTCACTCAAAAACACACAATTTTTGGCCCAATTTCTGTATTCTGGAGCTTACTAAGGGAAGAATAAGCAAGATTGTTTAAAAGTAAATATAGAGCATTGTAGAGTAGAGTGTTAGCTAACAGACGATGTCTTTACTTTGAACAGAGGTGGTGTATGCAAGGAGATATTCCAAAAAGCAAAGATGCTGTCACTCGACGTGATTCATTATGGTAAACGTGATTCATTTTAGTTTTTGACGGGTACGTACGTGAGGTTCCAATGAATATGAAAAAACAAAAAGAATTACACTACGGTATTCATACCTGATCAAGATCTTTTGATAAAATAATATTGAGCTTTGGCTTTAAAAGTCTTGCTGTAAGTAAAATTACACGTGAGTTTCCAAAAATTATGATTTAGGACAAAGCAAAATTACACGAGCTACTTTTGGTCTCATGATAAAATGCAGTACTGTAAGGCTTATTGAGTCATTCCCGAAAACACAACTTGCATTAAATAAAGGTTGATAGGCAGGACGTACGAGTAAGGCCTTACGGTACCGGTATTTTTTTACAATTAATTTTTTCCTTTGTACAGTACCGGTACATATACATGTACGAGAATCCATGTCAAATACTTATGCGTTTTTTGCTTTGATTCCTGAAAACATTAGTACTGTCTTTTTTGTAAGTGTACCGGATAAATGTACGAGAATCCATGTCAAATACTGTATGCGTTTTTTGCTTGGATTCCTGAAAACATACCGTCTTTTCATCATTATTATTACGATTTATGGATCAGTCGATTGCATTCCATTGTGAAAAATAGCATTGCGATACAAATAGGTCCTAATCTTAGTCACGTCTTTTTTATATCCATGGATGATAAAATAATGTTGAGCTTTTGCTTAAGGATCGGGAAAGTCCTTTTGAAAATAATTGATAAAAATGATTTATTTTATAGTCTCGAACAATGTCGTATCTCTGGGCCCTCCGGAATTAAATACTACGTAATTCCTAACAGCTGTCCCCCCTCCAGTTTTAATCAGATTAAAAAGGAAGTTTCTGTCGATTCAACGTAAACTCAGAAAATTCTCTAGTACAAATTTCTACGTAGTTTACTGTAGGATCAAACCAAATCAATCGTGCTCTGTTTTGACACTCTGCTCGCACCTCTGATTTTGTCATTCTTTTTGTTGACAGCTTCTTCTTTCGACCCGGACCATGGTGGTTGCCCAAATCCTGTTGCAACACACCCTTTGAGCCCATTATTCTTGTCCAGAGCAACCCTTGTATTGAGAGTGCGTTTGAGCCCTTTTTTTTGCTAGAAAATTGAGCTCGGAAAGCAAAAATACCTTCCCCTTCTTTTTTCGACCACGAGACGAGAATTCTTCGTCCGACAATTCCACCATGGCCGAGGTCAATCCGAATTCCGGTGTTAGGAGTCTGAAGCAACAGATCGAATGCCAACTGAATCACACCAGTGAAGTGGACGAAAAAACCATGCAAATTGCAGTGAAAAAGCTTGCGAATAACAAGAAATTTTTGGGGACCAAAAGCGAGAAATTAGCGATGATCAAGAAGATTGGTGATGAGTTGGTAATTGGATTCTTGAAACAGAAGAATAGAAAGAGAGCTGCTGATGACATCAAATTACTCACTAAACTACATCTCTTGCACAGAGCTAAGACAGCGAAAGAGGACGTCGCATTGGTTGTTTTCTACATTGCAGAAATTCTGTACGAGTCTGAAGTCAGGGTAGGAGGGAGCAAAGAGATTGGTGATCTTGTCAACCCCTTCAGAGACGCTTATACTGCAGTAATGTGTGAGGCGCGCGAGCATATTGAAGCAAACAACAAGAATAACCTGGTTAGACAGTCTCCAGAAGAGGTGAATCGACTCTTCCTACAAGGGGGAGGGAAACTTCCTGATGATCCGGCACTTCGAACATGCCCCTTCTGCCGTCATTCCTATGTGGACGAACCTTCTACGAACACAGCTGTATTTGATAGAAATAGAGCATTGGCAGCTGATTTTGAGGCCAAAATGCGCGAATACAAGAGCAACAATGGATACTATACCAATGGTGTTGGAGAGATAAGCAAGCGGACTCCACCAAAGCCACAATTCAAGCATGAAGTGCTCCAGTGCCATTGCCATCAGATCACATGCGTTGATGCTGCTGGGAATGGATCTTGTGGGGATTGCAACGCGAATGGTTCAAAGCTGGATAGCAAAAACAAATGCAAGTGCCCGGTCTGTTCTTGTGATTGTCGATTTGCCTACAAAAAAACTGCTGTAAATATCATTTCCATCAACAAGGGACTAGCATCGATTGCTGAGAAGGAAAACATCGACACTGGCAATGCTGCTGCCGGGAAAGCAATCGCGTCCATCTTTGCAGCGTCTGCATTTGAAGCGCACGCTGCTCAAACTGCAGCGATCCATGCACGAAATGGTAAAACTGACGATAGTGACGCCTTTCATACCGAAAATTTGTATTTCCAGGGGGCAAGCAGAAGGTTGATGGTGGATCCTTCTATCAACTTGTCTTCCTTGAGAGAGTATGCCGGGACTGCTGCCAGCATTCGACTTCCAAATGGAGCTGTTTATGATACTCGTCTGCTTGGCAAAGAGAATGGAGGATTTCGAGAGAGGAACAACCGGCTTGAAAAGAAACCTGCTGTAGCCTCATCAAATGGGCATGGTTCTTCTCTGATGGGACCCCCAGTGCCAAGAAACGCCACTTCGACAGTTGCAACAATCAGTCCGATCCCACCAGCGAAAGCAACAGCGACAGCTTTGGCAACTCCTCCCGCGATGCTGCCAACTCTTGGTCCTTTCAATCCACCCCCCAAGAAATTACAGCATAGAGTTCCCATTTCTGCAAGTATGAAGACTTTTCTTTCTGTTGAATCGGCAGTGAGTAGAAGAATTACACGAGCTACTTTCGGTTGAATGATAAAAAATAATGTTGAGCGTTCGCTTAAGGATCGGCGTCCGAAAACTGTCGTTCAAGCCTCCCGTGGAAATTACACCACTTTCGATCCCCAATTTTAAATTCTCATCAATGTATTTTTTATAGAGTTTATGTGTTAATGAGTGCTTTAAAGTGTAGCCACGGTACAGAAATGAAAGGTCGGCAAAAAGCACTCATTACTTGTAACACAAAAAAAAAAGAAGCTGTAAAGTGAATCAAAAAATACAGTCCCCTTCGTTGTCGTATCTCCCAAAACTACGACACACAAGAAACAATCTATTTATGTATTAAGAAACAAACACTGTTTCTACAACCTCAAGGTTCTCTATGACCCAATGACCTATGTCCCTATGTCCACGATTACAAATGACCATTCAAAAGATCTCTTATGTCCGTTCGTCTTATCATCATAGACATTAACACGACGTTGTACGAGAGACATTCATCCTTTAGCAAATTTAATTTTATTATTATAATTTTCATTTTCAAGATTATCAAAAGCTTTATTTTTATCTCGGTCGTTCTCTTGGTTTCCAGAGATACGACACTGTAATTACAGTCGTTATCAAGCGACCACCATCATCGTCAATTCTTTGAATTGATTATTCTTCTTAACCCAAGTTTATTTCATCCGGTACTTCACCACGTACCATACGTACCGTACCATACGAGTACCTTCAAGATTATTATATTTACCAAAAACCTTTCGTGTGTCCGATACATGGCTCCTGTGTCAGATACATGCGCGTGCGCGCTTTATAAAAGCAGTAATCAATAACCTTACTTATTGATACTCCTACAATTAATAAGTACACTTATTGATTACTGTATCAGCGTATAATTTGTACTAGGGACTTCTTATTTCGTACGAAGCAGTGTTTTGATAAGAGACAAGAAGAAGAACCAAGGGCATGCGCGAGTTCAAAGTTACTAGGACACACAAGAAACAAACTATTCACTACAAACAAACACTGTTTCTACAACTCTACGGGGGGGGGCAAACAGCAACAAAAAGAACAAACACATAAATTTCAACGCCGAAACGCCGAAAGACGAACACACAGCAACAAAAAGAACAAACACATAAATTTCGATTCGAACGAAGACGACAAACACACACAACACCACCACAACATCAACAACAACCACAACAAGTACAGCAGCTAAAAACACCCATTGCCCTCAACAAAACACTCCCCTTTGTCTCCAGCAAGCAAACATCCAACAAACAAGAAGGAAACAAGCAAACGCCAAAACAAGCAAACGCCGCACCAACGCAGAAACGCCCAAACAACACCAAAACACAACGACGAACAACACGAAAACACAACGACGAAACAAAACGCCAAAACAAGACGCCAAAACACCGAAACAGGAAATCTCCAGCAATGTCTTACACAAGTGGTTTATTTGCCCAAGCAGCAAGGCAGGTCCAACAGGATGACATCGATGGTGTTCCAGAGAATACAAGACTTGCCTATGCGAGGAAACAAGCAGAATTCAAAGAGTACTGTAGAACTGTATTTGCTTTCCTGGATTATCCCGAAACAGTAACAGAGGAAAAGGTGTTTGGCTTTGTTTTCTACCACGCATATCGTGCAAGGAGAAGAAGAGGCCGCAAGAAGAAGACCGACGCAGTACAACCAATCTTCGACGTCGACGATTTCAACGCCGTCATGGACAAGTACAACAGCAACAGCAACGAGGATAAAGAGGCCAAACTCTACCATTTAAGCGCCGAAGATCCTGTAGGACTCGACGTAGTGAATCACAGCTTATGTGCGTGTCTCAGATTGTTGAAACGCCAGCAAAGTCAAAACGCCAATAATCTTACGTCGGAACAGGTTCGATCGGATAGAGTTAATCAGTTGATTAAGGTCGTGAGTGAAAGGAAAAAAAAAGTCAAAAAGGCGCGATACGATGAAAAGATAGACCACATGCTGTCACCGTACATGAACGTTCAGAACATCGACCGCATCGAAGATTTCTTGTTTGCAAAGAATCGCAACAGAGACTATTACCACATTGCTGCGTTGAGAGATCGATACTGTTTCCTTATGACGCATGGTGGCGTGTTGCGAGGCGAGTCCTTATTCAAATGCGAACTGTCTGACCTCTGCAATATCCTTAAACTTGACGAAGGCGTCCATCCCTGCCAAATCTTGATCATGCAAATCGCCACGGGGAAAACAAACGGTAACAAAACATTGTACGGGCGAGTGATAAGGAACAAAAACGTTGCCATGTGTCCAGTCGGCGCGTTGGGCTTCTACTTGATGGCACGGTTCCATTTGACGGGGGAGCTTTCGGTGTATGACTTTGGAGTGAACGAATCCTGGTTTGACGTCAAATTACTCACCGACTGTACCAAACCGATGAGCACAAAATCGATCACGGATCAAGCGTACGCAAAAACAATGAAGAACGCATGCAATACCTTGCAAATCGCGTCCAAGCATTTCGTCCACTTCGGTCGTGGCACAGGTGCGGTTGATTTAGAGTTGAAAGAGGTTGATCCACAGTACATTAAGATGCTCGGAAATTGGAATCTTAATGTACGAGAGGATCGATATTCCGCTAAACTACCGTTGAAGGCGATGCGAGCGATGGCTGGACATTCGCAAGACAGAGGTGGTTTCTACTTGCCACGAAATACGCTGGACCCACCGCAAGAGCTTCGAGATCAAGTTTTTCCATTCCTCGAGAACGCAATCAAGACAGTCGATGGGAAACCGGAGCGAACAACAGCCAGAGCATTCTTCGACCTTCTACTCAATTTACAGTGTGTCGTGCTGCAGGATGCTGCCATGTTACTCCACAAGGGTAGGAATCATAAGATCTTCTCCTTGCCCGTTTTCAGAACGCAGTTGTTCAAGGATTATCAAGATGCACTCGTGGCCAAGGTGATGGTCGTTGAAACAAGAGCTGGTTCGCAAACTATGTCAATCGAACGCAGTATGGATGTTGCTCTTCCAGGATTTCGTGACCGGTTGCACAATATTCATTCTGAAATCTGTAATTTGTCAAGGGACTATCAACGAGGCTTTCAACGTTTAGAGCTTTCAGTTACTGAATTCAGAGATCAGCAGGATACGAGGACCAATGATATCATCGATTTTATGCAGCACGTGTTTAGGCACCCACTCATACAACAAGTCGCAGCACCAACAGCAACAGCAGCAGCAGCAGGTGACGCGGCAGGTAATGGAACCCTCATCGTCGAAAGAAGAAAAACATTGTTTCGAAAACATACGTCAGTTTCGTCGATGTGGAACGAGTGGTTTGGGCTTGGCGAGTTCAAAGACAATGACTTCCCTGGTGGGATTGAAGAGCTTGAGAAGAACACCCGCAATAAATGGCGAAAGCATTACAACGCTGCTGACCAGAAGCAGTTCTCACGACTAAAACATATAATGGAGTTTGTGAAGGGCAGAGTTGCTGCGGGGGAATCATTGGAGGCAGTCCTGAAAGAAGGCGATGAGTTCATGGCAACCAAGAAGAAGACGCTTTCAACACTCCACAAACACCTCGTAAAGGCTAAGTCGTTTAGTCCACAGACGACAGGGGCGGCAAGGAATTCAACTGCAGCAAGACCACGACAACAGCAGCAGCGCGCACCACGACCGGTGCACAACAACAACAACCAAATTCTTGCAACACTTTAACGTACAGCAAACAATTACACATAGTCGATGATGATTTGTTACATATTTCTTTGTAGTAGTATCAGTGGTTTCCTCCATTTTGTTGTTCTTTTTGTTGTTTCGTTCGTTTCCCTTGGCGCCCGGTCGTTGTTGTCTCACACCCCGGGCGTTGCGGCGTTGCGGCGTTTTGGCGTTTCGGCGTTTCAAATCGAAATTATGTGTTTCTTTTTAAACATTGGTTGTTTCTCACTACATAAGGACTCTACATAAGGAGTTGTTTGTTTCTTAATACATAAGGACTTTGTTTCTGTGTCAGAAAGTTTGTTTCTTTGAAAGTATTCTTCTCATAAGCACCTCGAGGGCGTGCGATCGCGCGAATTGTGGTTGAATTTGATTGGTTGATAATTAGTCTGAGGCACTTACAATAGTGTGTCAGAGAAAAGGACCCATTATGTTTTTACTGCGTGCAAATCGTTAACAGAGGTGTCAGATACTGTTTAGATATACCAATAATAATCTCTTATTATTTTTCTACGTTACACCAAACGCGTACCTTCATACGTTACAATCAATACGTACCTTCTCACACGAAGATTATTTTCTACGTTATATCAACACGTACCCTTCATACGTTACACCAATACGTACCTACCACTGCGCGTATATAAAATTATTTCGCGCATATAAAAAACAAAAACTATTTCGCGCATAAAAACTATTTCGCGCATAGTCAGCGGCTAACTACCAAGACCACCCAAGTACACCTCCAAGTACATACCAAGTACCTTCCAAGTACCTTCCCAAATACTTACCAAGTTCCTGTATCCAAGAAACTCCCTACCATGTCCTTATCAACGCCCATTCCTTTCAAGTTTGATTTTGATCTAGAAGATCTTGATAAGGCTGAGTACAAGCGTGTCGTCACTGTAGATGATGTGACTGAAACAACCAAAGTCAAGGTCACCTATATCACTACCACTTCAACCCTTTTGCAAACTCTTCATTCCATCCATGAGTTCCATAATGCCAAGACTGCCTTATCCTGGACTACAGGTCCCCAGCTGTACTCCAAATTCCCGGATATTCTATCCAATTATGCCGACAAAACTTGGTGGACCACTCAAATTCTTGGTCACACTCAAACTGTTCAGCATTTCAACCGAGATGTTAAAGCCTTCATCCGGTTCAAGTTTTCCAACAATGATGACGTTTACCGCAATCGTGTTAGCGTACCTTTGTCGTCGTTTTCGTTCGTCTTTGTCGTCTTCCGTTGTTGTCTTCCGTTGTTGTCTTCCGTTGTTGTCTTCCGTCGTCGTCTTCCCTGGTCGTATTCAATTCTTCCTCCTATGTCACGAAAACAAGAACTTGCGCCTGTTGAAGTCCTACCGGCGATGGATGCAGATTGATTGATTTCAAGACGTTTTGGGGCCAAGTCAAACAATGTCTTTCAAGCGAACAATCTCTCGTCCATGCCATAGAGGTGCTTCTCCGTTTTTCAGACAAGGATATTTAAGGACTAAAGTACAATGAGCCAAGAGCCTACCGTAGGGGTTCTCTTCGTTCACAAGACGGAGTGCAATTAAGCAACTCTGCTCAAAATAAGTCGGATTCTGAATGAAAATAGGCGGTGATAGGTGTAAAAAGTGATTGAAAGAGTGATTAAGCGAGGAAACACAACAAAATATGGTGAACCACGAAATCGAAATCGAAATCGAAATCGAAATCGAAAATGAATTGGAATTCGTTGGAGTAATAAGGTAGGAAGTAATTTGTCAACCCCAACAATTTCTACCGGCCCTTACTAGTTTTCCTGTACAGTTTGTATTGGGAAATAAAATTTTTTTATTGGCTTAGTAAGGTATTTATTCATTGGCTTGGGAAGGTATTTTTTCATTGGCTTAGGAAGGTATTTTTTCATTGGCTTAGGAAGGTATTTTTTCATTGGCTGAGGAACGTATTTTTTCATTGGCTTAGGAACGTAGGATCGTAGAATCATGGAATCTATTAGAAGCCAATCAAAGATTCGGGTACAATTTGTACAGGGATATGTACTAGGAAAAGATATTTGTAAACATACAACATGTCTAAAAGGGTGTTCCAGAAGACAAGACGACGTGATTATTCAAAAAGGGTGTTCCCGACGGACAACGTGATTATTCAAAAAGGGTGTTCCAGAAGACAAGACGACGTGATTATTCAAAAAGGGTGTTCCAGAAAACAAGACGACGTGATTATTCAAAAAGGGTGTTCCCGAAGATAAGACAACGTGATTATTCAAAAAGGGTGTTCCCGACGGACAACGTGATTATTCAAAAAGGGTGTTCCAGACGGACAACGTGATTATTCAAAAAGGGTGTTCCAGAAGACAAGACGACGTGATTATTCAAAAAGGGTGTTCCAGAAAACAAGACGACGTGATTATTCAAAAAGGGTGTTCCCAAAGATAAGACAACGTGATTATTCAAAAAGGGTGTTCCCGACGGACAACGTGATTATTCAAAAAGGGTGTTCCCGACGGACAACGTGATTATTCAAAAAGGGTATTCCAGAAGACAAGACGACGTGATTATTCAAAAAGGGTGTTCCAGAAAACAAGACGACGTGATTATTCAAAAAGGGTGTTCCCGAAGATAAGACAACGTGATTATTCAAAAAGGGTGTTCCCGACGGACAACGTGATTATTCAAAAAGGGTGTTCCCAAAGATAAGACAACGTGATTATTCAAAAAGGGTGTTCCCGACGGATAACGTGATTATTCAAAAAGGGTGTTCCCAAAGATAAGACAACGTGATTATTCAAAAAGGGTGTTCCCGACGGACAACGTGATTATTCAAAAAGGGTGTTCCAGACGGACAACGTGATTATTCAAAAAGGGTGTTCCAGAAGACAAGACGACGTGATTATTCAAAAAGGGTGTTCCAGAAAACAAGACGACGTGATTATTCAAAAAGGGTGTTCCCGAAGATAAGACAACGTGATTATTCAAAAAGGGTGTTCCCGACGGACAACGTGATTATTCAAAAAGGGTGTTCCCGAAGAGAATACAACCTGATTGACCATTATGTGCGACGCGACGGACGCGACAACGGGAACTACAGGGCAAGATGAGATGAAGGTCATATTCATAAATAGACCTAATAGGTACAGCGCACAAACCACCCGCACCACCCCATTCAGCTTCCATTTCGGAGAGGGAGTTTTTGGTACTTTGGATATTCATTTTGATCACAAAAATTATTGCGAGATCGAAGGTATTGACAGGGATCTGGAGACAGGTATGATTATTCGCAATGTAGAGTACAGGGATGACGGGTTCGAGGTTGTGGTCAAATACCCCAAAAGGGATGATATAGGATATTTTGTACCGACGTACAGGATTACCTTCACGTTTGAGTTGAAGAAGGATGTTACTAATCCTATGGATCACCGGGATGCAAATTACATTGTCAGGTGCTACATGGGAAGAGAAATCGTCCGTGAGATCCGTATCGAGAATTACCTGCCTGAGGAGGTGAGGTTGATTATTGAACGTGGAGCCGTTATTCATTCGTTTCAAATGGACCGTTTTAAGTCGATGATTTGTGTGGAGTGTGAATGTGTCAGAGGAGAAAATACCGGAGAAAAGGCCCCGAAAAAGGTGCAGATAAGGGGACATATTAAATAATGACCGAGCGTCTACAACCCTTAACTTTAATGTACTGGCTTTATTGTACACGCTTTATTGTACTATGATCATGCGACACCTGATGACCCGACCCCGGGGGTAACCTTACCATAGTATCTTAGAAATGGTATCATGGTAGGTTATCATCTCCAGTATTTCGTGGCATTAGCAACCCTAACCTTGTAGCACTCAGCTACACTGTTACCGAATACGTAGTAGTAGTACTATCTCGTAAACAGTTAGCGCTACAGCGCTACGCTACAGCGCTACAGGGTTAGGGTTGCTAAGGCTACGAGATACTGAAAGATGCTAACCTACCATGATACCATGCTAAGATACTATGCTACCGCCGGGGTCGGGTCATTGGTGTATAATATGTACCATGACCGGATACCCGGCCCAAACAGTCCCCCCCCTGTATTATCAACGCTGCTTGCTGCTTGCAGTCCCCCCCCTGTATTATCGACGCGTTGCTGCTGCTTGCTGCTTGCAGTCCCCCCCCCTGTATTATCGACGCGTTGCTGCTGCTTGCTGCTTGCAGTCCCCCCCCCTGTATTATCGACGCGTTGCTGCTGCTTGCTGCTTGCAGTCCCCCCCCTGTATTATCGACGCGTTGCTGCTACAGCGCTACAGGGGATACAGCGCTACGATACAGCGCTACAGGGGATACAGCGCTACAGGGGATCAGCGCAGCTCAGCTCTGTATCGTATCGTTCCGATAACTCGTAGATAATAGAGCTCTGTAGCTCCAGTACTGTATTATACGGGTAGCGTACGGAGTAGCGTAGTAGCGTAGCTCCGCTTATTAATTAAATTCAAAGGTGTGCTAGCGCGTTGGGTAACTGTTTGGGTCAGGCGTCCGGTCATAGTACATATTGTACGCCAGTGACCCGACCCCGGCGGTAGCATAGTATCTTAGCATGGTAGCATGGTAGGTTATCATGTCCAGTATTTCGTAGCATTAGCAAGAACAACCCTAACCTTGTAGCACTCAGCTACACTGTATTAATGCGGACGATGCTATACCCGGGGTACGTACAACTGGTACAAATCGTACGCCACAACCCTAATATCTAACCCTAATGGTGCTAGCTAGATCGTTTGCGCTTGCGCTAACGCGCTTGCGCTAACGCTAACGCGCTTGCGCTAACGCTAGCTCGTATTAGCGCTACTAGCTCGGTTAATAACTGTTTGGGTCAGGTATCCGGTCATAGTACATATTGTACTATGATGACCCGACCCCGGCGGTAGCATAGTATCTTAGCAATGGTATCATGGTAGGTTAGCATCTCCATTATTTCGTAGCATTAGCAACCCTAACCTTGTAGCACTCAGCTACACTGTTACCAAATACTTGTATCTCGTAACAAACAGTTAGCGCTACAGCGCTGCGCTACAGCGCTATCGACACGTTGCTGCTTGCTGCTTGCAGTCCCCCCCCTGTATTATCGACACGTTGCTGCTTGATGGTACCGAAAGACCAGAACTCTTCCTTACCTGGAAGAGAGACTTTGACCAGAAAATTGCTGGCAATGACAAACTCAACGGAGACCAGAAATTGGAGGTTCTACAGAGAATTCTCTCTATTGAGGCACTCGGACTTGTCCAGCGAACGCTCGCTCGGACCTACTTGGCCGAACCAACCCACAAGGTCCATCACACCAGACACGTACAGAACAAGATCCAAGAGATCGCGCAAAGGGACCAAGCAAACATCCTGCTATCAATGGGGCAAGACGCCACCGAAACTCCCACGGGAGCCTCCAAGGAGACGGCAAAGGAGAAATCTCCGAACGCCGACAAAACCGACACAGCCACGGCGAGATCGGACAAAGAATCGGAGACCGACAACCTCGAGTCTCCAATCCCAAAGAAAAAGGTCGCAAGCGCCCTCACCCAGTACTACCAATCCCAGGAGTACAGAAAGGATGTCATCGAGGAATGCATGCATGCCCTCAAACTCAAAATCTTTGGCAATGACCAACACGGCAAGCGCTCGTATATCGTCCTCCGCCGATTCATGCGAGGCATGCGCGTGGACCTCAAACATGGCATTAGAGCCTGGGCCAATCGAATGGCCGAACTCCAAAGCTACCTCCCAGATTGCCTCTGGGAATGTGGCAGTGACCAAATGGAAACACCAAGAAGTTTCACCCAAGGAGAACTGAAGGAAATCTTGGATTCCAACATGACCCACTCCCAACGCGAGAAGCTGGAGCACATTAGTTGGGACCTCTACACCCACTCCTTTAACACCACTATCGACAAGCTCGAAAACCTGGAAATCACCATCCGGAAGGAAGCAGTAATGCAACAACGCATCACCGACCTCGAAAAGCAGACCGGTGTCACCAAGAAGACCCCCAAGGCCGCATCTGGGGGAGGAACCCACCACGGGAAATCCCCTGGCAAAAAGAAGCGCCCTGTGGACAACAGCAACAAACAGCTATGCAAGACCTGTGGCAAGGTCCATGCCAGCAAATGCTGGAAACTAACCGGTGGTCCCCACAAGAAGGGGAAGTTCGACCGGGAAACCATCAACCTGCTCAAGGAGCACTTTGTGGCAAAAGAACAAGACTCAGACGCTGAGCAACACTCCAAACCCCACTGGGGAAGGAACCTATCGAACCACGAGTACTCTTATGTACTGGCCACGGCCCAAGCTGACCACGAAGTCTCCGATGACGAGATCGACATCTCCGAACGGGAACTCAAAGAGTACAGAAGAAAGTACAGAAAGACCTTTAAGAAGAAAGGATCCCACAACTGAATGGCTTCCGATACCATCCACACCGGACCGCGCGTAATCAACCGATTCGCAGACGTCTGTGTGGAGGTATTGGACCATAAAGGAAGGGGGAGGATGCTCCGGGGCCTACTCGACTCCGGGTGCTCCAAATCCATCATACTAAGGCACTTTGTCGACCGAAGTCAACTAACGAACCGAGACCGAAGATCTGTCACCTACAACACATATGGAGGCAAGTTCAGAACCAAGTCTGCGGCTTCAGTGGGACTAAGGCTGATAGAATTTTCAAACTCCAAGACCATCAAATGGACCTTCCAAGTGGATGAATATCACCACCATGAGGAAGTGCCCTATGACATGATCATAGGATCCGATCTAATGGCACAACTCGGACTGGATATAAAATACAGTTCCCGAACAATTGAATGGCAGGGCGACTCCATCCCCATGAAGGGAATGGGGGAGCTTACTGACCCGGACAAATGTGAGGCAGTATTCTTTGCCAACACACAGAGTCCAATCCTCCAACAGGAGGAAGAACGGCAAGCCAAAATTCTGGATGCAGACTACTCCAAAGTCGATATAGACGCTATGGTCAATGACCTGGAGATTACAAACGCGTCCAAGGAAGCCTTGAAGAAAACACTAAAGAAATTTCCAACACTCTTTGGAGGAGGATTGGGTCTTCTGAAAAATATAAAACCGGTGTCCATTGAACTCCAACCAGGGGTCAAACCGGTCCGGCAGCGGTACTATTCTGTACCCCATGCCTTTGAACAAGCCTTACGAAAGGAGATCACCAGGCTCTGTGACATCGGGGTGCTGGAAAAACTCCCCCATGATGATGATTCACCATGGGCATCTCCCACGTTTTGCCAACCGAAGAAGACAGGGGACATTCGCGTCCTAACTGACTTTCGGAAGATGAACGCAGCCATCCAACGAAAACCATTCCCACTACCTCGAATAGGGGAAACAATCCAGAGACTACAAAAGTTCAAATCAGCTACGGCACTGGACTTGTCCCAAGGATACTATACCATCCCCATTTGCAAGGAGAGCCAAAAGATTTGCTCTACCATTTTACCATGGGGAAAGTATGCCTACAAGCGACTGGCAATGGGAATCGCATGCGCACCGGATATCTTCCAATCCGTCATGATGAACCTACTCGGTGACCTGGACTATGTGCTGGTCTATATTGATGATATTCTCATCATCCAGCGAGAAGGGGAATCCGAACAGGATCACCTCAGCAAGATAGATACAGTCCTACAGAGACTGGACGATGCTGGCTTCCGAGCCAACCTCAGAAAATCCTTTTTCATGCAAAAAGAAGTGGAATACCTGGGATTTCTGCTAACAACAGAAGGCATTCAGCCCCAGCCAAAGAAACTGGAGGCGATGAAGCGACTAGAAGCCCCCAAGAACACCAAGCAACTCAAGATGTTTCTTGGAATGGTAAACTTTTACAGGGACATGTGGAAGCGCCGCTCCCACATCCTCGCCCCTCTGAACAAACTCGCAGGGAAAAAGGGCAAAATGAACTGGTATTGGGGTCCAGCAGAGCAGAAAGCTTTCATGGAGGCGAAGAGGATGCTCGCAGATGAAGCAAAGCTTGCATTCCCGGACTTTATGAAACCATTTCATCTCTACTCAGACGCCAGCGATAGGCAACTGGGAGCAACTGTATGCCAAGATGGCAAGCCCCTTGGTTTCTACACCCGGAAGCTGAACTCGGCGCAGCTCAACTACACTGTTGGAGAAAAAGAACTCCTGGGCATAGTAGAAGGCCTGAAGGCATTCGAAGGAATCCTACGAGGACAAGATGTGATTATTCACACAGACCACCTTAACCTGCTCTATCAGCAGATGCCCACCCAAAGGATGGTCCGGTGGAGACTCCTCATGGAGGAGTTCCACCCGGTAGTCAAGCATGTGGCTGGCAAAGACAACGATGCAGCAGATGCACTATCACGACTGGATATTACGGATGACCCAGCCGATACGGTGGAATGGCTACCGCCAAATAAGCCCCTCACCTACGCGGATGAGGAAGAGCACCTCCGACAACTCCTATTCCCGCTTGGAGAAGCGCCGGAAGAATTCCAGGGCAATAGTGCATTCCCACTTGCCCCGGACATGATTCAGTTCTACCAACAAAAGGACACAGGAATCATGAGTGCTCTGGAAAAAGACAATCGACTAACCACCAAAATGGTGGAAGGTTACAACCTAATCCACAAAGAAGGAAAGATTCTGATTCCCGACAAACTCAAGGACAGAGTCATGGAATGGTACCACAGCATGTTGGTCCATCCCGGAGAAAAGAGAATGGAACAGAGCATACGCTCGGTGTTCACCTGGAAAGGCCTACGAAAGGACGTTCAGGATCTCTGTAAACACTGTCACACGTGCCAGATGTTCAAAAAGAGTGGCCGGAAGAAGTATGGACTACTACCGGAGAAAGCAGTGGAAGTCACCAAATGGCAGAGGGTCAATGTGGACCTCTGGGGACCTGCAACTGTCCACAACAAAAATGGTAAAGACTACCACATCCATGTCCTCACCATGGTGGACCCAGTGACCGGATGGTTTGAACTGGCTCACCTGAAGGACTCGCCAAATGCAGCAGAAACTCAACGATTGTTGGATAGTACCTGGCTAGCAAGATATCCTCGACCAAAAGAAATCGGATTCGATGGTGGAAGTGAGTTCAAAGCAGAGTTCCAAGAGCTCTGTGACAACATGGGGATGAAAAGAAAACCCAGTGGCGCCTGGAACCCACAATCCAACTCAGTGCTGGAGAGAATCCACCAGGTCCTGAAGGACTGCCTATTGTCCTTTAACCTGGAACAAAGAGACCTCCACGAGAAGGACCCCTTTGAGGAGTTCACTACCAAGGCGGCCTATGCTATTAGAAGCGCCATCCATACAACTCTGGGGTATTCCCCAGCACAACTGGTGTTCGGACGGGATATGTTCATGCCTGTGAACTTTCCAGTGGATTGGGAAGCAATCCAAGCAAGGAAACAAAAGAGTATCCACAAGAGTAATATCCGGGAGAATCAGAAGAGGATTCCCCATGTCTATAAGGAAGGAGACTATGTCACCCTGGAAAGGAAGGGCATTGTTCCGAAACTATCCTTCCCACGACAAGGACCTTACAAGGTGATCAAGGCCCATAACAATGGAACTGTAACTATTGAAACTGCTCCCTTTGTAACCGATCGGGTTAACATTAGGAGAGTGCACCCCTATTATTGCAGGGATCCCATTAAATCGTAACAGTACCATGGAGGAGTATGCCGTGCACCAAAATACAGTCACGAGTCCACTCGGGACTGGATTAAGGATAAGGATAAAAGAATCAGCGAGCCGACAGAATCGCTGATTCGGAGGGCTCTTAGAACTGTAGCAAATAGACTAACCAATAGGGCTCACAATTTGCATATCACTATTATTCTAATCACTAGTAGACCCGGGGTATGGCACTGCAGCAGCAACAAGCAGCAAGCGTTGCTTGCTGGCAAAGACCTCCTCCTCCTCCCTTTGTGCTCACCTCGAAACTTCGGATTACGTAATTAATATACCTAACCTCCTTAACCTCCTCCTCGTGGTCACCAGAAGAAACAGCAGCAGCTGCAACATCCCCTGCTCTTTTCCCTCGGCGGCGCCTCGGAAAAAGAGCAGGGGATGTTGCAGCTGCCGCTGTTTCTTCTGGTGACCACGAGGAGTCGGATTGGTTGGCACGTGTCTCACCCTAAGTATTGAATATTCCGAGGCGCGCGCGCCTCGGAATATTCAATACTTAGGGTTCGACACGTGCCAACCAAAACAGGAGGTCGGTATATTACTTTCAGAACGGAGGTAGTAATGATAATGACAAGTCAATCATATTCATGCGTAAGATCTTACCACATACCGTACCCGTGAGAGCAATCGACTTATAAAAACAAACCCAAAAAAAGATCATTATTTTATCATTGGAGAACAATGCTATTCCGTACCAATTGTAGACCAAAAAATTCATAATAATTACTATCACCACGGTATTTAAAGTATCTTAGATACAAAGTACGAAGTAACCTTACTCGTAATTATTACTGATGATTTTTCTTTGTGTGACGATCGATATTATGCGTTATTTTACGATACCTTTTTCAAAAACGTGTTCATGACGCCACTGAAGTTTGAAAAACAGTTCTCGAGAGTACCGTAAGTCTTACGTAAGGTGGTGAGGTTACGTACAACAATTCAATCAATCATAACCTTGTGATGAATATTATCACAATGAACCAATAAATCTTAGTCTAAAAAGAAGAAAAGACCACTTATGTTGAAAATGTGGATATGTACTCACACAAGGCTTCCTATATTCCGAACTAAAAATTCCACCAACATGGAAAACTGGAAAAAATATCTTGTCTAATACCGGTATGCCGAAGAAAATACTTCGTATGTTGCGTTCAGTACCGGTAGTGTTAAAGCTCTGAACATTGGTACGATAAGTAACATTCTCCAAAAATAAAAGAATGCACGAAGAACAAACATACAGAGCTGCAATTGACAGCGAGGATGAAACAGAATATGTTTAGTAAGATAAGATTACCTTCAGTAGAGCATTAAATTCGGGAAATTTTCACTCCTATTTTTCTACTAGAGCCTCGTAATTGTTTTCAATTGATTGCATTCTTTTTTAAGGACAGTAATAGAGCAGCTCGAGCTTATTAGTTGCTCGAAACATATGTCAATCAATAATCCCGATTCTATTTCTAAAAAAAGAAAAAGCTCAAACCTCTGGTTCCATTAATTAAGGTTTAATGTATTGTATGCTATTTCCTTCCCCTGCGGTAAGGTATGCACCGATTGGAGGCGAATGAATCTTAAAAAATAATGAGATTTCACTTCTTTTTGCTTTGTTTCTCCCCAATCATGGTGCTCTGCTGAAGAACAAGACACAAACGAACCACCAAAACCGTACAAGTATTCCGTAACCTTAGTTTACACAAACTGAGCCTTAAGTACAAGTAAGATTACTCACTATTCATATTAATTCGAAAAAAACACGTATTGGGATAAAAGTGTTGACGGATCCATAAAAAATAGAAGTAGAAGCCACGACGCAAGTTTCAGGATCAAAGCTTGGTCCAATTCTGAGAAAGGCAGTCCGAACACGCCAACAATGATCGAGGCCAACTATCACTCGGTTCCCCCGGAGGATGATATGGATGTTGAATTCGTATCGGAGCTCAACAAATTGTCGATGCAAGAGCGGGACGAGGCTAGTTATGATGTGCATGGACTTTCGGACATTGTGAACGAGGACCCCGATTTCGTGGCGGCGTCGATCAAATCTTTCGGAGCTGCTCTGGATCGAATTCCCGAAAAGGAGAAAAATGCTTACTTGTTAGCCATGGACCAGAATTCCTATTACGTGACGAACGACAAGTTCGTTCTAATGTTTCTGCGAGCTCTTCAATTTGATGCCATAGCGGCAGCCGCACGTTTTGTGTCGTTTTTCCAGATGAAACTGCAACTATTCGGGCAAGAAAAGCTTGCAAGAGATATACGGGTAGATGATCTGGACGAGCAAGACATTACCTGTCTTGAATCTGGCTATGCACAAGTCCTCTCTGCTCGAGATCGAGCAGACAGAGCAATTTTTATGCTCATGCCAATGATCCCCCAATTTAGGTCGTTACAGAACAGAGTGAGTGCAGATCGCCCGTAATTTGGTAAAAATATCCCATTGTTCGATCGTCCTTTGTTTCGACGAAAGGATCGGAATGGGGCTTGCACTTTCGTGAATATTTTGCTCCGTTTCCCACTCTCACTCGCTTTGCTACAGCTTCGAACAATTTACCTTGTACTGATGTTCGCTCTGAATGATGTTGAAACTCAAAAACGCGGAATCGTCGCAATCCCCTATAACATTGGCTACATGACTCAAACACAGACGGGAGACCGGACCGCTGTATTGAAAAATGCCAAGCTCGTTTCTGCCCTACCATTGCGGCTCACCGCAGTGCACTACTGCTACAATGACGAGAAACTTCGTTCCCTCTTCTTCTATGCCATGTATGTGTTTGAAAAGGCTGCGAGAATACGAGCTCGGTTCCATTATGGAACCGATATGGAAGTTATCTACACGCTCATGACATTTGGCATACCAAGCGAGTCTCTTCCCGTGACGGTAAACGGCACACTGCGATTGGACGCGCACCGGGAATACGTGCGGAAGATGAGAAAAATAGGCCAAGCCAACGGAGACATCGAGCGCACGATTGTGCCGGGGAAGTACGACGTTCTATTGGGGCGTGGAAAGCCCCTCCAAAAGTACAGCGGCAATCTCAATTATCACTACGTGATCGAGTGTTACCACGATCGATATGAGGCAGCGGCAAAGGGAGACAAGTCTGTCCTCGCGATGGAAATCGTGAGGAAAATACACGGCCAGGGCGGGCGGTTCCTCAAACAAGACGATGCCGGCTGGGCCATAATTTCCGACGACGCGGCAAAATCCAAGGTGTCCCACACATTCCGGAATCACCGGATTGCGGCACGCACCGCTCACCGAAAGGCAATCGAGAGAGAGAAAGCGCAAAGGAATGCAACGGGTGGCGACACCGAATCCTGCCCCAGCAATAAGTGTGCGTTTGGCGCGAAGGACAACAACCGATTTGCATCGCCGAGTCCCGTCGAGCAAAAGAAAATTAGAGTCAAGGATCTCTTGACAACCAAGTGATTCTTGTGTGTTTGAATGGTTGTAACGTAAGATAATCGATGTAATTATTATGATTATTATTATTATTATTATTTTGGTGTTTAAAAGAGTATAGTTCATCTGGGGCCACGGAAAAAATGGAACGATTTCAAAATAAATCGGCGTGATCTCCCCGCTTTTTTTTTGGAGGCGCCGCTTTTTTTTTTTTCTCGACGCTTTTTTTTTTTTCTCGACGCTTTTTTTTTTTTTTCATCCAATTTTTCCGTAGTTCCCCCCCCCCTAATTTTTTTTTTTGGTTCACTCGAACTCGACACTACGTAGGATTGAACGTAGTTTCTCTAGTAGTATCTCATCAACTCCAACCAACCATGTTAGATGCATTCAAACTTGCATGTGTCACAAAATTAGAGCATTTTGAATGAATTCGCAATTCGCAGGAGTACCTTCTAGAGACCGAAGACCCCGACCATGTCGCTTCGTACTAGTATGAATTCAATGGGCAACGAAGCAATTGGTGCTACAGCTGCTGACAGACAAAGTGATCGATGTAATGCTAGTATTGTGGACAATCCGACATTCCAATTACGGTTGATAACAATTGTTCCAGACTCAGCGAGATCATGGTCATCAACAGAACATGCTGCTTCTGCAAAACATCGATTGCGGTAGAGCACAATGGCAAGGGCGATGATTTCGTGATGATAAATCAACGAGGATGTCAATGTCTCTCCTGCCCGAGATGCATCTTGGAACATTCCGTAAATCGAAAGAGCAAACCCATTCTTTGCCCGGTGGATGGGGAAGTTGTCCAGGAAATAAAATACTTTCTTTCTTCGAGAGTAAAAGCTGGACGATGCCACAGCATCAATGTAGATCAATTCAGTACGGACATCGATAAAGAACCTGGACGGGTATTCCTAAACGAATTTAAAAAAAATAAGGAACTTATGATGGACAAAATGTTTCTCAATTTGACATGGGTGACAAAACCCTTAGATGCTGAGAACGGAGTTCCTCAAGTTACTGCAATGACGTCAATATTAGATTCAAAGCACGGATTCGAATCGGAAAAAGAGAAAGATAAACTTCGTCACATATTTGGTCTACTCCATCTTCCTATCATGTCTTTCCATTCAACTGAGATTGAAAGTCAGAAGATCCCTAGGAGGACACCTGCCGAATATTGCGATTATTGTTTAGAGAACGACGAGAGCTTGTTATTGAAGCTATTATATGCATTGACAAGTGGTAAGCTCTCCTTCACACCATCAAGACTTAGGAATAAATTGGGGGGTAACAGCAAGAGTAAAGCGAAAGAGTTATCAAACTTTCTTGCTGTCTGTGTTGCTAAGGGCATGATTGAAAGAGTAAACTCTCTGAAGCCAGGGCCTCTTCAATTGATGGTGGGTGACATGCTATCAATGATCAATGCGCCGAAGCATATCAGAGAATTCTTGTCGAGAATAAGACTTTCAACTGGCAGGAGGACAATGGATAGGATGGTGCTCAAACGAACAGTTCACAATTTGATGGATAAGGTCAACCTCCGTCCGCTAGATGCGTTCGTTCTCTCCTATGACAATTTTGGTTTTAAAGGCAGAAAGGGCAAGTGGGCACAACACACAACCATACAGATATGCATGATACAGGAGAAGAAGCTACGAAAACTCGGTTTCTACAATAATAATCAAATATCAAGAGAAAAGATAGATTTTGAGGATTTGCTTCAGGAGTTTGACGGTGATCATTTCGAGCTTGCAAAAAGCATTGTCGAACCAAAAAGATCAGATTACAATGCACTGAAACATAGAGTTATGACTGCAATGAAGACTGCAGCGAGCTTAGATATGCCGTCACCAGTCGATTGCCGCGACATACTGGATAGTGATGGTGCAGTGAAGTGCCAGCATCGCTATCCCTCCAATCTTGGTGTAAGAATCAATACTACGTCTGCTGATCGGAAAGCTCAAGGCGCTAAGTACTCCGACTTTGTCTCTACAGACTTCTTTCGGACAAAGGAAAGAAGCAATGACAGTGATGATGAACCTCCTTCAACATTTTACGAGATGAATGATATAACTTTGGATCATGCGCTCCATGGAGATCCTGGATCTATTGCCGTAACTGAAAGAATAGTTGAATATCTGGATGAGGCATCTTTCGTTGATCCGGCATTGATTGATTTAGATGACAGTGGTGGTGAGTTTCCTGTCCGTGATATTATAGCTCCTGCTACTGCTGATGGATCACCTGCTAAGAGATGGCTCGACTTTCAAGCCGCTGACATCGAAAGTGCGGACGGAGTGTTTGAGGATAGAACGTATAAGAGACCGCGGGTATTTTTTGCTGGCTTCCACTTCATGATGGAGTTCCTTACAATGAGAGGGAAACTAACGAGAGATTTCACATCCTATTTCGCAAGAAGGTGGAGACCAAAAGAACCGGCGTTGAACTGGATCTACATGATTCGGGATCCTGATGATGCGCTTCACGAATGGCGAGAATACCTACTAATGCATTACAAGGCGACGTCTGAATCCTGTGGAAGTACCAATGAGGTAGACATGCACATATATCAAATTAAAAGGTGCATCGAGGTCCCAACTTGCCAAGCAGTTCTTTTTGATTTGAGGTTGCTGGAGATAGTGTTCATGATCCGAGATGCCGAAAAGGTCGGAGAACACGGCGACGTGCCATTGTTTCTTGCGACTTTACGATTCTCTTTGCCACTATTTGCAATAACACACGCAACAAGTTACTGCCATCTCGTGTGCGATTTTCTGGAGTGGCACAAACTTGCATCTGATGCGGAAAGAATCCTTTTCGAAAATTTCTTCTACACAAAGTTGTCGAACAATGGAAAGCCAATATGGGCAGACCGTGGTGTTGAATGGACAGTCCGGCACGTAAGACAGTTCATGGGCCATCGCGTTCGTCCGCATAACCATGACAAGGTAGTAGAACAGACTATCTCTGATATTCCGTTCCGTAACAGAGCAAAGCGTGATCTTCGTTTTTTGCTTGGTTACGAGGATCAGAAGGATTACACCACAGGGGATTGGAACGATCAGACTGTTGAAATCGGAAAAGCAGGTTTACACACACGAGTTGCACTTGATGAAACCAATTTTTGGGGTCCTGGTCCACTTCAAGGTGACTTGGAATGCTGCGACAGCAATAGCTTTGTCCAAGCAGATGGTGATGGCAAGGAACATAAAGCAAGCTGTTCTTTATTTGATGGCTATAACCTTGGTATTGAACGCATCAAGTCTTACTATGTCGAGCATCATATTCGAAACCGCTACGTGAAGAAAAGAAGTGAAGAGAATGTATGTCTCAAGTTGTTGCCTACAACTCATGATCGCCGAGAACGGGACCTTGGCAAGTTGCGTGCGCTCCGATATTCATGTAAGCCTGAAGATATTTTGCCTCTTTCGAGAGAATTCCCCAGGAATAAAATCCTCGACGAACTTGATTACTATCGTGATTATTGCTTCCCGGAACTACCAAACTCAACAGCCTTGAAACGACAACAGTTAGTTGAAGTTCTTTGTCAATATCGCAAACAGTTCTTCAAAGAATTTCCAGAAGTCTACGAGAGCACCAAGTCCGCTGTTGAAGAACTCGATCAAAGTGATGCGGCTACCACTAGCGAAGACCGAGCGAACCAAATTCGGTCTTTGATCTACATTCTTGATGAAGATTTTCTACCACTTGTGTTTGGAGAAGACTAACGAATGTTGAACTATTATTTCCTGTTACTCAATTGGATATATGGTACGTCAGAAAGACATAAGAAATCTATTGAGCTTCTTGTATTCTTTGATGTACATTTTAATTGTTGTCTTGTCGACCTTTCTTGTAACCGTCAATTTGCCAAGAGCAAAGTTTCCTCCAGCACTTCTGATTCTTACTAAGTCAATACTCTCGGTATCACTCCCTTCAAGATCAATAGAAATAGTTGGCCTGAGTTTCTTAAAGCGCTTAGGGTCGATATGGTAATACATTGCATCTTCTTCAGTCATCCCAATCGCTTTTACATGATTGCTTGTCCAGAGACGGAGAACCTTATCCTCTCGTGTCAAAGTCACCACAGCCTCGTGGCAAAATAGGTATCCATCCCCCTTTGAATCAGGCTCACGCCCTGTTCGGAAAACATGGGTTGCAACGAAACAGATGGCTTTCTCGGGTTCCGACATGGTCGATTATTTTTTGCTGCCACTCATCTTTTTATGATCATAGCAGCACTGTCCTCACGCGAACGTAGCTCGGAAGGAGTAGGCTCCGGGGAGTTGGCTCCGCGGAGTTGGCTCTGCGGAGTTGGCTCCGCGGAGGTGGCTCCGCGGAGTTGGCTCCGCGGAGTTTTCTGTAAAGATGCAGGCATTCCGACCCTAAAGCCCTCCTCCTTCAGTTTCTGTCATTGTTTCTGGAATCCAGCAGTTGCACCTCTGTCTACTGAACGGCAGCATAGCCCTTTTGGTTTTTCCGCACCACTGTCTTGCTACCCCATGCTTTTACGATTCCTTCTTTCTTTTCTCATAAATCATAAATCAGAGGATCGCAAAAGGTAACCATCAGCTAATCGTTGAAGTCACCATGAGTTCTACTGCTGCTACTATCCAAGTTACACCTGATTCCGATGGGAATATCACCATTACTATCAAGCTGATCATTGCCGGGAACGATTCCAATGCCGTCAACATTCCAGTTCCGGCTGTCGAAGCTCCAAGTACTCCGCGCTCTGAAGTTCTATTGGATTCTGCTGATGAAAGTCCAGCAGAGGAGGAGGATTCAAACGATGGGCGTGCAGCAGAAGCTGATGGTGAACTTGACGAGAGTGACAGCAGTGATGATGAATTGGGTGATTATTTCAAGGCCAGACTCAATCTCCGCAATCGTGAAGAAGTTGACCACAATCTCTCTCAGCAGGTCCGTGGACGCTACTAGTAGATGGTGATACTACTAGTAGTAGTAGTACGAGGACTATCTACTAGTACTACTAGTACTATGCTTCTTCTTGTTGCTCTCCTGCTGCTGTTCCTGTTGCAGCTGTATCAAATAGTACGTAATAGTTGACTAAATAAGAATCAATTAGTATTCCTCATTATAAACAAAAACAAGTGAACATATTATTCATATGTCACTGTTGCTTCAATATTACTTCGTACTCTACTAGGTGCAGTCTACTACTAGCAACTGCCATACGCTTCTTGTCGATGGCATAGTCGTACACATGCATTTCTATTGCCGTGCCACCATGAAGTATCCGTTGCGCGAGTTCGTGTATCCACGATTTTCATATTTCGACTAGTCTGAAGTCATAGATCCACGATTAATTCCATGATATCGTGATGAGCATTGAGCATCATGCCCGTGGGGCATAGTTTTTTTACTGGGAACGAAGTGGGAATGATACGTTCATTCTCTTTTTGATGAGGACGACTCCAATTGATTATCCACGATCCCACAAAAAAACAAATTTGACACTCTTGTTTCAAACCAGCTGTTAGTAGAACTACTAGGCTAGTAGTAGTCACTACTAGTATTACTAGGTGCTGTATTCATATAGATCTAATGTGAAATGCTCGAACTAGCAAAAGAACTTTTTTCTCCTCTTTTTCATTTCTTCATTCTTCATAGTACTAATTTCATCGAGCTTCAAAAGCAAGAAACGCTACTACTAGTAATCGCCAAAGGCAACAACAAAGTGGAGAAACAACAACAATATCGGGATCAATAGTCACCATGGTATTTTCTGAAAGGCTAACTCGCTGTACAGGGACGTCCTGGTGGCAAGGCGTAAACCACCAGCTGTACGAGAGTCATTCTAGAAAACTCTGTGGGGATCGAGGACAACCCATCTACCATTCAGATAGTGCTGTAGGCCAGTTTGCTATTCCACTATTCTGTCCCATGATGATGAGGTTGATTAAACTCGATTCGCGGCTATCGATCAGGAATGCGGTCACCATGGTAGTTATTCCCGTTGAGCTCTCTAGAAAGGGACCCTGGATAGTTGTGTGCTCCTCGAATTTCGCAAATTCCCGTTGAGCTCTCTAGAAAGGGACCCTGGATAGTTGTGTGCTCCTCGAATTTCGCAAATTTCTGTGGGAATGGATCGCGCAACCCTCTTCACTCTGTGATAGTTTCGAAGTTCTTTTGTTCTTCACGTTGAATGAGAGGTTGCAACATCCATTCGGACTGGGGTGATGGGGTGGGGGAAAATGCGGTCACCATGGTAATTCCCGTCGAGCTCTCTAGAAGGGGACGCCTGGACAGTTGTGTGCTCCTGGAATTGCTGTGGGAATGGATTGCGCAACCATCTGTGATAGTTCTTTTGTTCTTCACGAGGTTGCAACATCCATTCGGACTGCGGTGGGGAAAAAGAGCTTCGTTGCAACATATTCGGACTGCGGTGGGGGAAAAGAGCTTCGTTGCAACATATTTGGACTGCGGTGGGGGAAAAGAGCTTCGTTGCAACATATTCGGACTGCGGTGGGGGAAAAGAGCTTCGTTGCAACATATTTGGAATAGGTTTGACCGACTTCAGTTATCGTTTGATCGTTAGATTGTTTTTGTTGTCAATCGTTTTTCACACTTTCAACTTGTCTCTTTTTTCGAAGTATCCTTATTATCGAATTACAGCACGGACAAAAATCAAGTTTCTATGGGAAATAGGTTTGACCGACTTCAGTTATCGTTTGATCGTTAGATTGTTTTTGTTGTCAATCGTTTTTCACACTTTCAACTTGTCTCTTTTTTCGAAGTATCCTTATTATCGAATTACAGCACGGACTAGTCATCGGGACGTGGTAATCCTCCTTGAGAAGTCTTCTGTGGTTGAGTCTCCGTTGGTGGTTCTAGACTTCGTTGGTGGCTCTTGTCGAGTCTCCGTTGGTGGTTCTAGACTTCGTTGGTGGCTCTTGTCGAGTCTCCGTTGGTGGTTCTAGACTTCGTTGGTGGCTCTTGTCTACGTTGGGATAGGGCAAGTAGGCGCAAGTCAAGTCGGTGTCCTTCTTTGGTGGTTCGTACTTGCCCTTCTTTGGTGGTTCGTACTTGCCCTATATAAACCTTTTCAAAAGTCTCTTTGCGGTCGTGATCACTATTGCAATGATCCATCACCATGGTGACTTGTAGGTGAGATCGGTTCAGTGAGGAGCGGATCAGTGACCTGAGGTGGTCCCATTTTGTACATAGACGCTGTCTTTTTGACAGGTACGGCGTAATTCCACCACATTATTGGAGCTGAGTGGCAGGCAGACTTGCCAGGGCTCGTTCGTCCCTACCTGTGTTCGGCACTAATGAGAACGGGTTGGTTGGTCCCTTTGTAACTTCTAATTCGCCTGTTGGAACGAGCAATAATACTTCAAGTTGAGGCAGACTTCTCTGAAGACGCTCAGCGCAGGTTTGAGGTTGGGCTGTCCTAAACAGTCAAGTCTAATGGTAAAACATTTGGCGCCCCTTTCCAGGTTGGGCTGTCCTCAACAGTCAAGTCGAGTGGTAAAACATTCGGCGCCCCCCCCCCCCAACAATCAACCATACATGGAGTCTTTCGGTGGAGACAATCGACATATACTATTCTACTGCGCCAGTTGGTCCCGGCTGGTTTTGATAACTTTAAAGACATTGAAAATCTCATGTTCTAATATGTTTTACGTCGTACGTGAGTTTGCCTACCCAAATATATCATCACCAAGGTCCTCTACGTTGGGAGCATTCTCTTTCACTTCAGGTTGAGGAGATAGGAACAATGCTGTAGCAGATTTTTTTAGGGCTTCATCGTTGTCTTCAAGGTCTGCTTTGGTGAGTTTAGAGCAACGTCTCTTCTGAATGAATTCCATCACTGTCTTTGGTCGATCCTCTCCCATTATTTCCACGTCAATGGTATTTGGATCACTGACAAATTTATAGTTCTCGAAATTATTGTAGAGATCATCAACAAGCTCTTTCACTTTTGATCTATCCTGTTCGCGAGTAATAAGGAGACGCTGTGGCTCGTCGCGAATAGGATCGCAAGCCTCTCCTCTTCGATCTGGGTATTGTCCGACACAGTTCTTAATGATTGCAATAGAGGAAGCTTTTGGTAACTTTCTGTTTGCGTGTACACTTTCATAGTCACACATTGTTTGATAGATCTTTGTGCGACTTGAGAAGTGATACAATGCAGCGCGATATGCATCATCATGATAAGCCTCCAAGGACGCAGCTGGCTCTCCCTTCCTCCGATCAAGGAATCGAGACGCTTTTTTGATTGCCACAGTCAGCTCTTTGTGGTCACCATCCACCATTTTTCCGTTGAACTTCTCCAGTCTCTCGCGTGCATTATTCTGGTCACGAATCTTCTGTTCTTGCTTCTCTTTTGTTCTTTTTTTTCGAGCCATGCCTCGTCTCTGCGCCGCTGTGTTCCCCGCTGATTGATCTGATTTTCTCTTCTTCTTTGTGTGTTCAGGTCTCCTGATTGGCCTGGGTGGTTCTTTCTCTGCTTCGCCATCACTGTCGTTGATCACAACAATCTCAGAAGGACTGGGAATATCATTTCGAACCATCGTGCTCTCTCCGAGATTTGCTTTAAACCAATGACAGTAATTTAAAAGGTAGAAAAGATCATTTCTTACAAGCAGTGAATCGGAGTCTTTTCTGCCATCACAGAAATTGATTTCACCACTCTCCACATCCTTCAGCCGTATCTTCTGTCCATCCTGAAGTTTCTTCATAACATGGTAACGAGTGACGAGGCATTGATATCCGCATGTCCAGGTATCCGATTGAACAGGAACATCAATCTTTATTGCCGGGATAGTGTTTTTGCTGCAGGCTCTAACCTTGAATACATCGTGCTCAAGGCCATACTTGTTGAGAAATTTGCGAAGCTTTTCAGCAACTTTGTCTGTCGAATGCCATCCACAATCCGGCAAAGAATTTGCATATAAGATGAAAGGGTGGTCCAAATCATCATTCTCCATAAACTTGCTTTTGTTGTATCCTTTTAAACTCTTTGCATTGAAAATGAAGAACTGTGAAAAATGGTTGCTGCTGTAGACACGGCCATCGATCACGTCGAAGTCAAAGAGATTGCCACCAATGTTAGGATTGATATTTAGAATTCTGTCGATCTCGTTTCCTTTTTCGTAGACTCCATAGCAACCGCGGGTAGACAATAACGTCTCGAAGAATGCAGTAGGTAGAGGACACCAAGATATGTCACTGTTCTTCATAAATGTCCAATGGGTTGCAAAATCAAGGATAGCATAACCTGAATGGAGCAGGAAGGGGTCCTTGGTTGTTTCGGGGTTTCTACCAAGGGCATTGTAATCATCCCGAGCCATCACAACGTCACAGAGAGAGAGGGAGATTTTCTCAATTGGATTGCTTTTGACTTGGCGCCACACTTTCAAAGCATTATGCTTCAGGTTGTCATCAATTGAAAGTATTTCTTCAACTGGAAAACTGCCATCAAAAAGATCCTGAATACTAATGCGACCAAATTTCTCTCCCTGTAACTTGGTCGTCGTGTGTTGTATATGATCCTTTCTCTTGAGCAAGTTTTTGGTACTATCATTCTTCGGCGTCGATTCTGTACGTTTGTCTTGCTCCGATGGCTTACCACTATCATCGTTTCTCGTGCAATCATCAATTTTGTCATGGTCACCATGATCTTTACCACCTAGAATACTTGCGACGCCACTAAGATTGCCATCATCACCTGCTGGAGAATCAAAAGCGTTGCCGTTGTCCTTGTTTGACTTCTCATTGTCGATATTCTTGTTGTTTTTATCTTCAGCCATCAATAGGGACTCGCTTTTCTTCGCTTCCACAGTGGAAGTGGCGTTGTTGTTGGCACCTTTCCCCTCGCTGGCATCGGGGGGATCTTCATCAAAGCGCTGTTGTGATAAATTCGTTGGGAGTTGTGGCGAAAAGCAATCGATACCCATAGAAGGAGCGCTTTCTTTCGGCGTCGATTTCCTTTTCTTGCGCTTTGCCGCAAGCTTTTTCGCACTTTCTACCTCATATTGTTTACCCTTCGCCGTTGCCTTTCGTTTTCGTTGGCCTCTCCTTTCTTCTTTCTGCACCGAGCTTTCTGCGGCCTTTTTTTGTCTTGCTTCTCTTTGCCTTTTTCTCTCGCTTCTAGAAACTTTCATGTCTACTAGTGCGCACTGTGGACAGATGAGCTGGCGGTCGATCCAATAGAAGAGATGATCTGCGTTGTTACACCTACGGCAGAAGGAGTCGCAAAGAAACGAGAAATGTTTGACCCCAGCACGTTCGAGATCTTTGTGATAATCCCTTGGAGTAGAGGCTATCTGTATCGCTTTTGCATTAATCTCTCTTTTCCTTTTCCAACAATCCCAAGTAGGTCGAGGCTGGAGAGGAGATGGCCTAATCAATTTTGCCTTGTACATTTTGAATTCTGATTTGAAAACCAAACCGGTCCACTGTAGATTTTTCAATTTTGTGATTTGAATTCTGATTCAAATTGCTCCGCGAAATTATTATATGTGGTTGCAACATTGTTCATTGTAGTGCTTTAAACGCGATACCTTTTTGTCTCCTATAAAAGCTATTGTTACTATCATGGTTTATTCTTGTTGCGAGCTTGATCATAAAGATGTTCTTGTCTGTTTCAGGTTCTTGTCTGTTGCGTCGGTTTTCGGTTTTCGAACATGATGTCACATCATGGTTTACGGTTTATGCTGGAGTTCATGTATTGATTGGAGTTGATGAAATACTACTAGAGAAACTACGTTCAATCCTACGTAGTGTCGAGTTCGAGTGAACCAAAAAAAAAAATTAGGGGGGGGACACTACGGAAAAATTGGATGAAAAAAAAAAAAAAGCGTCGAGAAAAAAAAAAAAGCGGCGCCTCCAAAAAAAAAGCGCGGGGATCACGCCGATTTATTTTGAAATCGTTCCATTTTTTCCGTGGCCCCAGATGATAGTAGTCAAGTTCCCGTTCCCATCCGAAACACGCCCGTACTTCATATTTTTTATTAGTATTAGTATAATATGATAACAGTATAATGTTTTTGTTTCCATTTACGAAATCAAATGGATTTGTGTCCGGCTCTGATTGATTTGAATCACCTCCAGTGCCTCGTACTCTTCCAGACAGGATTGCATCTGCTGGACCGTGAATCCCTTTCGAATGACCATGGCCTCCGCCAGCTTCATCTCGACCGTGTTGGTGTTCGAGGAATTGGAATAGTCCCGGATGATGTGGAAGATCCGCGACAGGACGTCCTCCCGCCGCACCGATTTCCCGTCGGCCCCCTGTTCTTCCTCCGACAGGCTCGCCTTGCTCATGTGCGTCAGCCGAATGGCCTCGTCGACGTCCTCCCGGGCCACGAAATCGCTAAAGCGCAACCGGGCCAGGGCCTGTCCGAGCCGGAGGATCGAGAGGAGCTGCCGCGCGGTCATGGCGGTCTGGTCCCCGGCGCGATTGCCGGTGTGGTTCCGGCGCCTTCCGCCGCCGTTGTGGCTCCTCCCGGGTCGATCCTGCGCCCGGAGGGACACGTAGGCCTCGACAATGTAGGGTGCGACCTCGGGGGGCACCACCGGATCGTGGAGGCGGGCCCGGGCAATGTACTCCCGCAGGAGCCGGGGGGAGACGATGCCCTTTTCCTCGTCAAAGTCGCGGTTCCGGTTTCCGGCGCCGCCGTCCGAGTCGGCATCCGAGCCATCATCGTCGTCGTCGTCGTCGTCGTCATCGTCACCATCACCCGAGTTCCCGCCGTCCCTGTTGCGTTCCTCCAGTCCCTCGTTTTGGTGGACAAAGGTGACGTGCCGGGCCAGTGCCATGTCGCGGTCCATGTCGGGGGTATCGAGTATCAAAAACACGAGATCGAATCGACTGAGCAACGAGTTTGGCAGGTTGATGTTTTCCGAGAGGGATTTGTTTCGATTGTAGCGACTGTAGAGTGGATTGGCTGCCGCGAGCACCGATGCCCGTGCGTTGAGAGTAGCCACCTGCAGAGGAGAATGACAGATGGACGGGAAACGGGGAGAACGGAACAAATTGATGAAATGGATGAGTGAGTGAATCCATGAATGGATGAGTGAGTGAGTGAGTAAATGAATCCATTCGAGGGGTGATCCACGGTGGTTGCCGATCCAACGCAAATAACACAAACAACTAGCACAAACAATTCAATTCAATTCAATTCAATTCAAATCAAAAAACGCACTCCCGCAAGAAATGCGGCACCGCGGCAACGCATCGACGCAGCAATGCAATGCAATGCAATGCAATGCACCGTATATAATATACTCACGATCCCCGCCTTGGCCACCGACACCGTCTGCTGCTCCATGACCTCGTGGATCGACGACCGGTCCGCCTCGTCCATCTTGTCGAACTCGTCGATCGCGCAGATGCCCTTGTCGGCCAGGACCAGCGCCCCGCCCTCCAGGTTGAGCTCCCCCGTGGCGTTGTCCTTGGTGACGGACGCCGTCAGCCCGACCCCGGAGGATCCCTTCCCGGTGGTGTAGACGCCCCGCGGCGCGACGCTCGCGACGTGCTTGAGGAGCTGGGACTTGGCGACCCCCGGATCCCCCATGAGGCAGATGTTGATGTCCCCCCGGATGGTCATGCCGTCGGCCATGGTGCGGACGACCCCTCCCGTGAGTTGCAGGAGGAGGGCCCGCTTGATGTCGGCGTGGCCGAAAATTTCCGGGGCGATCGACCGGCTGAGAATCCCGACCGGATCCTCCGAAACGGCGACCCTCCGGAGGTCGTCCTCGAGGGAATCGATCCCGCCAGCGCCACCGCCAGCGCCGATGCGTTCGAGAGCGGCGGGACGATCCGGCGGCGACGGCGACGCCTCCGACCGGGTCGCCGTCGCCGTTGTCGACGACCGCTTGTGGACCACCAGGTGCTGGGCGTCCACAAAGAGCGTCGACATGAGTCCCGCCCGGCGGCCGGCGGCCCCGTGTCCGTCCTGGACCTTCTGCGGCAAAAAGATCCCGTCGAGGGTCACCACGTCCCCGGGCGCCGCCAGCCGCGTCAGCTCCCCCCTGCAGTGGACCGAGAGGGACCGGGGAACGTGCCCCATCGGGACCTGCGACGGGAGCTCCTGGAGCTTGAGCTCCTGGAACTTGGTGAACTTGCTGCCGCGCGTCTCGAGCTTGAGGACGCCGAGGACGCGGCGGCCGCCGCCGCCATTGGCGTTGCCGTTGCCCGCCGCCCCCTGCGCCGCGCAAATGGGGCAGATCGTTTCCGGCAAAAAGTCCCGCTTGCGGTGGGTCTCCCTGTAGAGCTCGGATCCGCAAACGTCGCACGTGTAGGCGGCGACCTGCAGGAGTGGCTTGACGTCCGAGGCCCGGACGATCATGCCCTTGAGCGTGACGAGCTTGCCGAGGCTCTTGGAGCGAACGTGCCGAAGCGAGACGCCCTCGGAATCCGCGGATCGCGAGTTGGAATTCGAATTGGAGTTCGAATTGGAAGGTTCCGCCTGCTGGCTGCCCGTGCGCGGGTCCCAAAAGGGAAAGAGGGTCCCCCTCCGCCCGATGGGGAGGATCCGGAGCTCGTACCGGCGCATGAGCATGGGAGGAAAGGCATTGAGGTGGTCGGTGCCGTTGTTGTTATTGTTGGCATTCGCGGCATCTCCCTCCACTCCTCCCGCGTCGGGATTCTGTTGCTGCTGCTGCTGCTGCTGCGATTGCTGGTGGAGCGCCAGGCGCTGTTCCTGCAAAACGTCCATGGCGTCCCTCAGCCGGACCGAATTGCTGCGACTCGCGCCGGCGTCGTTGTTGTTGTTGCTATTGTCATTAGTATTGTTGTTGTTGTTGTTGCTATCATTATTGTTGTTGTTCCGCCGCCCCCGCCGGCGTTCCGGCCGAAAGTTTTGCGCCAGAAGCTTGTCCACCACCGAGCAAAAGAGCGCGTGGTACCTCAAGCCGTTGCGGGTGGCCCGTTCCGCCAGATCCCTCCCGCGGACCGGGTCCCAGACCGAGAGTTCCCCCAGGGGAATCTCCACCAGAAAGGTCGTGGCCGTTTCGCTGGGATAGTCCTTGTTGGCGATTTTCTGCAGCAGCGGGGGATAGCACGGGACGCGCTCGATGCGGGCGTTCGAATCTTCCCGGGTGGGCTCGAAGAGGCGGTCCGGGTCATCATCGTCGTCGTCGTTGTTGTTGGAGGGGCGGACGATCCGACGAATGGTGTGTTCCAGGATGAAACTCGTGAAAATGGCTGTTTTGCGATTTGGTTGATTTTGGTTTTGGTTTTGGTTTTGGTTTTGAATTTGGGATTCGCAGTTGGAGTTGGAGTCAAAATTTGGCGCGAGATGGGTTAGAAATAATTGTGATAACAATAGTCACAATACATGCCGTAGTAACAGTAATAAGAATGGACATTGCCATTGGCACGCACAGTGCGTTTGTTGCTCGTCATTGGCAATCATCGAATCTTCGATCGAATGAAACGAGGCGAGACGAAACGAAACGATTCGTTCTGGACCGTCCTCCGAAACAGAAAATACGTGGCGCTGCAAAGCGAGTTTTGTTTTTCTTTCTTTTGCTTTGCTTTGATTTGATTTGCTTCGCTTTGCGTTCTGCTCTACTCACCGGCATCGTCGTCGTAATCGGGATATTGATTCCCCGTCACGATTTCCGCGGCGTTCGCGATCGTGTCTTGCGACGCCATCCGATATCGGTATCAGTATCAATCTCAGTATCAATCTCAGTATCAGTATCAGTATCAGTATCAGTATCAGTATCAGTATCAATCTCAGTATCAATCTCAGTAACCTTATCAGTCTCAGTCTCAGTCTCAATCTCAATGAAACAAGAATGCGGATAACAATGATCCGTTCCGAATGCGCCCCAATTCCACCGGGATTCGTTACCGCTCGTTCTGAAAAAAGGGGGGCGGATGAAGTATTGTTGTTGCTTGCTTGCTTGGTGTAGTGGTTGTTTGCTTGCTTGCTTGGTGTAGTGGCTGGTTCCTTTTGGAAGCGGGCGAATGTCGCTGTTCGTTGCGAGTCAACACCTACCGTACGGTGCGGTGCGGTGCGTGAGCCTTTGCTGGATTCCTTCGAGACAATCAAAAAAAAGGAGGGACGATTACAGAGGAATTACTTGTACGGAACGATTATTTGATTTGACCAGATTGTCCTCGTCATTGCGATCGCGGGCTTTCGTTTTGGATTGGATTGCGATGGATTGTTGATCGAGAGCAATGGGTTTCATTGTTTTCGGAAAGGGTGTTTCGGTCCGAACGATACGTACTGAATCGTAGGTAGCGTAGGATACGGTACGGTACGATTCACAAGTTAGGGTACGGTGCCTGGTAAGGTTACTGGTACCAGGTAAGGTTACGAGAACCTTGTACCGTACACAACTTGCAAGTTGCGCTAACCGTACCGTACATTCGAGCGCCCCTTCGTGGCGCGCCACTCCACCATTCTTCTCTCAATCAATCTCAATTCACAATTCACAACTCACACGGTAAATTAATTACCGTAACTGCGAAGCACGCTGATAAGAAAAAAAAATAAATGCCGCACTTCACTTCGCGCCAAAAAAAGATACGTGTATGGCTGGTTGTGATGCTCGATCCATAAACAGTGCAATGCGTCGCGCGCTACGCGAAATGGAGTAGATACCAGTAATCTTACCATGTAAGGCCTTACCGCATGTATTTTTGATTTTGAGAGTAATCTTACGGTAAGCCTTACGTACGATTACGGTAACCTACCGGTAATGTTCACCGGACCGAAAATCAAAGTGAATCAATCATTTTTTATTAAAATCGCACTCGGTTTTGCACCCAAACCCCTTCGAAATACAGCAGGTGCGCAAGTCCGACCTGCTGGACACTAAGATCTTACTTGTACTTGTTTGGATAGCGTTATTATCATCTCTCCTTATCATTATTATCGTCGATGCTTCGGAACGATTGGAATTCGCTTCATCCGCATCCCTGATACAGCAATCCAACATTCAACGAACGTACCGTACCGCTTCCAAGGCAAGTGCAGTCCCAATTGCAATCCCCAACCACTACACCAACGCAATCCCACTCCACTCCTCCGCATTTCATTTCACTCCATTTCACCGAGCATTGAATTCCCAAAATCCCAACCAACCAAATAGCCAACCAACCAACCGACCCACCCACCAAACCACCATGAGTTCCTTTCTCCGCAACCGATCTTCCGCCCCGGGTCTCCGCCAGGGTCTGGTCCGTCCCTCCCTCGATTCCATGCGCACCACGACGAGCCGCCAATCCGGGAGGCGATCGCAGCCACCGTCCGGCAGGAACGCCACTGTCCGCTCGGAAAGCGAGACGGACTCGGACAACGACAACGACAACGACAACGAACGAGACCGGCTCGAGGCCCTCCCGTCGAAGCGAAACGGAGCGACCGCCGAGGAACGCGCGAATCGCAATTCCAGAAACAACTCCAACAACTCCAACCAAAAGAACCAAAACAGCAGCAAGCGCGCCCGCTCGAGCGATCGGGACATTGCCGACGAGTACGCGGCCCAGGACCAGCAGCAGCAGCGCAAGAAACGCCGCGTCGTTCACCGGCAGGTCACCCAGGAGGATCTCCTCCGGCCCGAGGGACTGGCGGCAATCCGCCACCGGATCGCGCCGTCCTTTCACGGATTCGGTTTCGGAAGCAATGGCAATGGCAATGGCAATGGCAATTCCCGAAGCCGTGGCAATCCCGATTCGAGGACCGCCGCTCCGACTCCCTCGTATTCGAGGACCCCTTCCTCCATGGCCAGGTACTCCCGCAGGCTCGTGCGGGCCTACGAGGATTGGATGGACACGCTGACGCTGGGACTCCCCCTCGGGGAGCAGTCCTGGAAGCTCCGGGCGCTGGGATCGAGGGAAGGGGTTCGGTCCTTTCTCCGGGAGATGCGGAACGCGGTCCGCGACGAGCACGTCGAGCGGGTCCTGGGACTCGAGCCGGCGGACCGGCTCCTGCGGCAGCTGGAGGACTATTACCACCAGATGCGGGAGGAGGACGAGCGGGATGGTAATGGTGATGGTGATGGTGATGGTGATGGAGATGCGGATCCGAACAAGGAAGGACCGGCACCGGTTACGGAAATTGCCAATCCCTATGCAAACCCAAGTGCAACCGCAACCGCCAACGCCAACGCTCGACCCGGCTCCGAAACCACGCGCGTCGTCAGCCCCAAGCCCGCTCCGGAGGAAGCAACCGATGGCGTCGGCGATGCCCTCGAACAACGCCACCGGGAACAGCGCGCGCGGATGCAGCGACGGAAACAGAAACAGAAACAGAAACAATCCCTGGAAGACTCGGACGACGAGGAGGAACGGGTCTTTGGAGAAGACGACGACAGTGACAATGATAATGATAATGACAATGACAGTGGTTTGGGTGCCGCCAGAGCGGCCGGGGGGACCTCCCCTCCGCCGACCAAGCGGCGCATGGTGCTGGACGACGACGAGGACGACGAGGACGATCATGATGATCACGATGATCACGACGAGGACCGTGACAAGGTCAAAAAGGACAACCAATCGCAAGGAAGAGAGCCAACCACCCTTCGAGGAGGTTTGGCAGAAACGAAACCAGACGCAACCCCAAACGAGAGCTCGGGGATGGAACCCGAAGACGAAGACGATCACGAACACGATCACGAACCAGACGCGGATGCGGATTCGGGTGCGGATGCCGACGCGGATGCCGACGCTGGGACCAAGGCACGGCTCGAGGACAAGGTGCGGAGCATCCGGGCACTGCTCGGCAGCACCAATGTCGATGTCAGTGCCACTGCCAGCGCCATTGCCATTGTCGAGGGGGTCTCCGACAACACCAAGGCGGAAGCGGAAGCCGAAGCCGAACCCGGCGATGGACACGACCGCGATCGCGAAACACAAATCGAAAGCGAACACAAAGGCGAACGCAACGAAAACGACAACGGCAACGACAACAATAACGACAACGACAACGACAATGCTTCTGGGCCGTAGGCTCGCAACCAACGCAATGGATGCCAAAGGCAACGGGGAGACCGCAACGGCAACTCCGACTCACAATTCCGTCGCAAAACCTCGACGGCAACTCCGACTCCAACCGGAACCGCAACTCCAACTCCGACTCCAACTGCCACCGTGGGCAACCAAACACGTGCCGAGGGGTCAACGAATACCGGGCGGATTGTTTTTTTCGACCGAGTCGATGCGAAATGGCGTGGCGCATTGGATTCATTCGTGGGGAGATCGCACGCAGATAGCGCACGTATAGTAGCTAGATCCAAACGCAAATAATGCTACTACAAACTACAGTATCATTCACAGTATTCATACAACACAACCAAATATATAATCTATATAATCTCTTATACTATCATTATTATTATTATTTCTTCCAATGACTATCGTTCGAGAAGCAGCAACTTCTTACCTAGCACGAGCAAAGAACAGTTGCCACTAACTATTATGTTACAGCCTTCATCGTTGAATCCATTTGCAAACTCCTCCGGTCGAAACAGCAACCAAACGCGCGGTACTATTGCGATCTCGCGGTGACCAAAGGGTTTGGAAGCGCTACCCGCGGTCGCACCGCACGGTATTCATCGTTCCCGAATGTCGCTTCGGTGCCGCAACGGACCGTCGAAAGTATACCAAACGAGGTCCCGATTGAGTAAGATATTCCGATCTCGCGGAAGGCTATTCGTTTCGCGCCTCGCATGCAAGCACTCGACGGTAAACGTACCACAAATGAATCATCCAATGACGGAATAACGGAATCTGCATTCCGTCATTCATCCAAACATCCATCCCTCCGTCTCAGTTGATCACGTCCACGTCGATCACGTCCGGATTGTCCGCCGGTCTCCCGCTCGGCGAAGCCCGCCGCGGCGGGGACGACGGAGGCGGAGGAGGAGGAGCCCGCGACTCTCGGTTAGAATTTTCCAGAAACCAGGCGATCGTTGCCGTGGGAACGAAATCGAGTCCCGGAGAGAGTTCCTCCACCAGCGCCAGGGCCGTGAACAATCCGTTTCCGAACAGGTAGTTGACGAGGAGGGCGGAGACGGGGGCCCAGCCGGCGTCGGTGGCTTCTCCCAGGCCCGGTGCCGCGAAGGAGGCCACGCCGACGAAATCGATCAGGATGCACACCAGCAGCTTGAGACCGGGATCCATGTTGGCTCCGCCGCCGCCATTGTTGTTGTCATTGTTGTTGTTGATGTTGAAGCCCAGTCGCAAGGCGGACGATTTTGCCCGGGAACCGGGGGGTTCCCTTCTCCGCGGCGCGCTGTCCGTGGGACGCCCCGGCGGCGGCGGAAGAATGGTGTGCATGTGCGTCTGCGTCGTCCGCGCCGCTGGGGGTGCCACCAGCGCGAGCGACCCGCCGAGCAGCGTGGCGAGGGACGCGGCCAGCAATCCGAGGACGAGCGGTCTTCTCCCGCGATGGGTCATGGTGTCGCGTTGCGTTGCGTTGCGTTGCGTTGCGTTGGTCGATGGATGGATGGATGGATGGATGCTTGCTTCGTTCGTTCGTTCGTTCGTTCGATTCGCAACCGCGATCCGATTGGAAGAAGTGCGCGTCTCGTTCGCAAGCAGTAGCAGTAGTAGTAGTAGTTGTTCTTTCGAGGGTTTCGAATGCGTCTCCGAAGACAGATTCGAGGGTAACGGAACGCCAATGGACGACTATTTCTGGCTTGCTGTAAGTTACCCAATTTGTGGAGGAAGGAATGAATCTTTGCAGTTGCGTCTTTCGAAAGAAGTCCTAGGGCGGTCTCTAGTGATAACAATTACGAAGTGTAAGAGATCATGAATGCGGGGCGTTCAATCTTCCGTCCTGGTCAATCAACCGATCTGCCAATTTCGTTGCTCGTTGAAGTTGTGCGAAAGAAGCGTGGTGTCACTCCTCATGCCTCATCGCTGTCTCGGCATGTGCGACAAGATCACTCTCAACAATCAATCCAGAATGACAACACACGACGGTCGATCGAGTCAGTCAGTCAGTCAGTCGTTTGTGGAGTCAAGTTGCGCGATTCATTCATTCATTCATTCGCGCGACATCGATTGGTCGCTTCTTCCTTGACGTTGTTCCTTCGTTTTTCGGCGCGAATTTTTTTTTCCGTTTCCCTCTCGTCGTCACTTGGATGGGGATTACGGATGGATTTTTTGGAGATTGATTGATTCGATTCCTTCCAAACTCGATCGCGGGAACGACATTCGGTTGTCGTCTCTTGTTGCGGTGCGAAGCTGTACGGTACGGTACGGTACGGTACGGTAAATTACCATGGCAAACTCCCGGTCCACTTTTTCTCTTCGATGCATCTCACTCAAAATCTGAGAGAGGCGCAAACGGATCGGACTTTGACCGCGAGAAAAAAAAACAACCGAGATTGATTGATTGATTGATTGATCGATTCATCTCACTGTGCAACAATGACGGTCCGTGTCGGCAGTGGTAGCGATGGAAATTTCGATGCGGCCGCGACGGGTGCGGATCTTCCCATGGGGGAGGAAGAAATGGAAACCTGCATTGCGATCGATGATGCCAATGATAAGCAAGACGGCGGCACGGAGCGAAGGGCTGTCGTACCGAACAATTTCAACGCTGACAACAACGACAACCACAACAACAACAACGACGACGACGACGACGACGACGACGAAACCATTGCTGCTCGATCCTTGATTGCTCGACTGCAGGGCGATTTTCGAGCAGAGGGAAAACGCACCTGCCGGGACTGCCTCCGCTCCAAGACGCTGCCATGCTCCAGGGTCACGGAGGTCGCCAGCGAGCTGGAATCGGGGTCGTACTTCCATGCCACCACCACATCAGCATCATCATCATCAGCAGCAGCAAAAAGACCGATCCGGGCGTTGCTGGCGAGGGCCCACGCCATTCTGCTCCGCGAACACGCCGCGGTTCTGCCTCTTCCCACCGAGACGACCGAGGCCAACCGTTCGGCCCTGGACTGCATGAACAACATCTCCGCCGCGCTGCGGTTCGTTCAGTTGCTGCTCCGCCTCTCCGAGAAAAAACAGAATCCGGAAAGGCGAGCGACACCGAAAACCGCTCCGGCAACGAAATCCGCGGCCGCAATCCCGCCGCTGCCCGAGGCCGAGACCAACGCCGCGGTGGCATCGCTCTTGCGGGCACTGACGCGCGGGATTTGCGAATTCCTCCGGACCGCTGCTGCAACACACACAAACAAAACAACGAACGACGAGGCCACCGATAGTGACAGTGACAATGACAACGGGAATGACAATGACAACGACGAGGACGGGGACGGGGACAACGAAGTCGACGGGCCGACGGATCTGCTCCTGGTGGACGCCACCCGGGGCCTCCCTCCCGGACCCGTCTTTTGCTACGCCTTTTGTTCGCTGGTGCGCATGAACGAGTTCGTTCGGACGCGGGGAGCCCTGCTCGTGCCGTTGTGGAAGGGCTTGTCCGACCTGGCGGAGGCGCTGGTAGCGACCAATCGCTGCGAGACCGGAGCGGCGGACGACAACGACGATCGCAACGACAACGATGGGGACAACGAGAACGGGACAGAGGATTGGAGGGTTCGCCTGCCTCCCAATCTTCTGGGGGATGCGATCCGGATGCTGGGCAATTTTCTGCGAGAGGGAACCGAGCAATTGGAGGTCGGGGCCGCGAAACACGGTCGGAATGTGTCGTCGTCCGCACCGGGCACCGCGGACGGAGCCACCCACCTCGTCTTCCAGGGCAAGCTCGTTGGCTTTCTCGTGGCCCGAATGACGCACCTGGCGCGGATATGGTTTTCCGTTCGCGGCGGCGGCAACGATTCCCGCGCGGACGAATGCTCTTCCCGGAGGGCAGAGGAACCGGTAACGGACGAGATCTGGAGGTCTCTCTTGGGGTTGAGAGGCATGGCAACGGCTCTCCAGATCCTCCACTCGGCGGAACATACAACCGATACAAAGGTCCGAGTCGATGACATTGACATTGACAATGGAAATGGAAATGGCAATGGAAATGGAACTGCCAATGGCAATGGCAATGGCATCGATCTCTCGATTCTCAAGGTCTACTGCGAGATTGCCGCAAAGGCGGGACAGTGTGTCTCCGGAATGGTTGTGCAAACGGCAAACCAAAACCAAAACCGCGGAAATCCGTGTCGAATTCTGACACCGGCGCTGGAGAGCCTCTTGCGGAGCACCATGGTTTTCGGTCGGGGGGACCTCGATTCCGGAAACAATACAGACAACGATTCGTCGAGATACAGAGACTGCGAAGAGCGCGTTCGATCCAGAGCCAAAAGATTGAGCGAACTGAGCAAAACCACCGGTAAGGTATTGGTTCTCCAACAGATTCTCCAACGGATGGCTGCGGTTGCTGATGAAGCGGCTGCGGCTGCTGCTGGCAGGGACCGTGGCGGGGACGCGTCTTTCGACACGGTGGAATCTCTGTTGGTGACCATCGAGGCACTGCACTCGATTGCGGTCCCGCAGTGCCTCTCCGCTGGCATCGTTGCGGTGCGCGGGGAGAAGGGTGCAAGCGCTGCACCCGATCCCGCCGGCGTCACGCTCCCCACCACCATTGTGGACGGATCGCTCCGGATCATGGTGCGGACGCTCCGGGACATCGAGCTGTCGGGGGCGTTGCTTGCGAGCTCTTCCAGGCGAGACTCCCTGCACCGGTTGCTGGTTCGATGGCTGGCGGGAAGCGCGGGGGCTGCCCGCGCGACTCCCGGCTTTCCGGCGAAGGCGCGTGACGACCGATACCAGCAACATCCGTTGGCCCGAGAGATGGTCTTGAACCTCCTGCAGGCGCACATTGTGTGCTGCGATGTTCCGCACCGCGGTGTCGGCGCTGCGAGCCAGAAGCTACTCTCTCTCTTGACGAGACTGCTGATGGATTCCCGGACCGACTCTTTGCTCCGGGGCAACATCGGCGCGTTGCTGATCCGATTGCAATCGCAGTCCTTGGCTCCCGCTGCTACCGATGCGTGCTACGCGGTTTCGGAGCGGACAAAGCGGCTCGTCGAACAAGAATTCTTGGCCTGGCTGACCCAAACCGCGACCCAATCGCTCGAGTCGAAGAAACGGAAACGGAAACGAACGAGTCCGGAAGAAAGCGCTAAGACCGGTCTCGACAGCGATCCGGGAGGAGTGCTGGTGGTTTCGCGAGTCCTGGGTTCCGGACGAGAGTTGTCCGCAGACTTTTCCTCCTCCGCAACGCGGGATTGCTCCCGGATCCTCCGCGGCGAATTCTCGAGGCTGTCGTCGGACTGCGCCGATGAGTTTGTCCGATCGGAAAGAGCCTTGCTCGCGGTTGCCGGACGAACCTCGCTCCTGTTGGCGTGGTTGGAACGCACCATCGCCCCGGGAACCAAAACCTCATTGGATCGGTTTCGGGGAATGACGGGACTGGATCCCTGGACGGATGTGCTGCAGCCGGCGCTATCGGTGATCTCGTCTCTCAAGTTTCAACCGGGTGCCGCCGACGGCGCCGGGATGTTGCGAAGGAAAGTGCTGCTGTACAGCGCCGCCCTGCGTCTCTCGGCCACTGCCGCCAACGCCTTTGGCGACGGCGGCAAACTCCCCCTCGAGAAAGTTGGTCTCCTGATCAAGCATGCAATGTCCAAGGAGGCCTTCCAACAAGAAAGGGGTGACGGCACAATTGATCCCGCGGTGCTCCGCGATCAGCATTCGATCCTGAAAGGCGAGGTTTTGAACCTGCTGGAGTGTATCGGAAGGGCCATACCCAGCGAATGTTCGGAACGGGTTCTGCGCGTAAGTGATCTCCAACCGAAAACCGAAGAAACGAAACAAAAACCGGCAATCGAAAGCTCGTCCGGGCCCATCTCACCAAAAGTTCCTCGTATATTTCTTTTTGCGTGCAATTTCTTCAAAATTTTGTCGGTATGCGTTTTCGAGCAGACAATCCGTCGCGCATTTGTATCGTTTCTCTCCTCCAAGGACTGGGCAGTGGTATCGTTGGGCATCTCTTCTGTTATGGTCTTTGGTTCGCAACTCAATGCAGCCCATCAGCAGATCCTACCGCAATGCCTTCCGAGGGCCAGCATGGGATTCTTCCAGGCTCGAGCAAGCGGTCAGCTCTGGAGGGGCACCGATTCGGACGGAAATTCCAACGCGACGGAAGAATCCCTCTGGCAAGTTGTCGATCGAATGGCGGACCGTCTGTACATCTGCTCTGCCAATTCCGACGCTGCCGATCCGAAGTTTCAGAGGAAACTTACCGTTCGTGACGTGCTCCCTTCCACCACCACGTCGACGATCGCCCCGGGATCGTACGTTTTGGAAATGCCAACCCAAGAAGATCGAAGGGCAACGGTGGTGTTTCCCCCCGGCTCCCAATCCCTGGAGGACATCCGGTACATGCTGGGACTGGACGACGATGCCCCAGTCCCGGCACAGAGATTGAAGCGCGCGATGACGACATCCCGTGGCGGGTTGAAGCTGTGGTTGCTCCCACCGTAAGGGGTCGGCCGTCGTTTCGCAAAGGGGCTATCGAGGCGACGGATTGATCTCATCTCATGTTGTCTCATCCCATTTCAGCACTGTGCGGCTACGACCGATTCATCTGTATGGATTACTGATCGATGAGTGGGTGATTTCTAAAGAGTATGTTTCAATGGGGTAACTTGGACTTACTATACACAATTTTCTACGTGACATTTTCGATTACAGTTCAAACAAGCTCAAAAATCAATGCGGTCACTTTGGTTGTTGCGAGCCTTCGTAATGGTTTGCAGCAAGAGCAATAATACCAGATAGCTAGGTCGTTTCAAACAAAAACAGAAGCTGATGGAGTGTC
>CM074759.1:7116020-7158461 GCA_037355855.1 Pseudo-nitzschia pungens
GGAATGCCAATAGCGAAGGCAACTTTTTGGTATAAACTGACGTTGAGGGACGAAAGCGTGGGTAGCAAACAGGATTAGAGACCCTGGTAGTCCACGCCGTAAATTCTGAGTGCTGTAATTTAATTGTAATATTTTTTATTACTTAGATTTTCAAGCTAACGCAATAAGCACTCCGCCTGAGGAGTACGATCGCAAGATTGGAACTCAAAGGAATTGACGGGGGTCTAACACTAGTGGTGGAGCATGTGGTTTAATGCGATAATCCGCGCAAAACCTTACCAATTCTTGACATATTTAAATTATTATATAAATTAATTTGGTTTTTATGTATAATATTTTTTTACAGGTGTTGCACGACTGTCGTCAGCTCGTGTCGTGAGACGTCTGGTTAGGTCCTGAAACGGGCGCAACTCTTACTTTTTACAAAGTATTTACAAATTAAAAGTTTTTAGTCAATAAAAGTCTTTTAAACGCTTTAAAAGTACGGTCAACGATAAGTTGAGGGAAGGTAAGAATAAAGTCAAGTCAATGTGACCCTAATGAATTGGGCTACACATGTGCTACAATGAAAATTACAAAAAGTGACAAAAAAGAAATTTTGAGTTAATCAACAAAAATTTTCCCAGTTCGGATTGTAAACTGCAACTCGTTTACATGAAGTTGGAATCACTAGTAATCGCAAATCAGCACGTTGCGGTGAACATGTAACTTGGCCTTGTACACACCGCCCGTCACTTGCAAAGAATCAGTTTCCCTTGAAGATTCTAATAAAATCCATTGAGAGATTGATAATTTGGATGAAGTCGTAACAAGGTAGCTGTACGGGAACGTGTAGCTGGAATACAGTAAAACAAAATAATTGGTTATTTCTTGTTTTGTGACAAGATTTAAAGGTTCAACTCCTTTTTTTACTAACTGATTTTTCAAAATTTTTATTAAACCTGAAAAAAGTTTTCAAGAGTTTAGGCTAAAATCTTTTCAAATACTGAAATAATTCGGGAATCGTTTAAAAGTTTTTTAGTCGTTTGTTAGAGAAGTGCATTGGTTAGCATGTTAGGTTCATGCCCTAAAGTTTGTAGGTTCAAATCCTGCCTCTGACATAAAATGATTTTTTTAACATATGTTATGTGCGCACTATTAATTGTAAGTGCTTCAATGGTTATTATTAGTAAAAACCCTCTGTATTCAGTTTTATTTTTAGTAGCAAGTTTTTTATCAGCTTCAATATTACTTTTTTTATTTGAGAATGAGTTTCTTGCATTATTTTTTCTAGTCATTTACTTAGGTGCAATTGCCATTTTATTTTTGTTTGTTGTTATGATGTTAGATATTAAATATCGAGATTTACAAATGAGTAAACTTTATTTTCCAATTGGTAGTTTAATTGGTATTACAATGGCAGTAGAAACTTACGGTGCATTTTCAAAAGTATTTTCAAAAGACACTAATTTCAGTTCTCAAGATCATAATTCTTATTTTAATTGGTATGAAAATTTAGATTCATTACCAGATGTTTATGTTTTTGGTCAAGTATTTTATACTCAATATGTTCTTCAAATTCTAATCGCCGGTTTAATTTTATATTTAGCTGCAATTGCTGTTGCCTTTTTGACCGTTAAAACCGCATTTAACCGTGTAGGTGTTCGAGAACAATCTATTTCGAGACAGTTGTCAAGAAAAAATGTCTTATAAAGCATTTTTGTTACGGTTGGCGGAATAGTTCAGTTGGTTAGAACGTTGGAATCATAATCCAAATGTCAGGGGTTCAAGTCCCTTTTCCGTCAAAAGCGATTAACTCAATTGGTAGAGTGTCTCGCTTACAACGAGAAAGTTAGTGGTTCGAGCCCGCTATCGCTTATACAACTATTTAGAAATGGGAGCGTTAACACTTAAATCATTTTCAGACGAGCTTAGAGAATGGGAATTTATAGAAGGTGAAGGTATTGATCCTACTGACAGTTTTGGAGTAAGTTTACGGTTATCGATTAGAGAAGATCAAATTTTTTTAGCAGAACCTAATGATGTAAATATTCCTTGGCTTACAGATAAAGGTCGACTTTTTTTTGACGGTATGTTTGACAAAACTTCATCAAAACCAACTGATTGGGAAACATTTTTTAAAGAAATTTCAGAATTAATATATTTCATTGATCATTTAAATTTTCAAAAGCAAAATGCATTGTCTTTAATTTTAGCATTTGAAAATATAAGTTTAGAGACTTTAAATATGCTATACCTTTTAAAGCAAAATTGCTCTTTAATTGAGCTTAGGAAAGTTGAAAATTACAAAATTTCTAACGATTTAGAATCTCAATATCAATTAACTCCTTTAACTCAAACTCCTAAACTTCAAATGTCTACTTTGGGTATTTTACTAAATACTAATCCTAGGTATGAAGGTTACGTTTTAAATTTAAGTTTAAGACAGCGTTTTTTAAAAGGTGATTTCAAATTATTTAACATTGGTTCTATGTTAGATTTAACATTTCCGACTCACAATTTAGGATCAAATTTTCAAACATTAAGGTCTTTAGCGGAAGGAACTAATTTAGTGTGTCAAGATATAAAAACAGCAGAATTTCCTATGATTGTTAGCAATACAGAATTCTTCAAACGAAGTGATTCAAAAATTTTTTCTGAAGTTTTCAAATATGTTCATGTTTTAGAAACAGCTTGGAGTGGTTTAAACGTATTAAACCATAATATCAGTAATGTTGGTATTCAATCTTTAAATAAGTTTTTGCCTCTTTCTTCAGAGGATTTAGGTAATTTCTTTGGGTTATATTACATTAATGTTTCTTTGAGTTCTACTGCTAATATGAAAAAATTAACAGAATTACATTTGTTAAATGTTTTTTCTAAGTCTTCATTCAAAAATAAAATTTTTGTGGATCAAAATGTTAAACCTTCAAATAAAGTTTCTTATGAAACATTAAAAGGTAGTATGTTTAAAGATTACTACCATCTTCCTAGCAATTTATTTCTAGAAGATAATGAAACATATATAAACACTGAAGGATTAATTAAAAGAACTACAAAATTATTGCATTTTAAAAAAGAAGCAAAGACTAATTGGCAAATTATAAGACGGTTATATGCTATTAGCAATTCTCTAATGTTTTTCAATAATAAAAAAGATCATAATCTTATCAATTTTGATTCGGTAAATTCGTTTAATTTTAAAAACTATATAAATTTTCAATTTTATGCAGCGCAAACTTTGACTAGTTTAAGTTTTTACTTAAATAAACAAAATTCACCTCTTCTTAAACCGGTGACTTTGTCAATCAAATCGCCAAAAATTAAGGTTATTGATACAAAACTGAAAAACTGGTTAGACGATTTTTTTAATAGTAATGGTAAAGATTCGTTTAGTTACAATTCTTCAGTTTTGATTAATTGTTCAAAAATAGTAAGATCTAGCACTACTAATTTCTTTTAATCTATTTATCAAGAATGTCTATTATGGATATTAATTTTTTCATTAAAAGCTTTATAAATTCCAACAGTTATTTAGAACAGTTTGATATATTAAAAAGTTCTGCAGTAAAAGAAGAGTATTTAAGTGTTTTGATATATGTATGTTTTGCAACTTTTCTTGGTTTATTGATTATTTCTCTATCTTATTTTTTAGTGACTCAGAGTCCTGAAACAGAAAAACTTTCTACTTATGAGTGTGGGTTTGATCCTTATGGAGATACACGAGATCAATTCAACATTCGGTTTTATATTATCGCGATATTATTCGTGTTATTTGATATTGAAATAATTTTTCTATTACCATGGTGTGTTTCGCTTTCACAACTGGATTTACTAGGATTTTGGTCTATGGTCGAATTTCTAGCTGAGCTAGGAATTGGTTTTATCTACGTTTGGTGTGTAGGAGCCGTTGAGTGGAGTTAGTAGAAATAATTTTTCATATTTTTAAACTCCAAACTTTTTAATTTTAATTATTGATATGAGTGATATAAAAACTAGATTTGATTTTAAATATTTAAGTACAGCTCATCAGTTTCATTTAGTAGATCCAAGTCCTTGGCCTCTTGTAGCGTCAATAGGGGCGTTATGTTTAACAAGTGGCTTAGTTTTATATATGCAAAAAATGATAGGAGGTTTTAGTCTATTTTTAAACGGTTTTTGCCTTGTACTTTTAGTTATGTACGTGTGGTGGCGTGATATTGTAAGAGAAGCGACTTATGAGGAGCACCATACTGTAGCAGTGCAAAGAGGTTTAAGGTTAGGTATGATTCTTTTCATTGTTTCAGAAGTTATGTTTTTTTTTGCATTTTTTTGGGGTTTTTTCCATTCAAGTTTAGCGCCGGTATTTAATATTGGTGGAGTGTGGCCTCCTAAAGCAATTATAGCGATTGATACTTACACAGTACCATTAACTAATACTTTTATTTTGTTAAGTTCTGGAGCAACAGTGACATGGGCTCATCATGCTATTATTTTAGGAGCAAAAAGACATGTTGTGATTTCAATGATTTATACTCTTATTTTGGCTAGTCTGTTTACTTATTTTCAAGGTTTAGAATATGTGACTGCTCCCTTTGACATTACTGATGGAATTTATGGTTCTTGTTTTTATATGGCAACAGGGTTTCATGGATTCCATGTATTTGTTGGAACTATCGCGTTGCTTATTTCTTTCGTACGGATTATTGTAGGTCAACAAACTACTACACATCATTTTGGGTTTGAGTCAGCAATCTGGTATTGGCATTTTGTTGATGTTGTTTGGTTATTCTTGTTCATTAATATTTATTGGTGGGGAAATCTTGAGCCTAATAATTTATCTGCGACAGTTTTACTTTAAGATTTTCTAAATCTATAAATGGTTACCAATTTTTTTTCAAAAAACGACGTAGGCGTAAATGAAATTGTGAAACAAACTTCATTGGCAACACGAACTCGGGTTAGAAACGTATCTTTAAATAAATTTCGGTGGAATAAAACTTATCTTTTAGGTTTTGTTGACTGTCATCTAATCCACTACCCAACTCCAATTGGGTTAACTTATGCATGGAGTTTTGGGTCTTTAGCTGGAATGTGTCTTGTGATTCAAATTCTTTCAGGAATTCTTTTGTCAACTCATTATACAGCAAATGTAGATTTAGCGTTTGCAAGTGTAGAATATATAATGCGAGACGTCCCTAACGGTTGGTTCATTCGTTACGTTCATGCGAATGGTGCTTCTATGTTTTTTATTATTCTTTATTCTCACATTTTTAGAGGTCTTTATTATGGTTCTTATATGAAACCACGACAGCTGTTATGGTGTTCTGGTGTAGTACTGTTCTTACTAGTTATGGGGGCAGCATTCACTGGTTATGTATTACCATGGGGACAAATGAGTTTCTGGGGAGCAACTGTAATTACCAACATGGTTACAGCAATTCCATTTGGAGGTCAAACAATAGTAGAGTGGCTTTGGGGAGGTTTTACTGTAAATGCTCCGACATTAAGACGTATTTATAGTGTACATTTCTTGCTTCCATTTATCGTTGCAGGATTGACAATTGTTCATTTAGCATTATTACACAAAGATGGTTCAACTAGCCCTATAGGTTCTGATACTGGCGTAGATGACGTTCCTTTTTACCCTTATTATTTTGCTAAAGATCTATTTGCTTTTACTTGTTTTGTGTTATTTTTTAGTGTATTTGTTTTCTTTTTTCCAAATCTATTAAATCACCCAGATAATTGTATCCCTGCTGATCCAATGGAAACTCCTAAGCATTTGGTTCCTGAGTGGTATTTTTTACCATTTTATGCAATTTTACGGTCTATTCCTCATAAAGCTGCTGGAATTGTAGCTATGGTAGGAGCTATTCTTGTTATGCTTGTTATCCCATTTACTTATACAGGTTATATTCGAAACACTACTTACAGACCATTATTCAAAATTTTCTATTGGTTATTAGTAGCTGATTTTGCAACTTTAATGTGGGTTGGTCAAGCTCCTATCACAGATCCGTTCATAGCATTAGGTCAAATTGCGTCAGTTTATTACTTTGGTTTTTTCTTATTTTTGGTTCCACTTATTGGTATAATTGAAACAAAATTAATAAACTATAAAATTGACTAACAATCAAAAGTTTTAAGTTAAGAAAAAAGACAGATTATAAGTCTTTTGTGACTTTTTGGGTTCAAATCCCATTCTTAACAAATTATGATGAATTTAGAATTATTTCAAATATACCATTTAAAAGAAATGTCACTTTCGGCAGAACTTTTTTTAAGCTGTTCTATTCTTCAACTTACTTTTTATGCTATTAGTACAGCTTATGAACGTAAAGTTGGTTTTGTCATTTTAAATCAACAAGTTTATTATATTGGTTCTTTGCTTATTATTTTAGCACTATTTCTTTTGCTAAACGAAGATTTATTAGCAATGAATTTGTTTGGTAGTAACAACTTCATTATCAACGATTATCTAAGTTTTGCGACTAAGTTAACTATTTGTATTACTTCAGCTGCATTTTTAACAATTATTAATACTTCTTTTCGTGATGAACCTATTCAAAATAATTTTGAATATGTTGTATTGATTACTATTTCAGTTCTAGGATTATTACTTTTGTGTTCAGCAAACGACTTAATCACTGCGTATCTTGCAATTGAATTACATAGTATTGCGTTTTATATTATGGCTGCTTTTAAACGAGATTCCAGTTATTCGATAGAAAGTGGTTTAAAATATTTTATTATTGGAGCGTTATCTTCTGCATTTTTCTTGTTTGGATCTTCTATTATTTACGGATGCATGGGGAGTTTAATTTTCGATGATCTGAGAATGTTTTTTTCTCTTCTTTCATTGTCGACTGAAACTAATGTTAATCTAGAAGCTTTACCAATGATTAAAGGTGTTACTAACATTTTAGATCCATCAGTTTTTACTTCAATTTTATCTAATAATGAATTTTTGGCAGGAATTTCGCAAGTAGCTTTACCACAGCCTTATGTAACATCATCTGATAATTTGATTGATTGGTGTTCTTCAAATTATGGAAGCTCGATTTTACCTACTTCTCTTACTAGTTTATCGGGGGCAATTTCAAATGGAGATTTTCTAGTTTACCCGATTTTCAGCTATTTTATTACTGATTTTTTAACTAGTGTTTTTACATTAGATTTAATTGCAGGTAATGGTTTAGATTGCGGTTTAACCGGTTTTTGTCATGATATTAATTTTATCAATTCAATTGAATCACTCGAATTGTTGTCAGATTTAAGTTTTTTACATAGTTTACAAGCAGAAGAAAGCATTTTGCTTTTAAAGCAAGTTTATGATTTTTACGTAAATTCAAGCTCTTCAATTATTGCACCAATTGAATCGTCAATGCTGGATTTAAGTTTTGTTTCGATTGGTTTTTTCTTAATTTGTGTTAGTCTATTTATTAAGCTTTCGATTGCTCCATTTCATTTTTGGTCTTTAGATGTATATGAAGGATCTCCAAATACAACAACTTTCTTTTTTGCAGTTGTACCAAAAATCAGTTTGTTTGTGTTGTTGATGCGATTATGTTATGTTAGTTTTTACCAAATTTTTGCAAGTGATTTTCAAATTTATTTTTTTGTTTTAGCAGTTTTAAGTATTTTTGTAGGTTCACTTGGGGGTATTGAACAACGAAAATTAAAAACTCTACTTGCTTATAGTTCAATTAGTCATACAGGGTATTTATTGCTTTCATTCAGTACAGGAAATATAGAAGGTTTACAAATGATGTTTTATTACCTTGCAGTTTACATGATTTCTGGATTGACTTTCTGGTCAGTTTATTTGTTTTTGATTAACAAAAGCGACGTTTATTCTAATAAGAATAATAAAGAATTAGGTGATTTAGTTCTTTTAAAAGAATCTAATCCAATGCTAGCATTCATTTTAACAATGACATTATTTTCGATTGCAGGTATACCTCCTTTGGTAGGGTTTTTAATTAAATTAGGTGTTTTTTCAGTTGCTGTTAAATCTTCAGCCTATTTAGTTTCATTAATAAGTATTCTTTTAACCGTAATTTCAACTTTTTACTATATTCGATTAATTAAAGTGTTATATTTTGAAAATATTCTTGTTGGAAAATTATATGTACCTATTACTACTCAAAAGTCATTATTAATTGCTGTTTTATCATTCTCATTAATTATCTTTTGTTTAGACCCAACATTAATTTACCTTTTATTTTATAAAGCAACTTTATTATTGAATTAATTATTCAGAAGAATGGCTGAGGGGTTTAAAGCGAAGATCTGCTAAATCTTTATACAAAATAATTGTATCGTGGGTTCGAATCCCACTTCTTCTGCAATTAGACCTTTTTGGTAATGTTTAACTATATGATAATTGTTTTTTAAAATTGTAAATTAACAATGTTTTTTTATTTAAAAGTTTCCTGCAAAGACAAACGAATACTGAAAAAGTTTACAAGTTTCTTTAAAAAAATAAAATCTTTATCAATTTTTGTAAAACCTTTTCCAAAACATGAGAAGCGAAAATTTATTACAATTTTGAAATCACCACACGTAAATAAAACTGCTCAAGAGCAATTTGAATACAGGTTTTTTTCCAAACATTTTCTGGTATTTTCTTTTAAACCCGCTATCTTTTTTTTAGTTTTTAAAAAATTAAAGAATTTTAGTTTTTCTGGCATAAAATTAGAAGTTAAAGGTATATTTGGAAAAAACAAAGCTCCAAAATATGTTTTAAAATTTATTAGTCCAGATAACGTTATGTTACAAAAAACGTATATAAATCAAAAAACTTTTAGAAAAAATAAATTTAATGATTCAAAACTTCTTCTAGATGATTCTAATTTATCAAAAAAGTATATCCAATTGTTCGATTCATATGGAGAAGTTTGTCTGAAAAACACTTTTCATATTTAAGTATAATTGTTGCATAAATATCAGGCATCTTTAGCTCAGTTGGATAGAGCAACAGCCTTCTAAGCTGACGGTCAGGGGTTCAAATCCCTTAAGATGTTAATTTTAAACCTACCTGATTGAACAGCGTGAGAATTATTCTTTATTTTAGGTTTTAATAGTTTCAACCGGGAAGACGGTAAAAGGTTCAACTCCTTTTCTTAATATGTATATTCCATTAGTTTTTTTATCATTTTTTGGTTTCAGTGTCACTGGGTTATTCGGTAGACATATTGGTCCTAAAGGTGCAGCTATTACTACTACTAGTTGCTTGATTTTAACATTTTTTTTATCTGTTTTTGCATTTTATGAAGTTGGTTTAATGGGAAGCCCTGTATATATTCGACTAGCTCCATGGGTTAGTTCAGAGGTGTTACTTATAAATTGGGGTTTTCAATTTGATAGTTTGACTGTTATAATGTGTATGGTTGTTACATCTGTTTCATCATTAGTACATTTGTATTCTGTTGAATATATGTCTCACGACCCACATCTTCCACGATTTATGTCATATTTATCTTTGTTTACATTTTTTATGTTGATATTAGTGACTGCTGATAATTATATTCAAATGTTCCTTGGTTGGGAAGGTATTGGTTTAGCTTCTTATCTTTTAATTAATTTCTGGTTTACCCGAGTTCAAGCTAACAAGGCAGCTATCAAAGCTATGATTGTTAATCGAATTGGTGATTTTTGTTTAATAATAGCTATCTTAACTTTATATGTAAATTTTAAGGCCGTAGATTATGCTACTGTTGCTTCGTTAGCACCATTTTTTAAAACACAAACTGTTAATTTTTTAAATATGGATTTTAACATCTTGTCTTTAATTTGTGTTTTCTTATTTCTTGGAGCTGTTGGAAAATCGGCTCAATTAGGTTTACATACATGGTTACCTGATGCTATGGAAGGTCCTACACCAGTATCTGCACTTATTCACGCAGCTACACTGGTGACTGCTGGTGTTTTTTTAATTGCAAGATCTTCGTTTCTTTACGAACTCGCTCCAAATGGTTTGCAATTAGTTACTGTATTAGGAGCATGTACTGCTTTCTTTGCTTCAAGTGTTGGTTTATTACAAAATGACTTAAAACGGGTGATTGCTTATTCAACATGTAGTCAATTAGGTTATATGGTGTTTGCGTGTGGTCTTTCAGATTACGCAGTAGGTATTTTTCATTTAGCAAATCACGCTGTTTTCAAAGCTTTACTATTTTTAGGAGCGGGAATGGTTATTCATGCAGTAAATGATGAGCAAGATATGAGAAAAATGGGAGGTTTGAAAAAACTAGTTCCATTTACCTACTCCGTAATGACAATTGCTTCTTTAGCTCTTATTGGGTTTCCATTTTTAGCGGGATTTTATTCAAAAGATTTAATTTTAGAATTAGCTTATGGAAGATTTACAGCATTTGGTCACTTCAGTTATTATTTAGGAACATTTGGTGCTTTCTTAACAGCTTTTTATTCTACAAGATTAGCTTGTTTAACTTTTTTAGTTAGACCTAATGGAGTTAGACCAGTAATCGGTTATGCACATGAAACTTTTAGTTACATGTTCATTGCTTTGTGTGTATTAGCAATACCAAGTATTTTTGTAGGTTTTTGGGCAAAAGATATGATCGTAGGTGTAGGGAGTGATTTCTTTGGTGCAGCAATTTACAATAATCCGAAAACACTTCATATTTTTGACGCTGAGTTTGTAGAGTTCTTTTATAAAAGTTTACCTGTAACTTTAAGTTTATTCGGAGCTAGTTTATCATTTGTTTTGTATAATTTTCAAAGTTCAATTTTATTTAATATAAAAGTTTCCACTTTAGGTAGAAAAGTTTATACTTTTTTAAATAAAAAATGGTTTTTTGATAAATTATATAACGAATTGTTTGGTCAATTCTTCTTTAAATTTGGATATACAATTAGTTACAAAGCTGTTGATAGAGGAGCTTTTGAAATAATGGGACCAGCAGGTTTATCTTCAGTAGCTTCAAGTGTTGCTCATAAGTTACACAAAGCCCAAACTGGTTCATTATATCACTACACACTACTTATATTAACTGTTGTTGCTTTTATTCTATCTATTAGACAGATTTGGTTAATGTTTGAATATAGTGTAGATTATCGAGGATTAATATTATTATTGATAACATCATTCCTTCTTTTAAGTTCAAAAAAATAAAATATTTCAAAAAGATATAAATGAGTATAGAAAAAATCTTTTTCCTTTGCGATGCTCCTGAGTTCGCTCAATTTCGACTACAAGACCCATCTACAACTACTATGGAAGGATTAATAGCTTTTAATAAGCATTTACTGTTTGTTATGACTGTTATTGTAGTGCTAGTAGGTTGGTTGTTATTTGCAACAATTTCTAATTATGATGAATTTAATACACAAAAAAGCCAAAGTTTTTTTCATTCTAACGCTTTAGAGATTGTTTGGACTTCTTTACCAGCATTAACACTATTAAATTTAGCTTCACCATCATTCACTTTATTATATTCAATGGATGAGATTTCAACTCCTGAAATTTCAGTTAAGATTATGGGCCACCAATGGTATTGGAGTTATGAAATTTCTGATTTCGATACTATGGCAACTTGTATGGATTCTGATAAAACCTTGAAATATACCTGTTACTTATTAACTGAAGAAAGTATTTCACAAAAAAACTATTTAGGATTTTTCCGATTACTAGAAACAAATAAGCGTGTATTATTACCATCAAATACTCACTTACGATTATTGGTTACTTCAGTGGATGTTTTACATAGCTGGACCATACCATCTTTTGGTGTGAAAGTAGATGCATGTCCTGGTAGACTAAATCAAGTAAATGTTTTCTTAAAGCGAATTGGTATGTTTTTTGGTCAATGTAGTGAGATTTGTGGAGTAAATCATGGATTTATGCCTATTGCATTATTAGTAGTTCCATCAATTCAATATCACTATTTTGTAGTTTCAAAACTATTTTAATTTGAAACTTAAAGCCTGTAACTCAGTTGGTTAGAGTGTACGCCTGATAAGCGTAAAGTCAGTAGTTCAAATCTACTCAGGCTTATAATATATTTGTTATGGCTTTAAAAAAGAAATTAGTAAAAGAGATTAAAAATTTTACTGTAAACTTTGGACCACAACACCCAGCAGCACATGGTGTTTTAAGACTTGTTTTAGAATTAACTGGAGAAGTTGTTGAGCGAGCTGAACCGCATATCGGCCTTCTTCACAGAGGTACTGAAAAATTAATTGAGTACAAAAATTACTTACAAGCCTTACCTTATTTTGATCGATTAGATTATGTTTCGATGCTATGTCAAGAGCACACTTATTGTTTGGCAGTTGAAAATTTAGTACATTGTAAAGTGCCAAAGAGAGCTCAATATATAAGAGTTCTCTTTGCAGAGATTACTCGTATTTTAAATCATTTATTAGCTGTTGGATGTCATGCTATGGATGTAGGTGCCATGACTCCAATGTTATGGGGATTTGAAGAAAGAGAAAAATTAATGGAATTTTATGAAAGAGTGTCAGGGGCTCGAATGCATGCAGCTTATTTTAGACCTGGCGGAGTTCATACCGATCTACCGAAAGGATTACTAACCGATATTTTTATTTTCAAAGAGCAATTCCGACTTCGATTACTTGAAATCGAAGAAATGTTAACTGAGAATAGAATTTGGAAACAACGACTTGTGGATATAGGTGTTGTCTCATTAGAGCAAGCTCAAGATTGGGGTTTTAGTGGTGTTATGTTAAGAGGATCAGGTTTAGAATGGGATTTACGGATAAATCAACCCTATGAAATTTATGATGAATTAGAGTTTAATACTCTAGCGGGTACCAATGGAGATTGTTATGATAGATATTTGATACGTGTTTTTGAAATGAAACAGTCTCTTCAAATTATTGAACAGTGTTTAGATAATATTCCACTTGGCCCTATCAAAACATCCGACAATAAAGTAACACCTCCTTCAAGATTTGATATTAAACAATCAATGGAGGCTTTAATTCACCATTTTAAATACTATACAAGTGGTGTTATTATCCCAGCAAATGAAACTTACATAGGAACTGAAGCTCCTAAAGGTGAGTTTGGCGTTTATTTAGTATCAAATGATACTAATAAACCCTATAGATGTAAGATTAAAGCACCAGGTTTTGCTCATTTACAAGGGTTAGACATGATGTCACAAGGTCATATGATTGCTGATGTAGTAACTATTATTGGAACTCAAGATATTGTTTTTGGAGAGGTTGACAGATAAATTTAGTATAAAATGAAGACTATCAAAAGCCTTATAATTTCTTCAAATGGAAGTTATTATTTTTCTAATTTGGGAGAAATATTGTTATCTAATAAATTAGTTGTTTTAAAAAAACAAGATGATAAAAACTTTAGTTTTAATCAAAAAGAGAAACAAGTTGTTGTTGATTCAAAACAATCATCTTACTATAAAAAAAAATATCTAAAATGATATATATGTATATATTGGAGTATCGCCAAGTGGCAAGGCAATCGTTTTTGGTACGATCATTCAAAGGTTCGAATCCTTTTACTCCAATATGGATTTAACTTCTACATTTTATTTTGAAAATATTTTAGTTTACACATCTTTTATTCCGTTAATAGGAATTTTGTTATTAACTTTAATTAATTCAGAACAACAAAAACTTTTGAAGGTACTTGCTCTGAATTTTTCAGCATTTCCATTTCTTATTTTTGTATTTTTATGGGGTGGATTTAAAAAGTCAGTCGGTACTTTTCAATTTGTAACAAAACTTTTATGGATTCCAGTATTGAATTTAAATGTCACTTTAGGTGTTGATGGAATTTCACTATTCTTTTTATTATTAACCACTTTATTAATTCCACTATGTATTTTAATTAGTTGGAATAGTATTCAAGCCAATTTGAAAGGTTATTTAATCGCATTTTTATCTATTGAATTTTTTTTAATTGGTGTATTTTGTGTGTTAGATGTTCTAATGTTTTATATTTTTTTTGAAAGTATTCTAATACCTATGTTTCTAGTTATAGGTATTTGGGGATCAAGAGAAAGAAAGATCTGGGCTTCTTATTACTTTTTCTTGTATACACTTCTAGGTTCTGTCGTTATGTTGTTATCTATTTTATATATTTACAATCAAGTTGGAACCACTGATTACGAAATCTTGTTAACATTTGCATTTTCAGATTTAGAGCAAAAACTTTTGTGGTTTACTTTCTTTTTAGCATTTGCAGCTAAAGTTCCAATGATGCCAGTTCATTTATGGTTACCTGAAGCACACGTTGAAGCTCCTACTGCAGGTTCTGTAATTCTTGCAGGTGTATTACTAAAATTAGGAACTTATGGGTTTATCAGATTTTCTCTACCATTATTCCCTCAAGCTTCGTTCTATTTTGCACCTTTTGTTTATACAATCTCATTGATTGGTATTGTATATGCATCGTTAACTGCCATTAGACAGACTGATTTTAAGCGAATTATTGCTTACACATCTGTTGCTCATATGAACGTGGTAATGTTAGGTATTTTTAGTTTCAATAATGTGGGGATCGAAGGGGCTTTATTACAAAGTTTAAGTCACGGTTTTGTTGCAAGTGCATTGTTCGTAATAATTGGAGTTGTTTACGAGCGTTATAGAACACGACTTGTTAAATATTATGGTGGTCTTGTTCATACAATGCCTTTGTATATTTCTATCTTTTTATTTTTTACTATGGCAAACATTGGTCTACCAGGTACTAGTGGATTCATTGGTGAATTCCTAATTTTTGCAGGTTCTTTTAAAGTGAATTCTAGTGTAACTTTTTTTGGTGCTACTGGTATGATTTTAGGTGGTTGTTATGCACTTTGGTTATTTAATCGAATTGCTTACGGTAATTTAAAGAGTCAATATATAAAAGAAACTTTAGATATAAACAAACGTGAGTTTTATATTTTTGCTCCTTTAATCTTTTATACATTGGTATTTGGTTTAACACCTGATCCTTATTTGAACTCAATCCACATGAGTGTCAATAATCTTATAGAAAATATGTATTTTTAACTAAATGCTTTATTTATTGGAAACAAAATTACCTGAGAATAAGTCAGTGTTTTTTGCTTTAACTAACGTTTATGGAATCGGTAAAAGCACAGCTTTCTCAATATGTAAAAAATTAGGTTTTTCTATAAATTTAAAAACAAAAGATCTAACTCAAGAGCAAATTACTGAAATACTTCAATTAATCGATTCTTTAAATCTAAAATTGAACAATGAACTAAAAAACTTAAGGTCTATGAACTTAAAAACTTTAGTTTCTATAAAATCTTATAGAGGTTTAAGAAGAGTTCGGGGGCTCCCAGTTCGAGGACAACGAACTCACACAAATGCCAAATCGTCTAGAAAAGGTAGACGTTTTTAAAGTAATCAAGGTCAGTGATAATTTTTAAGTTTTAAACATTTATTTCAAATAACATGAACAATTTATTTATTGCCGAAAATCTTAAGGTTATTACAAAAGTTTTACCGATCTTAAAGATCCAAATACACCAAAAGGAAATTAGTCTTATTGTTAAAAGAGACCATTTAATACCTGTACTAATGTTTCTTAAAAATCATATTAAATACCAATTTAAGATTCTTACTTGCATCTCAGGTGTTGATTACCCTTCTCAAAAATACAGATTCAAAGTTGTTTACGAATTATTAAGTGTTAAATATAATGCACGTCTAAGAGTAAAAGTGTTAACTGATGAACTTACACCAGTTGAGTCATGCTGTAAAGTGTTTCCGGCTGCAGGGTGGTATGAGTCTGAAACTTGGGATATGTATGGTATATTCTTTGCAAATCATACAAATCTAACTCGACTATTAACTGATTATGGATTTGAAGGCTATCCTTTACGAAAAGACTTTCCATTAAGCGGTTTTGTTGAATCAAGTTACGATTACACACGGAAGCGAGTAACTAACGAGCGAGTTGAGTTAAGTCAAGAATACCGAGCGTTTAAATTTACTTCTCCTTGGGAAACTTTAGATTTAAACTAAAACATAGAATATATGAAAAAATTATTTGCTAAAGACAGAAGAAACAGAGAAATTGTAAAACATTCAGAACTAAATCATTTTATATTAAAACAAATCTCAACAAATTCTAATTTTCTTAAAACCATTAGATGGAATGCTTTGTATAAACTTTCAAATATATCAAAAAGTAACTCTAAAACAGTTATCTCAAATCGATGTGTTCAAACTATAAATCGAAAATCATTTCACAAATTCTCAAATTTTTCAAGAATGGTATATTTAAAGCTTGTAAAATCTGGATATATTAGTGGAATTCGTAAATCTAGTTGGTAATAGAAAAATAATTAAAAAACGTTTTTTTACTTTGAATTTTAAGGGTAATAGATTATTATTATAATTTAAAAATAGTACATATATTTTTAAAGTAATTTTAATAAATACTTATTTGCAGAAAACTTCCATAGATAAATATTATATAAAAAATAATAAAATTAGGTAAACTCCAAATTAAAGTTACTACACTTAAGGATATTTGTAAAGGCCTAAGTAGATTGAAGAGGTAAGTAAACCATAATGTTAATGCATTGAGCAATAAATAGTCTAATAGATTTAACTCTTGAATAACACTTACTAAAACGGTGTAATTGACCCAAATAATTAATAGATTCATTTTATAATTTTGTTTTAATATACTAATTTATCATAGTAAAAGTCTTTTTTGTAAGATTTCCAACCGGACATAAATCAATAACGTTACCAGATAATTCTGATAACAGAACTTTGTTAACATAAGTACCAATCTCACTGTCGTTTCCTCTACCAAAAACTCCAAGTTCTTCTACACCTGCAATTTCAGCGCTAAATCGAACACATCTAGTACAGTGAATACATCGTGTCATAACGGTACGAACAATTGGACCAAGATTTTTGTCAGAGACAATTCTTTTAAATTTATAAAACCGTCTTTTGGTAAAACCAAAGAATAAAGATTGATCTTGAAGATCGCACTCTCCTCCTTGATCACAAATAGGACAATCTAATGGATGGTTTAAAAGTAAAAACTCCATAACATTTTCTCGAGCTTTCTTTACTAAGCCACTATTATGATAAATTTCGTGATTGAATAAACTTGTCCCTGCGCTAACAGCACATGCTACAATTGGTTTATTCATTTTTCCCATCTCTACAATACACATTCTACAGTTTCCTGCAATAGATAGGTTGTTGTGGTAACAATAATGAGGAACTGATATACCTAAATTTATTAGGTAAGCAAGTAATGATACTTTGTTCAATGTTGTTAAATTTGTTTTTGACATTTTTAAATCTTGTACATAAAATAGGAAATGTAGCTTAATTGGTTAAAGCGCCGACCTGTCACGTCGGAGACTGTGGGTTCAAGTCCCATCTTTTTCGATCTTAAGTTTTTAAATTTTGATTTTGTATCTTAATAGGATCTAATGCAATATCGTCTCGTTGCTCGTAAAAAACTGATAAAATAGCTAATCCAACCGAAGACTCTGTTGCAGAAAGAACCAAAATAAAGAATACAAAAATATAACCAACTATGTCATCTAAATATAAAGAAAATGTTATAAAACTAAGATTTACAGACAAAAGTAAAATTTCAAGAGACATAATAGTTTTCAAAATATTTCCACGGTTTAATACTAAACCAAGCATTCCAATATGAAAAAGTACTATAGCAGTACCTAATAAATAAAAATTTAATTCAATTTCAGTCATAATTTTTTGAGTACACTGGGACTTGAACCCAGGACCTGTGGATTAAAAGTCCAATGCTCTACCGACTGAGCTATATACTCTAAATAATCAATTTTCTTATACTGCAAAAAGTAATAAGAAAACAATCATAAGTACGAATAATGCAATAGCTTCTGTTAGGGCGAAACCTAAAATAGCCATTTTAAACATTTCATCTTTCAGAGAAGGGTTTCTAGAAATACCTAGAATTAATGCGCTGAAAACAACACCAATACCTACTCCAGCTCCTGCTAGTCCAATTGTTGCAATTCCTGCTCCAACAAATTTAGCTGCTTGTAATAACATAAGTCAATAAAATATAACTTATGTTATTTCGAAAATTCAAAGCAGCTTTATTTTTCTAAGAATTTCATCTACATTTTAAAATATTTTTAGTCAAAAATTTTGGTTTTAATAGGTAATTTTTTACTTCCCGCTTTTAAAGCTTCAACTGCAATATGCTTTGGAATACCACAAATTTCAAATAAGGTGGTACCTCCTCTAACTCTTGCAACCCAATGAGAGACAGCACCTTTACCTTTTCCCATTCGTGATTCAGTTGGTTTTGCTGTGATAGGTAAATCTGGAAAGATTCGAATCCAAATCTTTCCTTTTCGTTTTATTTTTCGAGCAATGGTTCGTCGAGTAGCCTCTATCTGGTGTGCTGTAATCATTCCTGCGACTCGAGCTTTTAAACCAAATTCTCCAAATTGAACAGTATTAGCTTTGTATTCAAATTTTTTTAATCTACCTTTTCTTGTTTTTTTATATTTTGTTTTTCGTGGTTGTAAAAACATTTTTATTATACTGTATTATAATTATTTTTCAACAACCCAAACTTTGATACCGTAACTACCATTCGAATTATGAATAGTAATTTGAGAATAATCTAGTTTGGCAGAAATACTTTGAACAGGAACGTCACCGACTGTTATTATTTTCTGTTTTGCTCTGGGAACTCCATTTAGACGACCTTTAATAGCAATCTTGACACCTTTAATTTTAGATGAACTTGAATTTGATAAAAGAGTCAGTGCTTGTTTAATAAAAGACAAAAAAAACTTATGTCGTTTGATTTTCTTTAATTGAGCAGCAATAAATTTAGCTAATAAATTGGCAGAATTCGAGTTGTAAACTACATGGAACAAAAGTTCAATACCCTCTTTTAAAAATGGTGTATTTCTAAATTTTTGAAGAGACATAAAAACTTTTTCTTGTGTAAGTTTAAAAGAATACAAATCTTTATTTGCACAACAGAAATTTAATACTATGTTTACGTTATTATTATTAAATAAATCTAATACTTTAAAAACTTGACCAAATACTCCATTAACGTTTGAGTTTACGTTGTCAAATTTTTTAATGTCTTTGTTATTAAACAAAATAGATTCTTGTTGTTTTCTATAAGTGGTAGGGATTGAGTTTAAATAGTATTTTAACTTGTACGGTTTAGATGAGCTACTAAATAAAGTAACTACTTCTCTATCCAAACAAAGATAATTTAAACTTTTATTATTGTTGAGTGGGTTTTTAATAGTTTTTTTATCTCCGTTAGCATTTACAATAATTAACTCTTCACTAGCTTCTTTTTTATCTATTATAAAATCAGATGTAATAAAATAAGAAACATACAAATTTAATGTTGAACCATTATAATGCTGTTTATAGTCATGTAAAATGATCCCATATGTTTCTAAAACCCTTTCAATATAATTTCTTATTTCAAGATCTTTAAAAACATATAAAGGTAGTTCATCATTCTTTTTTTCAAAAAATTCAGTCTTCCAAGTTTTGTTAACACCAAGTCTAAAAATTGTTGGATTAATTTTTTGTCCCATTTAAATCTTAATTTTTTTTCTTCTTTTTTTTGAAAACAAACCTTTCTCGTGTAGGTACAAACTCTCCAACTTTATGACCAATCATTTCGTCAGTTATATTTAATTTCACAAAAGCACGTCCTGAATGAACGTTACAAGTTAGACCTACAATTTTCGAAGTTACCTCATAATTTCGAGGTAACACGGCAAGTTTATCAGTTGAATTATATTTTTTTATAAATGGACCTTTCCACTTTGATCTTTTCATAATTTATTTCTTTTTAATAATAAATTTATTTCTAGATGTACTGGTTTTCCCTTTATGATTTGACTTACCCCAAGGAGTTTTTGAAGTTCCTGATTTTTTCCCTTCACCACCACCATGAGGATGGTCTATAGGATTCATAGCAACTCCTCGAACAGTTGGCCGCTTATTTCTCCATCTAGATTGACCGGCTTTTCCAAGCCTAGTTAAGAAAAATAATTCTTTAGAAACTTCCCCAACTGAAGCAAAACAGTTCGAAGAAAGATATCTTTGTTCACCAGAACTTAACTCGATTACACAGTATTCTTCAGTCTTTTCTTTGATTATTGAGAATGTACCAGCTGATCTTGAGATCTGACCAGAACTAGATACTTTTGGAGAAACATTATATATAGGAGTTCCGATAGGAATATTAGCGATAGGAAGTGAGCTACCCAAACTTGGTGTTGCTTTTAACCCTGATTTTACAATGTCGCCGATACGCAGATTTCGCGGAGTTAAAATATAATAAAATGATTTACTGATAAAATCAAATACTGAAGAAATATATGCATTTCTATTTGGGTCATGTTCTATGGTACAAACAATAGCTGTTGAATTAAATTTTCTATCAAAATTAATTTGTCTATATCTTTGTTTGACTCCTCCTCCTTTATGAAAAACAGTGATTTTGCCTGAATGATTTCGGCCACTTGAATTTTTTTTCCCTATAACTCTACTCTTTAACAAAGGTTTTTTGCTAAGATTCAAGCTTTTATCATTTAATTTAATTAATTGACGCCGTGAGGCAGTTGTGGGTTTTACTTTTTGTAACATCATTTTATATAAAATAAATACGTTTTTTTATGACTTTATCAAACACATTATTTAACAACTTAACAAACAAGTTAAAATTAGAGACTTCTCTGCTTCAAAAAGAGAAATCATACGTAAAAAATTTGTTAAATCAAGCTACTTATTTGAAAAAATTGAAAGAAAGTGATTCTAAGAACCTAAATGTGAAGAAATTTATCACTCATAACGATAAAGAGACGAATTTGCAAGATTTTGTTATTGCCTATATAGTAAGTATTTCATTTTTGAAGGCTAATACCACAATTCATGTCTCTGACACACAAGGAAATTTAAAATTATTCTATTCTGCAGGCTCTGTAGAATTAAGTGGTAAACAAAAACGAAAACGTAGAATCGCTGTTTCAAAACTAATTTCTTTAGTTTTAAAAAAAGCCACTTTTCTAGGTCAAAAGCCAGTTGCTTTACACTTAAATAATGTAAATTTTTATAAAAATCTAATCGTTCGAAAGTTGAAACGAAACTTGTATATAAAAATAATCAAGATATTAAACCAGACACCTTACAATGGTTGTCGAAAGAAAAAGTTAAGAAGGAAAAAGTATACAAAACGATTTAAATAAAATTTAAAAAATATTAACGGAGAAATGGCTGAGCGGTTTAAAGCGGTAGATTGTAAATCTATTGAGTTATCTCATCGTAGGTTCGAATCCTACTTTCTCCTTTGCTTATTAATTTCAACGAAATATGGCGCAGTTGGTAGCGCGCCTGCTTTGGGAGCAGGAGGTCATGTGTTCAACCCACATTATTTCGAACAATCTTTCTTCTTCGTTAACCGGTAACTTGTTTTTAAATGCTGATCTAACGATTTATACAAATTAAATACGTTCTTTTTATACGAAAAGTCATTTATTCCTTTTAATTGAGATGTAGAATATACTTTATCATTTACCTTCACTGAAATCAGTTCAAAAGAAGGTTTTAACTCTTTCTTAATTGAGTCAAGCCGTAATTCTGTTGTTTTAAAGTTCGGGTTAATAAACAAAACAAAACTACAAACAATAGGACTTACATTTGTATAAATCGAACTTTTGAATAATTTTAATGTAATACCATTTAAGCCTTTTGAATAATTCAGTTTTAATTTTTTTAATTTTTGTTCTATTTGAATCCATTGACTCAAATCTAATTTAGCGGAATGAAACCAAAAAAAAAAGCCATTAGTTTTAAAGAAGTTTTTAAGCTTAGCACTTTGATAATCTTTTGAATTAAAATCCATCTTTCAACAATATCTGAGACTGTTTATAAACTTAGGCTTAGCAGGATTCGAACCTGCGACAAAGCCGTCATGAGCAGCACGTTCTACCAACTGAACTATAAGCCTGAAAAAGAATTAAAAATTTTTTCTTATGAGAATTAGCATTGGACAAATACTGATAGTACTAATAATAAGTTTTTTATTATTTGGAGATGTAAAAAGTTTAAAATATAAATTAAAAAATCTTTCTAAAAAAATTGAAACTTTTTTAAAAGAGAAAAACAGGAAAAAAGGGACTTGAACCCCTGACCTTCGGTTTTGGAAACCGCTGCTCTACCAACTGAACTATTTTCCTAAATACTTTCTATTGACAATTTTAAATAGAATTTTTATTGAAAATGTTTCCTTACTATAAATATTATTTAGAAATAAAGAATAGAATCTTATTAGTGCTTTTCACCTGGTTGTCACTGACATTAGTTTGTTACCAGTTTAAAGAATCACTTTTATTTATTTTTATAACTTCAAATAAATATTGTGGCAACATTTCTTATTTCATTTTTACAAATGTCGGAGAGGTGTTCCAAGTTTATTTGCACTTAACATTTTTTATCGCGAATCAGATCACTCTTCTTATGCTATTTTACCATCTTTTGATGTTTCTAACATTGAGCCTATACTACTCAGAATATATACAGTTAAAATCAATCTTAAAAATTTTCTTCGTTACATGGTTTTTCTCTGTCACTTTGTTAGTAAAATTTGTTGTACCTTTTAGCTGGTCTTTTTTCTTAAGTTTTCAAGAAACAAACAATTATTTGCAACCAACTTCTTTTTTTTTTGAAGCTAGAATTCTTGAATACTTTTATTATTTCACAGATTTCTATTATATTTGTATTGCAAATTGTCAACTTTTAGGAATCGCCGTATTATTTTTAAATACTGTAAGTGAAAAAATGAGAGCAATTAAAACTTTTAGAAAACTTTTTTATTTGATATTCATATTATTTTCAACAATAACAACACCACCAGATATTTTTAGCCAAATTTTGGTAAGTTCTAGTTTAATTGTTATCTATGAATTTTTAATTTTTTCTCGATACATAAAAACTTAATTTGGTAACCAATTAAAACTTATAAGAATACCAACGGTAAACATTAAGTAACCAATTGCAAGAGGTAAAAAACATTTCCAACCTAAATGCATTAATTGATCATACCTGTATCGAGGTAAAGCTGCCCGAGTAAGAATAAAAAATACTGCACCGAAAGCAACTTTAAGTGAAAACCAAATACTTCCTGGAATCCAATTCAGAAAGAAAATGTCTATTGGTGGAAGCCACCCACCTAAAAAAAGCACAGATGACAATGCACACATTAGTAACATATTCGAATATTCTCCTAGGAAGAATAAAGCAAAAGTCATCGCTGAATATTCTACATTGTAACCTGACACCAATTCAGCCTCTGCTTCTGGCAAATCAAACGGATGCCTATTTGTTTCTGCTAACATTGAAATATAAAACATAACAAATAAAGGAAATAACGGTACAAGAAGCCAAACTTCCTTCTGTGCTAAAACTATTTTACTAAGATTTAGTGATCCCACACAAACTGCAATACTTAACACAATAAAACCAATAGATATCTCGTAAGAAATCATTTGTGCTGTCGAACGTAAGGCACCTAAGAATGCATACTTAGAATTACTTGCCCAACCAGAAAGAATAAGACCATAAACATTTAGTGACGAGATGGCAAATATGTATAAAATACCAAGATTAACATCTGCTAAAACTACAGTGTGAGAAAATGGAATCACAGCCCAGCCAATTACACTCAAAATGAACGAAAGAACAGGAGCTAGTAAGAAAATACCAATATTAGAGTTACTAGGTAAAATGGTCTCTTTTACGAGTAACTTTAACCCATCTGCTATAGCTTGAAGTAAACCAATAAAACCGATTACATTTGGTCCACGACGTCTTTGAATTGCTCCCATAATTTTCCGTTCTGCTACTGTGAAAAAAGCAACAGAAAGTAATAATGGGACAGTAGTACTAAGAATTTTTAATAAAGTTATTACAATTATAAACAACATTCAAGGCTAAAACCGGATTTGAACCAGTATTTTAAGATTTGCAATCTCGCACATTACCATTATGTTATTTAGCCTTTTAAAAATTTGGCAGAATACAAAAATATCTTTATGATGTAGTAAAGACAGAGTGGGATTCGAACCCACGGTATCTATTAAATACAACAGTTTTCAAAACTGTCGCCTTAAACCACTCGGCCATCTATCCCTTTAAATTGGATTATTATAAAAAAGTTGTTAAACTCTTTATAACCTAGCAATAGAAGGGATTTGAACCCTTAACTTTAACCTTGGCAAGGTTACACTCTACCAATTGAGTTACAATTGCATATATAAAATATCTAATTAAACGGCATCTTGAAAGAATTTAACAAATACATTAATTCTTTTTTAGTTTTAGCACTTGTTACTAGAATAATGTTTAGTGGAGGTAAATTTGTAAACAAGTAGAACTGTTTTCCTAACTCTTCAAAACTAATCAGATCCAATAAAGTTAAAGAAAAACTTTTACTTTTTAGCTTTTTAGAAAATTTGATTCCTTTGAAGTCTTTAAAATTTGGGAAAACCTGTGTTAAAAGTTTCAAAAAAAAATCATACATCTTAGTTTTTGTTAATACTACAATACAACCTACAGGATGGCCTTTTCTAACTTTTAACAAAATATTAGGACGCTTTGCTTTTGTGACAGTCCCTTGCTGAGTTGTAATCAATTCCAGCGCTACAAGGGATGCTGCTATATTTTTTATCACAAAACTTTTACATCCGAAGTTTAAAACAATTTTTTTTAATTCTGGAATCTCACTTAAATTGTGATAAAAGAACTTGTTTATTAAGTCATATCTAATTACTTTCTTGTAATAATTTTCTAAAGGATTCATTTTAGATTAAACCAATTGACAAACTGACAAATTTCATAAATTTTTTTTTCTTTAATATTTTGGGTATTGGACCTAGAATTCTAGTTCCAATAGGATTACCTTGTTTATTAATAAGGGTTACGGAATTTTCATTTAAAGTAAATGAAGATCCGTCTTTTTTTCGATATTGAGTTTTTGTTCTAACAACTAATGCTCTAAATACTCCTCCTTTTAAAACTTTAGATGTTTTTTTAGATTTATTTCGTAATTGTTGGACAGAGACAACAATTATGTCACCTAAATTGGCATATCTTTTTTTAAACCCTCCCAAAACTTTTATGCATTTAACGGTTTTTGCACCTGAATTATCAGCTACTTTTAAAATAGTTTGTTGTTGTATCATTTTTACAAAATAACATTATGCGTTTATAGCTCAATTGGATAGAGCGTTGGATTTCGGTCCCAAAGGTTATAGGTTCAACTCCTATTAAACGTAAATTTAATTTTTTACCACTTAAACTTTGATAAGTAACGTTTATTTAACAAAATTTGGGTTTGTAGTTTAGCTTTTTGTTCAATAGACTGACTTTTTGAAGAAAAAGATGCTAAAACTTCATTTGCCAAATTTTTATAAAAATTATTAGAACTTTTATTTTTCTGAACTGTACTTTTGATAAACTTTAAAGCGGTCATGATTCGCAAAGAATCTTTAACAATAAACGAAGGAGTAATTTTTTTTGATTTTCTTTTACCCTTTTTCATCACTTGCTCATTTATCTTAAAAGCGGATGTTGTATTAATTATCGCTAACTGAACTAAATTCTGAAAATTTTTTTTTGAAGACTTTTGAAGCAATTTTGAAGACTTTAATAAAATTTTCTCACCAGTACGTTTTTTTCCATTTTTCATAAATATATTAACGATTCTATTTTTTAAAACTATAGCTTTTCTATTTCTAACTCCCATTATACATATTTCTTAACTTTTTTTGTACCATACTTAGACCTTGATGTTTTTCTATTAGACAGACCTGCAAAATCGAGTTTACCTCTAACTAAGTGGTATTTTATACCTGGTAGATCTTTAACTCGGCCTCCTCTAATAATAACAGTTGAATAAGCTTGTAAATTATGGCCTTCACCTGGAATATAAGCATATACCATTTTATCATTAGTAAGACGAAGCTTCACAATCTTCCTCAAAGCTGAATTTGGTTTTTTTGGAGTTCGCAATACTAATTTGCTACAAATTCCTTTCTTTTGAGGACATTGGTTTAAAGCTGGCACTTTATTTAACTTTTTTTTCTTTTTCCGACTTTTTCGTTTTTTACAAAGTTGATTTATAGTTACCATATAAGAATCTATTTCAAATTTTTACCAAAAAGGGGACTTGAACCCCTACTCCTAAAGGAACTAGAACCTAAACCTAGCATGTCTACCAATTCCATCATTCTGGCAAACAGATATTATCCTTAAATTACTCGTTACCGGACTTGAACCGATACTCTAATTAGAATCAGATTTTAAGTCTGACGTGTCTACCAATTCCACCAAACGAGCATTAAAAACTAAAAATAACTTATAATATCTATTTTTATATTGGAGGTAATCGGATTTGAACCGATAACTTCATGCTTGCAAAGCATACACTCTACCAATTGAGTTATACCCCCTAATAATTAGAAACAAAAAATTATTTCTTTTTCTTTACTATAATGTTATAACTGAAAAGATTTGGCAAAAAAATTAAATTCAGATCTAGTGAATTTTCTTTAAAAAGTTTTTTTGCTCTAAACTTTAAAACAGTAATAACATCAGGTAATAAACGTAATGCAATAAACGAATAATATAAAACTGCACTTACTAATGAACTAAATAAAACAGTAGATAAAGTTGAAAAATCAAGCTGCGGTATTTAAAAGTTTCTTTTCAGGTTGGGTTCGAACCAACGTCCTGGTGGTTAACAGCCACTCGCTCTACCACTGAGCTACTGAAAAAAAATATTAACCTTTCTTAATATTTGCGATTACCGAATCCAAATTTAAATAATGGTTAAATACGGGCATTAAATTAGAATCATCTTGATAAACAAATAAAACTTGTAAAGTTCTATAATTCACTAATAAATGTTTTGGTGGTACTGGCCAAAAATTTGACCTATCTATATTTCTTTTTACTAGAGATCTTGATTTTCTATTTGATGCAATTTCAATCAAATCATTTGTTTTCAGGTTATAAGATTTAGTCCTCACAATTTTACCGTTAACAAGAACATGACCATGTAAAATCAATTGAGAAGCTTCTTGAATACTCAAACTAAAATTTGCTCTATGGATAACAGTATCAAGTCGACTTTCAAAATGCTTTAAAGCAACACGTCTATAATCAAGTAAATTGGGATTAGTATAATTTTTGGTTTTAACAGACTTTAAAATGGATTTCTTCAAATAATTTTTTTTTAAACCACCATAAAAAAGACCAAAAATTTTTCTTTCATGCAAATTATTCCTAAACTTTCGTTGAAACGAATTACCTCTACTAGCAAACTTTGAAACTGACAATTGAAATTGATCTTTTATCTTAAACCTTTTATAAAATTTCAGTTGCTTTTTTAAATTTTGATGAAATCTTTGCCATTTCTGTTTTTTAAACGTGAACAATTTAGTACGGTCTTGAATATTTTGTCGTAAACGTAAAAATTGTTTGTAAAAAGGTTTATTCCGTTTTTTATATTTCATATGTTAATTTGACTTAAAAAATTGGTTTAATAATTATACACGACTGCTTTTCTTAGAATTTTTGAAAAGAAAATTTAATCCAACAAAAAAAATATTTTTGTCAGAAGTAGTTAGAACATTTTTGAAATTTCCTTCTACACTATAAAGAGCTCTATCTTGTAGATCTGAATCAGTTCCAAAAAATATAACAGGTATTCTAATTGCGTGGGCTTCAGAAAGTATAATTTTACTTTTATCATGCTCAAACACAATAATCAAATCTAATTTTTTTGTTAACTTTGGTAACAAAAAGTTTGAAGACTCTTTTAACCATAGTTGGCTTGACGCTTTATTGGAATCAAAGAATTTTCTATTGTTGGAAATTATACCTTGAATATCAAAACCTTTAGGAACTGCAACGTGTCTTGTAAATTGATTAATTTTTAATTCAAGATTATGAGGAAGACCTACAAACAGAATTCTTTTTTCTGCCTTATGATAACGAAAAACAATCTGTAAAATTTTTTTCATGTCAGTAACAATCTTGTTTAAATTAGCATCAATCAAATTATCAAATTTAATTTTTTTAATAGGTTGTTCATAAACTTTAGATTTTAGTAAATTTAATTTTAGAAGTTGTTTAATCTTAACTTTTTTTATTTTCATTTAAATTTTTTTTCCTTTTTTCAAAGTTATTGTTTCTTGGTCATATAAAATACCTTTTCCTTTGTAGGGCTCTGGTAACTTACAACTTCTTATTTGAGCAGCTGTTTGCGTCAACAAATCATATGACATATTACCGCGAATAAATATCTTAGTAAATTTTAAGCATTTACTACTTAAACCTACAGGAATCTTAAAATAAATCAAATGACTATAACCAAGTTTAAAATACATTTGATTTGGCAAATCTTCATGAGGAAACGCACGATACCCAACACCCACTAAATTCAACTTTCGAGACAACATATAAGTTATTTCAATTAAAGTTTGCTTAATTTTAGCAATTGTTGTACCTTGTAATTTTTTGCTACCTTTTAGGCCAGTAATTGACTTTTGTGTTGCAATAATCAAATTTGATGAAGGAATTAAAAGAAGCTTAACTTCTAAATTTAACGATTTTGTTAGTAAAGGGCCAATAAAAGTAATTAAATTTTTTTTATCACAATACAATATTTTAATGTTTTTAGGAATTTTGATAGAATATTTCTTTTTTGAGTTTTTCATATCTAGTTAATTAAAGCAAGAGGCTCACCACCTAATTTATCTTTTTTACACTGATTTATTGTTTTCAAACCGCGATTCGTTGAAAAAATGATAAAAGTTTTGCTTGAATCTAATTTCCAAATTTGTTTAGCTGAGTAATATAACCGCTGACCAGGTTTAGATAAACATTTTAATGAATTTATGACGGGTTTTCCTGTTCTTGTGTATTTTAAAAAGATTTCGATTTTATTATTGTTTGCAGCAAAAGTTCTATAACCTGAAATGAAACCTTCATCCCATAAAACTTTTAAAAATGATTCGCAGATATTTTTTTTTGACTCTACAATAACACTTTTTTTCGCCATTTGACCGTTTTTAATGTTGGCGAACATATTCCACAAATAGTTTTTCATATAAAATTAAAATGTCCAAAGGCAGACTCGAACTGCCGACACAAGGATTTTCAGTCCTTTGCTCTACCAACTGAGCTATTTGGACTATAAATTAAGCTGGAAACATTAAATTAATGTAATGCTTCACTATCGTTTAAATAAATACATGTTAAAGTTACAAACACATAAGCTTGAATTAATGCAACAGCAAGTTCTAAACCCATTAAAATAACCAGAATTAATAATGGAATAATAAACATTAATGCTGTTAAATTTTCTACTAAAAGCATACTCCAAGAGAATCCTACAATCACTTTCAATAAAGTATGACCTGCCATTAAATTAATGAACAACCGAACACCTAAACTAATAGGCTTAGCAATATAAGAAACTAATTCAATAGGAACTAATACTAACGCTAAAAAGAAACCGGTATTTGCTGGTAAAAATAATGAAAAGAATTCAAGACCATGTTTTTGAAAACCAATTATAGTCATACCTATGAAAATTGAAAATGACATAAAGAAAGTCAAAGTAATATAACTTGTTGTAGTGAAACTGTATGGAACTAACCCAATTAAGTTATTAGTTAAAATAAACATAAACACAACACTTAAAAAAGGTAAATATTTTTCACTACCAGTTGTAATGATATCTGATAAAAGTTGAGTTACAAGAGCATATATTTTTTCTATCAGATTTTGCCAACCGCTAGGAATCACAAAAAATGAATTTGTTTTTACGTCTTTAATCAAAAATACATAACTTTGTAATGTAAAAAGAGCTAGAAGAGATGCCAACAAGAAATTGGTAAATGATAAATCAACACCTGCAACTACAAAACTAATAAGAGGAGCTATTTTGAATTGATCTAATGGACTATATAACATTTAAAAATAAAGAAAGGAATCGAACCTTTAACTTAAATCCCATTTTTAGAGAAAAGTACCATTTGCTTTATTATAAACTTAGTATTTTTAATTATCTGCAGTTTCACTTTTTCTGCTTGAATAAAACGCTTCAAATATTAAGAAAAAGAAAAACACAAATGATGCTGCTGAGATATATGAACCCCACGAAGCAATTTTGTTAAATAAATAGAAAGCATCAGGGTAATCTGGAATTCGTCTAGGCATACCAGCAGCTCCTAACCAATGCATTGGAAAGAAGGTAAGGTTAACTCCAACGAAGAAAGTCCAGAAGTGAATCTGAGCTAAGATTTCAGAGTATGTAACTCCAGTAAGTTTTTCAAACCAATAATACAGTCCTCCAAAAATAGAGAATACCGCTCCCATTGATAGCAGTGGCCTAACTTACCAATCTCGTTACTTATCAATAAGTCGACCCCGAACCGTACGTGCAAGTTTCCCTGCATACGGCTCTCACTTATGTTAAAATTGAATAAACGAATTACTAAATTCGTTTACCGTCGTATACACCTTGATGTATTTTTATATGACATTTTTGACATACAGGAATTTGTTTTCTATTCATCCTAGCCATCATAATAGATAGATAGTCTTTACGCTTAATTTTACTAAGTTTTCGAACATGATGAATCTCGATCTTTTTCTTGCTGCCGCATAATGCACAAGGACCTTTAAGATCTTTACGACCTCGCTGTACTCGTCTATCATACTGATCAATGTATGTTTCTAACGAAGAATAGTCAAGTATAGGAGCTATAGTAAACCTTTTAGGTCGACGGTAATCTACGGTCGGGTAATTGGTAATAATTTCACCCAACTCATTTTTAATATTAAGATTCTTGCCGTATTTGTTAAATACCCTCCGTAAAGTAGTAAGTTTCATCTTAGAGGCAATAGTAAGGGCACAAGAATATTTCAATATATAATGTATTCTTGCAGCGACTCTACCATAATTGTTTGCTAACTTATAATACTGAAGAATACCTCTTTCTACCATTTTATAGTGTTCTACCATATCGTATAAAGGGTGGTTAATAAATCTCCCATTTCGAGTAGGTGAACCTGTTTTATTGGCATAACCTCGCTGTTTAAGCTTTTCTACGATTTGATCTACGGGACCATCTAAGACAGTATTAGTAGTTCTACGAGTAAGCTTACCTTTTGAGTTATAAGCAATCTTCATTTTTGAAAGCTTAGTTTTATGAACACAATAACCTAAAAATTTTGCCGAATCTAACTGGCTATGAGTTATCTTGGTCTTCTCAGTGTTTAATATGAGTTTTAGTTGTTCAAATAAGAAGATTCTACATTCCTCAACTATTTGCTCACAATAAATTTTGGGACCATTTAAACCCATGATGAAATCATCCGCATAACGAACATAGTGAAGTCTAATATAATTTCGGTCATGTGATTGGAAACTATGAATAGAGTGATCAGTAACTTTTCCAGAACGTATCATTTTTGTATATACTGGGTTAGCTTTCTTTCTTTTTCCTTTAGTATACTTCGGAATAAGATGAGATTCAACCCATTTGTCGAAAGGAGTCATATAAATATTCGCTAGAATAGGAGATAAAACTCCTCCCTGACTAATTCCAAGACTCATTCGAGTTATCTTGTTAGAAGACTCACCGTAACCTACTTTTAAATACTTATATATTAAGTCAATAAAAGCTTGGTCGGTTATTTTAGTCTCTAATAAATTAACCAGAACTTGATGATTGATACTTGGAAATTGTTGGTCAATGTCCCCTTCAATAAACCAATTGTCCTGCGCAAATTGCATTTTAATTTGGTTTAAAGCCGTATGACAACCTCTATTAGTGACCCAACCATGCGAATTTTTACTAAAATCGTTTTCAAAAACTAGCATTAATAAGAAACGCATAGCTTCTTGAACAATTTTATCTTTTGGCGAAGGTATTGTTAAAGGTCGTTTTTTTCCATCTGGTCTAGAAATATAAGTTCGCCTGGAAGGAGAAAACTGGAATATTCCGTTTCGCATACTATTCGAAGTTTTCTGAAACCAAGTTAAATCTATCCCATCTAGGGTATCAGTGTTCAGGGCAGGAGTCAAACTTCCATTGTTAGAACGAACACGAACCCAAGCAGAAATTAAAAAATTAGGGTCAGACATAATAATACTCAAATTGTTACATTTTTTGTTACTAATAACATAAGATCTTAATAAATTCAACTGGTTTGACTCGTATACACCCGAAAGCATACTCTTATCAAACCTAACATAACTAGGCCCCTTCCTGCAAGATGTCGCAGTACTATGAGCCCTCCGTAACCCCCGTTCTTTCGAATTTCGGGTCATCGCGAATTCCGTTCGTTTTCGTCGCAAAGTTAACTTAGGGCTCCCCTTTCTAAAACTACTACTTGTAGCCGGCTTGTTGAACTCATTCGGTGAAAGAAAGACTACGTAATTTCTTACACTCAAACATTTAATAGGGACTTCAGACCCTGCCAGAAAGTTGTAACTGGGATTCGTAAACCTACCCATATTAACTAGTAGCTTGGCACTCACTCTTTCAGAGCGCCTTTTAGTGCATGCTATGTTCCCTTTCGAAATTAGCTTTCTCCGGTAAGCACTATGCTTTATCACAATATATAACATCATTTTAAAAATTTTTTTTATTTGTATATATAAATGAGTTTTGTGAGCTTTAATCAGAGTTAAAGCAGGCGAAAACGACGTTAGACGCCGCACCGTAATGAAAATGTCCAACCACGTAATAAGTGTCGTGTAATGCAACATCTAAACCTGAATTAGCTAATGCTACCCCAGTAACACCTCCAACAGTGAATAGGAAAATAAAACCAAGAGCGAAAAGGATTGGTGCTCTTAATTCAATACTACTACCCCATAAAGTTGCTAACCAACTAAAAATCTTAATTCCAGTTGGAACGGCGATAATCATTGTTGCTGCAGTAAAATAAGCTCGAGTGTCAATATCTAATCCTACAGTGAACATGTGATGTGCCCATACAATGAAACCTAATACACCAATAGATGACATTGCATAAACCATACCAAGGTATCCAAAAATAGGCTTTCTAGCAGCACTTACTACGATATGACTAATAATACCAAACCCAGGTAGAATCAAGATGTAAACCTCTGGGTGCCCGAAAAACCAGAATAAATGTTGGAAAAGTACAGGATCTCCTCCACCAGCAGGATCAAAGAAAGTGGTATTAAAATTTCTATCAGTTAATAACATAGTAATAGCTCCTGCTAAAACAGGTAATGCTAACAATAGTAAAATAGCAGTAATGAAAACGGCCCAAACAAATAGAGGAAGTTTGTGGAATGGTAAACTTTCAGTTCGCATGTTTACAATAGTACAAATGAAATTAATCGCTCCTAGAATTGATGCTGCCCCAGATAGGTGAAGACTGAAAATTGCTAAATCAACTGAACCTCCTGAGTGAGATAAAACTCCTGACAATGGTGGATAAATAGTCCAACCGGTACCTACTCCAGCTTCACATAGAATTGACTCAATTAATAATAAAAGCGATGGTGGTAATAACCAAAAACTGATATTATTCATTCGTGGAAACGCCATATCTGGAGCACCGATCATTAACGGAACAAACCAGTTACCGAATCCACCAATTAAAATTGGCATCACCATGAAAAAAATCATCAGTAGAGCATGACCAGTAATTACCACGTTATAAAAATGATGGTTATAGTCTAAAAAACTACTATTTGGTTGTGCTAGAGTTATTCGAATATAAAGTGACAGGGCTGTTCCTGCAATACCCGAAATTGCTCCAAAAATAATATATAAAGTTCCAATATCTTTATGATTTGTTGAAAAAAGCCATCGAAAAATAAAACTAGTTATTTTATCTAGTGTAGTTGCGTTTGCAGCTATAGCTCCCATAAAATTTAAAAGTATATTTTGTTTCAATAAAATTTTGAGAAAATAATTGTCAACTGTTTAAACTAGTGTTTTGTTAAATTTAAACTGAACTTACAAAATTCTAGAAATTTAAAAGTTGACATAAACTTTATTTAACTCTATCATAGATAAATACATGTTATGCTATCCCTCCATTATAGTGGAAAAAAAACGGTGTTGTGCAAAAATATTTTTAATTTAAAAATAAAGTATATTGGTAAAGGTAGAATTAAAATTATTAAAATTACATTAAATTGAATAGTAAGTATAGAGCTTAGTAATATATTATTTCAATATCATTACATATGTGTGTAAAGAATAGTTATCGTATAGGTAATGAAATGAGTATCTTAATTGATAATAAAACATATAGTAACAATTATTGAATAGATAAATATAAGAATACTTAAATACTTATTTTAAATACTTATTAATAATTTATAAATATATCTAAATATATCTTTTCTAATAACTAGTTAATTAATGAAATAAATATGATCATATGCATATAAATATACATATAATCATATTTATTTCATAATACCTTGTAACTATACAATAAATGATATAAATATACATATAATTATATTTATATCATTACTAACATCATAACTATACTAAACTATATAAACATATATATTATCTAAGTATCTTAATTGATAATAAAACATATAGTAACAATTATTGAATAAATAAATATAAGAATACTTAAATACTTATTTTAAATACTTATTAATAATTTATAAATATATCTAAATATATCTTTTCTAATAACTAGTTAATTAATGAAATAAATATGATCATATGCATATAAATATACATATAATCATATTTATTTCATAATACCTTGTAACTATACAATAAATGATATAAATATAATCATATGCATATAAATATACATATAATTATATTTATATCATTACTAACATCATAACTATACTAAACTATATAAACATATATATTATCTAAATACCTTGTACCTATCCCCCCCCATTATAGTGGAAAAAATATGGTATTGTAAAAAATATTTATAAATTAAAAATAAAGTATATTGGTAAAGGTAGAATTAAAATTATTAAAATTACATTAAATTGAATAGTAAGTATAGAGCTTAGTAATATATTATTTCAATATCATCACATATGTGTGTAAAGAATAGTTATTTTAGAAATTAATAGGTAAAATTGGTTACATATTCTATAAGTTTTTAGTTAGATTTCATTTTTTCAAAGGGTATACTAGAAACGGCCTTATAACTCCTTTACCAGTAAGGCCTAAAAATAAGTGAAAATTGTAAATTAATAGGTAAAATTAGTTAAAAATGATTTAATCTTTCTGTCTGTTTTTGTTAAATTTTATTTTTTCAAAGGGTATACTGAAAACGACCTTTTAAAGCCTTTACCAGTAAGGTTTAAAAACAAGTGAAAATTAGAAATTAATAGGTAAAATTGGTTACATATTCTATAAGTTTTTAGTTAGATTTCATTTTTTCAAAGGGTATACTAGAAACGGCCTTATAACTCCTTTACCAGTAAGGCCTAAAAATAAGTGAAAATTGTAAATTAATAGGTAAAATTAGTTAAAAATGATTTAATCTTTCTGTCTGTTTTTGTTAAATTTTATTTTTTCAAAGGGTATACTGAAAACGACCTTTTAAATTAAAAAAAAATGTTAAACTAAAATAAACTTTATCTATATACGGTAAAATCTATAAAACAGCTAACGATAGTTTAAAAACTCGAGGTCGAGTTTTTAACTCCTCATTATAGTGGAAAAAATATGGTAAAAAAATCAAAAACATAGGTAAATTAATGAAAGAAACCAAAAACTCGAGCCCGAGTTTTTGTTCCCCCATTATAGTGGAAAAAATATTGTATGACCAAAATCTTCATCAAAAATCAAATAAACCTTACTGGTAAAGGGGTAATTGAAATATAGACCTGTTTTATAAGAGTTAAAAACTCGAGGTCGAGTTTTTATCTCCCCATTATAGTGGAAAAAATATGGTATTGCAAAAAAATACTTATATAATTTTAATCAAAAAAGTTATTAAATTCAAAACATATACAAAAATTAAAATAAACTTTATCTATGTGGTAAAATCTATAAAACAGCTAATGGTAGTTTAAAAACTCGAGGTCGAGTTTTTAACTCCCCATTATAGTGGAAAAAATATGGTAAAAAAATCAAAAACATAGGTAAATTAATGAAAGAAACCAAAAACTCGAGCCCGAGTTTTTGTTCCCCCATTATAGTGGAAAAAATATTGTATGACCAAAATCTTCATCAAAAATCAAATAAACCTTACTGGTAAAGGGGTAATTGAAATATAGACCTGTTTTATAAGAGTTAAAAACTCGAGGTCGAGTTTTTATCTCCCCATTATAGTGGAAAAAATATGGTATTGCAAAAAAATACTTATATAATTTTAATCAAAAAAGTTATTAAATTCAAAACATATACAAAAATTAAAATAAACTTTATCTATGTGGTAAAATCTATAAAACAGCTAATGGTAGTTTAAAAACTCGAGGTCGAGTTTTTAACTCCCCATTATAGTGGAAAAAATATGGTAAAAAAATCAAAAACATAGGTAAATTAATGAAAGAAACCAAAAACTCGAGCCCGAGTTTTTGTTCCCCCATTATAGTGGAAAAAATATTGTATGACCAAAATCTTCATCAAAAATCAAATAAACCTTACTGGTAAAGGGGTAATTGAAATATAGACCTGTTTTATAAGAGTTAAAAACTCGAGGTCGAGTTTTTATCTCCCCATTATAGTGGAAAAAATATGGTATTGCAAAAAAATACTTATATAATTTTAATCAAAAAAGTTATTAAATTCAAAACATATACAAAAATTAAAATAAACTTTATCTATGTGGTAAAATCTATAAAACAGCTAATGGTAGTTTAAAAACTCGAGGTCGAGTTTTTAACTCCCCATTATAGTGGAAAAAATATGGTAAAAAAATCAAAAACATAGGTAAATTAATGAAAGAAACCAAAAACTCGAGCCCGAGTTTTTGTTCCCCCATTATAGTGGAAAAAATATTGTATGACCAAAATCTTCATCAAAAATCAAATAAACCTTACTGGTAAAGGGGTAATTGAAATATAGACCTGTTTTATAAGAGTTAAAAACTCGAGGTCGAGTTTTTATCTCCCCATTATAGTGGAAAAAATATGGTATTGCAAAAAAATACTTATATAATTTTAATCAAAAAAGTTATTAAATTCAAAACATATACAAAAATTAAAATAAACTTTATCTATGTGGTAAAATCTATAAAACAGCTAATGGTAGTTTAAAAACTCGAGGTCGAGTTTTTATCTCCCCATTATAGTGGAAAAAATATGGTAAAAAAATCAAAAACATAGGTAAATTAATGAAAGAAACCAAAAACTCGAGCCCGAGTTTTTGTTCCCCCATTATAGTGGAAAAAATATTGTATGACCAAAATCTTCATCAAAAATCAAATAAACCTTACTGGTAAAGGGGTAATTGAAATATAGACCTGTTTTATAAGAGTTAAAAACTCGAGGTCGAGTTTTTATCTCCCCATTATAGTGGAAAAAATATGGTATTGCAAAAAAATACTTATATAATTTTAATCAAAAAAGTTATTAAATTCAAAACATATACAAAAATTAAAATAAACTTTATCTATGTGGTAAAATCTATAAAACAGCTAATGGTAGTTTAAAAACTCGAGGTCGAGTTTTTATCTCCCCATTATAGTGGAAAAAATATGGTAAAAAAATCAAAAACATAGGTAAATTAATGAAAGAAACCAAAAACTCGAGCCCGAGTTTTTGTTCCCCCATTATAGTGGAAAAAATATTGTATGACCAAAATCTTCATCAAAAATCAAATAAACCTTACTGGTAAAGGGGTAATTGAAATATAGACCTGTTTTATAAGAGTTAAAAACTCGAGGTCGAGTTTTTATCTCCCCATTATAGTGGAAAAAATATGGTATTGCAAAAAAATACTTATATAATTTTAATCAAAAAAGTTATTAAATTCAAAACATATACAAAAATTAAAATAAACTTTATCTATGTGGTAAAATCTATAAAACAGCTAATGGTAGTTTAAAAACTCGAGGTCGAGTTTTTAACTCCCCATTATAGTGGAAAAAATATGGTAAAAAAATCAAAAACATAGGTAAATTAATGAAAGAAACCAAAAACTCGAGCCCGAGTTTTTGTTCCCCCATTATAGTGGAAAAAATATTGTATAACCAAAATCTTCATCAAAAATCAAATAAACCTTACTGGTAAAGGGGTAATTGAAATATAGACCTGTTTTATAAGAGTTAAAAACTCGAGGTCGAGTTTTTATCTCCCCATTATAGTGGAAAAAATATGGTATTGCAAAAAAATACTTATATAATTTTAATCAAAAAAGTCATTAAATTCAAAACAGACAGAAAGATTAAATCATTTTTAACTAATTTTACCTATTAATTTACAATTTTCACTTATTTTTAGGCCTTACTGGTAAAGGAGTTATAAGGCCGTTTCTAGTATACCCTTTGAAAAAATGAAATCTAACTAAAAACTTATAGAATATGTAACCAATTTTACCTATTAATTTCTAATTTTCACTTGTTTTTAAACCTTACTGGTAAAGGCTTTAAAAGGTCGTTTTCAGTATACCCTTTGAAAAAATAAAATTTAACAAAAACAGACAGAAAGATTAAATCATTTTTAACTAATTTTACCTATTAATTTACAATTTTCACTTATTTTTAGGCCTTACTGGTAAAGGAGTTATAAGGCCGTTTCTAGTATACCCTTTGAAAAAATGAAATCTAACTAAAAACTTATAGAATATGTAACCAATTTTACCTATTAATTTCTAATTTTCACTTGTTTTTAAACCTTACTGGTAAAGGCTTTAAAAGGTCGTTTTCAGTATACCCTTTGAAAAAATAAAATTTAACAAAAACAGACAGAAAGATTAAATCATTTTTAACTAATTTTACCTATTAATTTACAATTTTCACTTATTTTTAGGCCTTACTGGTAAAGGAGTTATAAGGCCGTTTCTAGTATACCCTTTGAAAAAATGAAATCTAACTAAAAACTTATAGAATATGTAACCAATTTTACCTATTAATTTCTAATTTTCACTTGTTTTTAAACCTTACTGGTAAAGGCTTTAAAAGGTCGTTTTCAGTATACCCTTTGAAAAAATAAAATTTAACAAAAACAGACAGAAAGATTAAATCATTTTTAACTAATTTTACCTATTAATTTACAATTTTCACTTATTTTTAGGCCTTACTGGTAAAGGAGTTATAAGGCCGTTTCTAGTATACCCTTTGAAAAAATGAAATCTAACTAAAAACTTATAGAATATGTAACCAATTTTACCTATCAATTTCTAAAATAACTATTCTTTACACACATATGTGATGATATTGAAATAATATATTACTAAGCTCTATACTTACTATTCAATTTAATGTAATTTTAATAATTTTAATTCTACCTTTACCAATATACTTTATTTTTAATTTATAAATATTTTTTACAATACCATATTTTTTCCACTATAATGGGGGGGGATAGGTACAAGGTATTTAGATAATATATATGTTTATATAGTTTAGTATAGTTATGATGTTAGTAATGATATAAATATAATTATATGTATATTTATATGCATATGATTATATTTATATCATTTATTGTATAGTTACAAGGTATTATGAAATAAATATGATTATATGTATATTTATATGCATATGATCATATTTATTTCATTAATTAACTAGTTATTAGAAAAGATATATTTAGATATATTTATAAATTATTAATAAGTATTTAAAATAAGTATTTAAGTATTCTTATATTTATTTATTCAATAATTGTTACTATATGTTTTATTATCAATTAAGATACTTAGATAATATATATGTTTATATAGTTTAGTATAGTTATGATGTTAGTAATGATATAAATATAATTATATGTATATTTATATGCATATGATTATATTTATATCATTTATTGTATAGTTACAAGGTATTATGAAATAAATATGATCATATGTATATTTATATGCATATGATCATATTTATTTCATTAATTAACTAGTTATTAGAAAAGATATATTTAGATATATTTATAAATTATTAATAAGTATTTAAGTATTCTTATATTTATTTATTCAATAATTGTTACTATATGTTTTATTATCAATTAAGATACTCATTTCATTACCTATACGATAACTATTCTTTACACACATATGTAATGATATTGAAATAATATATTACTAAGTTCTATACTTACTATTCAATTTAATGTAATTTTAATAATTTTAATTCTACCTTTACCAATATACTTTATTTTTAATTTATAAATATTTTTTACAATACCATATTTTTTCCACTATAATGGAAGAACAGTAAATTTTCAACTAGAATATTGTAACTTTATAGTTATTTCAAGAAATTGATAGGTAAAATTAATTAAAAATAATTTGATCTTTCCATATGTTTTTGTTAAATTTTATTTTTTCAAAGGGTATACTGAAAACGACCTTTTAAAGCCTTTACCAGTAAGGTTTAAAGATTAAGGTTAATTTTTAATTTTACGCAATTTTTATAGATGTTTGGTAAATTTGTGAGTAGACGAAAGAGTTCTTATCGTCTAATGGTTAGGACGCTACTCTTTCACAGTAGAAATACGGGTTCAAATCCCGTTAAGAACATATGAAATAAAAGTTAATGGCGAATATAACTCAGTTGGTTAGAGTGTTAGGTTGTGGTTCTAAAAGTCACAGGTTCGAATCCTGTTATTCGCCTCTTTAATAATTATAAAAAGTTTTTACAGCATTAAATGGATACTTAAGCATTAAGATTTAAATGGGCGTTTTATAACGAAATATTACAAGGAGTAGACTAGAATGCTTAGATCTGTAATTCCCCATAAATTCGGAAAACTGATTTTCAACTAATGAAAAATTGTCTAAAGACGTTTAGGCAAAGAATTTGGTGAATTGAACCATCTAAGTAACCAAAGTCCAAAAATCAAACGAGGTGTTGTTAGTAGTGGCGAGCGAACGCGGCAATAGACTTGAAAATTAAAAAATCTATTTAATATTTACAATAGCCGTAGTATGGTAACCTAAAGTACAGGACAGCCCTGTGAAATAGAATTTAAATTTTCTTTTAGTAAGGTGAATTAAGTCATAGTTTGCCTGAATATTGGGGGACCACCCTCAAAGTCTAAAACTCTTAATGACTGATAGTGAATAGTACCGTGAGGGAAAAGTGAAAAAGACTTTGCGAAAGTGAAAAGACTTTGAAATTTAATGCTAACAATCTGTCGTAGTTTTTAAAATGACGACGTACCTTTTGCATAAGGGACCAACAAGTTTATTTTAGTGGCGAGCTTAAGTAATTAGATACGTAGGCGCAAAGAAATTAAGTTTTAAAAGGCTATTATTAGTCTCTAGAATAAGACCCGAAACTAAGTGATCTAGTCATGAACAGGTTGAAGTTTAGGCGGCAACGCCTTTCGGAGGACCGAACCCGTGTATGTGGAAAAATACTGGGATGATTTGTGATTAGGGGTGAAAGGCCAATCAAACTTAGAGATAGCTGGTTTTCTGCGAAATCTATTTTAGTAGAGCGTTTAAATAACTTTTTTAAAGGTAGAGCTCTCGATAAATGATGGGGACTTAACGTTTTACTGAATTTATTGAAACTTCGAATGTTAATTATAACGAATTTAAACAGACAGACTGTGAGTGCTAAGATTCATGGTCAAAAGGGAAACAGCCCAGATTATTAACTAAGGCTCTTAAAAATAATTAAGTGGAAAAATTGTGAAAAAAATGTTAACAACCGAAAAGTAGGCTTAGAAGCAGCCATCTTTTAAAGAAAGCGTAACAGCTCATTGGTTTAGTTTTTTTGCATTGAAAATGTATAGAACTAAAATTATTTGCCGAAGTTGTAAATTTATCAAGATTAAATGGTAGCAGAACGTTCTGTAAGTTTAAGAAGTTTTATAGTGATATAAAATGGAAACATCAGAAATGAAAATGTTGGTATGAGTAACGACAAACAATGTGTAAAACATTGTCGCCTTAAGTTCAAGGTTTCCAAAACAAGGCTAATCCGTTTTGGTATTTTAATTTATTGTTAATCGGTCTCTAAGGATAAAGACGAAAGTCTTAGTTCAATGAGGAAAAAATTATTTTTTATTTTTCAAAAGTGACAAAATATAAATATTATTTTGATTTTATGGTTTAAATTAAAGTTTTATAGTATTTTCTAGAAATAGCTTTTGAATGAATTAACCGTACCCTAAACCGACACAGGTGAACAAGTTTAGTAAACTAAGGCGCTTGAGAGAATTATGTTGAAGGAACTCGGCAAAATGACTCCGTAACTTCGGAATAAGGAGTGACTTTATAAGGGCAACCTTATAAAGTTGTCACAAAATCGGGGACAGCAACT
>CM074759.1:7158961-7438680 GCA_037355855.1 Pseudo-nitzschia pungens
CAGACTCCAGCATGGTGTACAGTAAAGTCCCCAAGTTCCCAAATGGGTTGGATGTCGATTTTGAAAGGTGGTTACTTGAATTCCAGGTTCATGCAATCAGAAGCAAGTTCCTAGGAATGGTGAGCAACAAACTGGATTCAGACTTACCTGATAGCGAGGAAACAGAATATAGATCCCTGACCAAAGAACAAAAGAAGGCTTTGAAGAAACACACGGAATGCCTGAGTGATCTGTACACTGCACTGGCTAATAACACCATTGGATTCTGCATCCTTCAGAGATCCAAACAGGATGAGGAATCAACTGATGAAGAAAATGAACTGACCATCAAGAAGTGGCCTAGAGGCAGAGTGCATAGAATCTTTGATGAGTTGTTTGATATATACCGGTTGAGCGATGAAACTGACAGAGTTCAGCTTGATAGAGATAAGGCTACAATAAAGATGGGAGCATTGGATCCTCCATCGCATTTGTTTAACAAGATGTATGAATTGATTAAGAAATACCGTCACAAGGCAGTCAAACCATCAAATGAGGAACTTCTATCAACAATCTTAAACAAAGTTCCTGCATACTTGGTGATACCACTTACCCAAGAATTGCAGTGGATCAAGGATTCCAAAACAATCATCAACCCATATGCTGTATTGAAAACACTTGAGAAGTCTGCAGTGAAGTGTTACCGTTCAATGGTAGTAATGAGGGGCAGAGGCAGTGGTGCAAGAGATATGAGTTTATTTTGATCTGAAATGCTGGTTGGTGTCCCTAACAGTGATACAAGAGACAGATGGTCCACTAATGCAATTTGTTATTGGTGTCGCGAAGTAGGACACAAGGCTTTTCAGTGTCCACGGAAGCTTGCAGGCTTACCAAAGATACTGGAGCAAGGACAAAATAATGGCAATAATAATAATAACAATAGCAATAACAATGGCAATGGCAATGGCAATGGCAATAGCAACAACAATGGAAATGGCAAGGGTAACAGCAATGGCAACAGAGGTGGTAATCAGCGAAGTCGAGCAAAGTGCACCTTATGTAAGGGGCTACATCCTACTGAAATGTGCTGGGAAGATGAGAAGAACAAGGACAAGCGTCCCAGAAAATGGAAATCCAGACTCCAAGCCATGCAAGGAGCTGCCTTAGGATTGGACTGCAACAGTATTAAATGTGATTTTATTCTGGCATCTATAATGCTGTCAAGCTTCCAATAATCTCCCACTGCCCTACAATCGCTGAATACTCAACAGTCCACAGGCGCAAATGCCAACTGGATTTGATGCGCTGTATAATGATAATGTGTTTGTGTTTGATACTGGAGCCACCAATCACAGTTCAAACAATATGAGAGGAGCATCGAATGTGCATACAAGTGTTACACTCTAGGGTAGAGTTAGATGGAGTGTCACAAAATAGATGTGTTTTGAAGATGAATACTTAATAAATTGTGAAATTACATGAATGGTTGAATACTTTACGAGATGGGAATGATTTCCTTGTGTAACACTCTAAGAGTAGAAAGTCGGAGTGAATGTTAATATTGTGATGTTTAGATACTTTATGAAAGGGGATTGAAATCTTAAGAGAGAAATACATGAAATTTTTGATGTCCGGAGCGCGGCAGGCCTAGTACCAATATTGGCGCGCTCTGCCATAAATGTTGAACCATTGTCGAATACTCCAATTAGGCATACATAGCCATCTGGGGTTCAACAGTCATTTTGTCGTACAGTCGTAGACTGTTACATAGTTCCCCAATGATCGGTTGAAGACTCGGCACATGAGCATAGAGCGAGTCATCTATGAGAAGTCGAAAGTCCACAGATATAAATCAAAGATATGAAGTACGAAGTATGCGTTATGGCGAACACACGCGAATACGGCCAACGATGACAAATACCAATACACAAAACGATTTTAACACAAGAAAACAGTGTTATCTCGAAGAGAAATCCAAATCAACTTGAAATAGATAAGTTCTCATAATACAAATGATGAATCAACTTGTTACGGTGTGTGTCGTGCCGTGCCGTGTCGTGCAGTGTAGTCCACACCATATCCTGTTGGAATCACTTAGTCGCTTCGCAGCAGCGTTCGTAAAAGGAGTAGCATCATTTTTGTTCCGTACTATATACCATGCCCCAAGCAACTCCAATCCACGGGATTTAGGCAAGGGATCGTTCGCTCGGACGGCCGGACAAAATAGTTTTGATCTCTGCGGCGTTGTGTGGGTAAAGAGGGCGTGTATGCAATGTTGAAATGTCTGCATGCCCACCTGTCCGCATAGCGGCATCGCAGTTATCGCTCCGAATCCATCGGGTCCGACCTCCGCTCCACTCCACTCCTCTACAGAGCCGACATCGAACGCTACTGTTCGTAGGCAGTCCATGGCGTGGGGTGGTGAGGCGTTGTGTTGCTTCGCCAGAGTGGCTGATAGCTTGCCAATCACCGGAGCAGCACCCGATATCCACGGTACTTCGCTGGCTAATTCATTCATTGTGCAGCAGCTATTTGTTCATTCATTCGATCGTTCGTTCGTTCGTTCATTCATTAGTCTGTTCGTTCGTTCGTTGGTTGGTTGGATGGTGGGGTTAGCTGGTGGAAAAGACGGCATCCGAAGAGATGACTGCAGTGTTCATTGGAACCACCGCTGCCTCCGCGTCTGTCACCGATTCCGTCCGGCCATCCGTCTTGGTCCCGAAAACCATCGTGGGTGTCCCCCGGGGAGTGTCGCTTTGCTCTTTGTCGTTTTCATAGTCCTTGTAGATCGCAAGAGCAGTCATTCCCATTCCCTGGTGCTGCCGGGCCACCATTCGCTGGACGTGCCTGGCAAACAGGCGCGCCGCGGTGTCGCTTGGGGGCTCGTATTTGTACTCGTACTTGTCGTCGCAATCCCAGGCAAGGTCTCCGTCATCCGAGTCGTTGTGGTCGTGACTGCTGCTGCCACCGCTTCTGTTACTGGTTATTGTTTTCGTTTCCCTCTTGTCCCGTGCCTCTTTCACGCCGTGGGCTCTTGCATTGGCATTGTCCTCCCGCTTGTCCTTTTCGTCGCCATTGCCATTGCCATTGCCATTACTGTCCCCGTCATCGAATTCGAGTTCCATGCCACCGTGGCCAGGTTCTTCGCCGGCCGTCTCGTCTCTAAGTGCCGTCTCGGGTTCCGTCCGCTGCTGTTCTTGTTCTTGTTCGTGTTCTTGTTCTTGTTCGTGTTCTTGTTCTTGTTCTCGCTGCCGGTCATAGGTCTCCTGCGCAGCCAGTGCCACCGATCGCGTCCGGTCCTGCCTCGTGTGGGCGTCGGGATCGGCCAGGATCCCCGCCACGCCGGAGGAAGCGGCTCCTACTCCTGCTGCTGGTCCCCCTCCAGCACCGTGTCCCTGCAGAAAAAAACCTGGATCCAGTCCCCGGGCCTCCCGGTGGGCGTGGGCCCGTAGCACGTCCCCCGGCGCAATGGCACCGGAAGCATCGTGTTTGTGTTTGTGTTTATGTTTGATCTTGTTTCCGATTTCGATCTTGTTTTCCGTTTCCTTCGTTCGTCGCTTTCGGTCCGCCGCGTGCATCCGGGCCTCCGTCACCAGGCGCTGGGCGTATTCCTTGGCGAGCGTGCTTACCACGACGGCAATGTCCCCGGCCTGCCCCGGTGCCACCAGTTCCGACAGCAGAGGGCTGCGGCTTGCGCCGCCCACCGGACGCAGGTGCCGAAAGCGGGTGGTTTGGCGGGCCCGGGCCGTGCTCGACGGTCGCTCCCCTCCCGGCGGGAAAGGGGAGGATTGCGCATCCGCATCCGCATCCGCATTCGCATTCGCATTCGCACTGCTGTTGCTATTGCTGTTGGTATTGCTATTGCTATTGCTGTTGGTATTGCTATTGCTATTGCTGTTGGTATTGCTATTGCTATTGCTGTTGGTATTGGCATTGCTGTCGGCACCGATTCCCCCGCTCCCAGAGATTGGGCGGTGTTGTTCGTGGACGAGGCAATGGGCCACGTATTTGGCAATTGCGTCGCCCGGAAAGGCCGCCTTGCGAAAGGCCTCGAAGCGAGATTGTTCCATCCTGGAAAAGGTGCTCAGGACCTGGGCCATCTGTTTGCCCTCCGCCGTGGCCGTTCTGTGGGTGGGTGGGTGGATCCGAGCGGACCGGGGAAGAGCAGGAGGCGTCATTTTTGTGTTTTGTTTCGTTTCGTTTTGTTTTGTTTTGGTTTCGTTTTGTGTTGTTTCGTTTCGTTTTGGTTTGGTTTGGTTTGTTGTGTTGTGTTTCGTTTCGTTTCGTTCCGATTCGTTTCGTTTCGTTTTGTTTTGTTTCGATTCCATAAAGTTCAATTCAATTTGAATTTGAATCCAGTATGAATTCGTTTCGTATCGGGGAATGGCAATGGCAATGGCAATGGAAATGGAAATGGAGATTGTTGCGTTGTTGCGTCGATTGTTGCGTTTGGATGCAGGACCGGCATCACGCCAACGAGAACAAAGAGCGCATGCGTTTCAAGCAAAGGTATGGTGTGAGCGTTGCGGGCGACAGAAATGAACAAATGACAAACCTCGATGAGATTCGGACAGGGACGCGTTTCCTTTGCGGGATGCTCCTCTTGAACCAAACGGAATGGAACCAAACCAAACGGAATGGAACGGAACCAAACCAAACCAAACCGAACCAAACGGAACAAAGCAAACCGCAAAAAAGCCTCGAGCCGGGACCCGGCGGCGCGACGCGAACGCGAACGCCACGCCAAGCAAAAGCCGGGCAAAGCATCACTCCACTCCACTCCACTCCACTCCACTCAACTCAACTCACACTTCCAGCGAGGATCCGTCCTTGGCGGACGAGGACCCCGCGTTGCCCCCGCCGGCGGAGGAATCCTCCCGGCCTTTCTTGGGCTTTTTCTCCTTTTTTTTTCGGCCGCTCCGGGTCTTTTTGGTGGCGTCGGGATCGGACGACGGCGTCGCCATTTGGTCGGCGGACCGCTTTCTCCCGCTGCCGCCCATGGGTTTGCGGTGTGAGCTTTGCGGTTTGCCGTGAAACGTGAACAGTGAACAGTGAACAGTGAACAGAGAATAGTGAAACGTGAACAGTGAACAGTGAACAGTGAACAGAGAATAGTGAACAGTGAACAGAGAATAGTGAAGCATCAAAGGCTGCCCCTGCCACTGCCGCTGGTCGCCGTGGAACCAGAAATTTGATCGAGTAATTAACTTACTTGCACGTCCGAGACCGGTGGCGTCCCGTACCGTACGTAAGTTACGGCATCGTTACCGGTCATGGTTCCATGACGACTAACTTACGCGTAAGGTTACGAGTAATTTGAAATATTGAAATTAAAATTCGCACCAAGTCTTATTGTCTTAAAAAAGATTTGAGATTACTACTCTAGAGCCTACTGGTACTAACCTTACTCGTCTACTACTTCTACGAAAGCTACTACTACTACTACTAGTACCGTACTTTGAGTCGGTGTTGAGTGTCCTCGTCGAAAATGAGTAATTACGTACCGTAGTCAGTAGTAATACGAAGTAAATCTTATTGAGTATTAGTAGAAGTATTTTTGGATCTTAGTAGTGTAAGATTACCGTACAGCAGTATGTATATTGAATATTGAGTATTGGTACTAGTAACTTGTTAGTAGTAGTGTTGGTGGTAGCTACTAATTGTTATGGTACTACTAGAGGTCTAGCTAGAGAGTATGACGAGTAGTAGTAGTAAGGTTTACCGTCCACCACTGCTACTGCCAGTAATTACCATCATGAGATGATTCTAGAACCATCATGAGGAGATGATGCATTCTACGCGGGGGCGGGGCCGGGGGCGGGGGCGGGGTTCACAGTACCATTTGTTTGATTTTGTTTCTTTGGTTCATATTCATCAAGATCATCGAATCCCTGTTTGATGCTGTCGTTGGCTTTTTTCATTGCCTCCGTGATGTCTACGATATCATCGAAAGAAAGGTCCTCCTTCTTGAGCATTCGAGAAAGGATTACGCTCTGCGCCAGCTGAATCTTCAGTTTGTGGATTTTCGCGAGGTCGCTGTCTACTTTCGCCTGATCGGTGCCGGGGTCTTCGACACACAAAGCCTGACCAAGCAAAAAGTCGATCTCCGATGGGCGAAGATCATCCACGATATCCAGGACGGCGATGTCTGCAACATAACAGGAACCGGATTCGTAAGCCTTCATTCCATATGCCATGCCGGAAGAGTTGTATGCGTAGACATAGTAATCAATGCGCACAAAGGCAAAATTGAGAAAAAGGCAAACGAATCCCTCCTTCTGCGAGCTCGTGGCGGTGGACTGGCCAAACATATGTTCGATTCCGGCACCGATGAGTGCTTCTGCTCCTTTTACGGCCGCTTTTTTCGCTTTGTCGCCACCTTGCGCGGCTTCGAAAAAACTGGCAATGGCATCCGTGATTCCGCTGTCGAGGCCTCCTCCCACAGAGACCCTTAAATCGGAGACTCTTGTGCAGGTCCTTCCGCCCGCGACTTCGGTGGTGCTCCCACCCGGACCACGCGCGGCCTTGATTTTCTCGATGAAACTTTCTCTCTTGCTCTCTAGGATCGCCATTGTATTATTCATGTTTTCCAACTCTGCACCTTGAAGCTCTGCGGCTCTGGAAGTTGCGGAACCCATGATTGCAATCGGAAGATGATCGGTTGGGTTGTGAAGGATAGGTGTGTAGTGGACTGTTGTGGAGAGAAGATTCCAAATTTATGAACAGAGAACTGTCGCTGTATTCATCGTTTCAAAACCAATAGCAATCAAGCCGAGCTAGTGTGGAACGCAATGATCCACACTGTTCCGAATCGAGTTTTGCAATCGGTTGGATCCTTTGTCTGTAGCACGAGTGTTGCGAGTGCGCTCATGTGCGAGTACCCTACGGTACGGTACAAGTCCACACGGGCCCAACGTTGACAAGTTCCGGCAACACTTGCGGGATCTTGTTCTCTGACTCGTCGAAGAACATGCGAACCCTTCTCATGCAATTTTCACCGGACGGTGAAGTTCCGAAAAGTTCTGCTCCTTGCGCAACGGAACTTTTGTTTATCGATTGATTTTGAGAGCAACCTTACTGTACGAGTACGAGTACGAGTACGAGTACGAGTATTCGCTTCTTCATTTACACTCGAAGACTTGCTTCTACCGTATTCATCTTGGGACAGTTCTGCACGTTGCAGAAACGCAGAGTCGTCAGAGGACGACCTAGGGGTTCCATCCAGTTGCAAAATCCAGATTCATGATCTTGGTCGTTGACTCGAAGAACAAGCAGCTGCTGAAAGCTTTGAGTCAACGGATGGCAACTCTGCAAGTTCCATAAGATTTGGAGAATGACAAAGAACAATCGAATCAACCCGCACCAAAGGTTCCTCACTTGCATCAAAACAAAGTTTCCTACTTAACGCAATCAGGCTCAACAAAAGATTCCATCTGAATTGTCGACTGTGTAAAAAGTCGTGCCAGTTGAAGCAGAACGGAACATCCCTAAGAAGAATGGAATATCACTTATCAAGATGATAATTGTGACGCCTTTCACGACCAAAAAAAGATTTTCGCTTCATTTTCAACTCCGATCACACGAATGGGAACAATGTACTTAAGACAGTGATACTATTTTCTCGGTTGTTTCGGACGACATGGTTATTACTTGTCCGATCTGAGTCAGATCGCTCGATTTCACTTTGCTTGCCATTATTTGCGGAAAAAAGAGTTCACGGGAAAATGTGTAATAATGTACAAAACTACCGGTACGAGGTAAATTACGGTACACGTACTACTGTAGTAAAGTAAGATTACTACGGAATTCCTATCAGCTGTCCCCCGGTTTCCGTAGAAATTAGTAGTTGAGGATGTAGAACCGGGGGACAGCTGATAGGAACTTTGTAGTAGTACCAAGTACTGATAATAGGCAATGATTATCCTTATAAAATCCCAATCTGCTTTGATATCCACTGTGACTGAAGTGTATGAGAATATATTGCACAGTTGGTGAATAACCCCTCACTCATTCCTCAGCAATAGTACATTCAGTTCTTTCTCCATATCAATAGCACAGAACATGGTGGACCAGGATTGAATATTAATAGTTTTTTAGCAGTAGGGGGACTGCTGCTGGTGAATAGTAGTACTAGTTTCTCCTCTGGCATCATGGTACAAGAACTATGAAACGCACTTCTTTAAAAAGGCAAAAATAAGGGAGGCAAGAACCAAAGCATTATTAGCTAGTCTTCTAGCTATCAATCACCACGTGGGTAATCCAGATGGGTTCTTCCACCACCAGAGCTAATAGAGAAAGAACCAAAACAATTAGTCATTCCCAATTCAGCCATAAAATGATTATTGGAAAAGAAAACACACCATGACTCAAGGCGTAGAATTCTTTTCTAAAATTCAGAATCCAACAAACACATTATGAGCTTTTTGTAGTAGTAGTACTGCAGCAGGTATTTCTATATGTGGAACTAACTGATCACTATGTTAACAAGTAGTTTTCCATTAAATTTATGAAATATCACAGCCAGGACCTTTTGGGATTCACATGAATGACCTAGTAATATGTGTAGGTATGTCCCATGTGGTTAAGGTGAAAATGCATAAATGATGTCTTTTGTAGTAGTAGTACAACCCAAGCAACTTTCACCAGTTTCTCACCACTCCATCATACAGCAAGCTCTACTTTGTTGAGTAATTCAAGTACACTACTACTAGTAGTAACTGCTGTCTGGCAGACTTTGACCTTCTACTCTAGGATATGTGCCATGTATGGAGGGCATTCTTAGTGGGATATCTGTGAGCTTTGTATATACTCACCATTACTCCTTGTCACTCTCTGTTTTCAACATGGGTGAATAACCCCTATAACCCCTACCAAAGTAAGAGGACTCAAGAAGTCATGTTTTCTTGGAAAAAGGCAAATATTTTCTTTTGAAGAGAAGAATTTTCTGAAAATATAATCCTTTTAGAACAACAAAACCATTTGATTCAAAATGCAAGAAAACAAAAGGTGGGCTCCTACTACAATTGGGAGGAAATTGAATCCTATTTGTGACAAGGTTCTGGTGCTCATAATTGATCACATGTACAATACAAACTCCAGCGAAACGGCATTGTTTGGGTCTTCGAATAATTACTCGTAGTTACAGTACAAAATACGTCGGTTCGAGTCCTTCATTCCGTCGATGCGCACACTTCTTCAAGCAATTTATCCCAAAGCGGAAGCAAAGCAACGAGCTCAGTGGCGATTTCCGGAAATGAGTGCAGGGTCAGTACCCTGGCGCCTTTCGCGCCTTTCTGCAAAGAGACCCAATACCACCACCACGGTACACCATGTGCTCTTCAATGCCGTTCATGGCATTCGTAAAATCACGCCGTGTGTTGGTCACTGGACTTCACGAAGCTTTCAACAAACGATTCGAAAATGTTGCATGGTGATTTTTCTTGTCCTCGCGCGATTGAGGGTTGGCATTCGTATTTCGTATTCGCATTCGTCCGGCTCACTCGTCCGTGCCGCATTGGCGTCGACCCTTCTCCTCTCGCGACCGAGGAGTTGGTTTCGTTCTCGTCGTTTTCCACCTAATTGGCTTCCATTCTATGCGACTGATCGGAAGAAACTTCGAATGATGCATCCTCAGACAGGCTCTGCCACGATGCAATGCTCGGTTGGATGCTCTTCGGTTGTTCTTTGTCTTGTGAGTCCCCCTTTTCGTATAAATACTCTTCGACTTCCCGGCGGTCTTCTAAGGCCCGTTTACCGGCCTGAATCTGGCATTTTCTCGAAATATCTGCGTACACCTTTGCGAAGGCATCGAAATCGTAGTGGAACAAAATTGCTTCTGGATTTGTTTCCGGATTGGTATCTTCGCCGCGGGCTTCCGCTTCGAGCAAGCGCTGATCAAAGTTGTCCCACTGCCGCTCGAGTTCCAACAGAATTTCTTCCAGTCCGATTAATCGGTGGGACTGCTTGCGGAGAGCAGGCAGCTGCAATCGGGATTCGAGTCCTCGGGTACACAGGAAAGACGACATGGCACGGGAGTGGTCTTCGTTCTCTTCGATGGTTACCGCAAGGTTTTGGTCCCGTTGTTGTATGAACATGAATTCCTCGGGCTGCAACCATGTGTTCCTGCGCTCTTGGTCTGTCATATCGGATCGCGCAAGCGTCCATCGGATAGAGGAGCGAACGTCCGTTTCGTGCTTGTCTTTTTCGAAGAAACGAAGAAGCTTGTTCTGGGCGGATGGCCTTCGCCGCTTGCGGGATTGGGTCGGCGTCGTGGAGGACTGCAACGAAGGTATCAAGGTTGGAACGCACAAGGACTGCGGCTTGGAAGAAGCGACATCCCCTTGTGGAGGCCATGCGGGAGGTTGCACCACTGCTGGTGTCAAATCGACTTGGCTCCCGGATTGGTACAGCGACGTGTGCTCCTCATCGAAGATATTGGTGTTCGCTGCGGAAGTGGGAGATTCACTGCCTTTTCGGAGGTGAATGATGTGTTCGTCGTTGTCGGCGTGTCCCAGTTTGATGCGTGGAGGCGTCACGGGCGTGTCGATACTGTCCTCGTGGTTGGAGATGCTTTCGAGAATAGGTCTGGGAATGTTTTTAATGACAAAGATATCGTTATCTTCGTCGCAATGATCGAGGGGCTCTCCGCTGCAACACCCGTCGCTGAAGATATCCAAGGCTCGGCGGAATCCACAGGAAGCCATGTTTAGTGTAGAGTTATGCTTCGTCGCTTTGCAACTTCCCTGCTGACACCAGGACGGCAGGACCATTGGAAGGAGGCTATTTTTTTTCTTCAATTTGCCCGAGAATGAATGCCTTTTGCTGCTATGGGTGCCAGGATCAGGATCACAGGTCCTTGCCCGAACGGGCTGAAGCGAAAACGAGCAGAGAGGACTGATATTCATCACGTATTTGAGATGCAATCCTATTATTTCATGCAATCCTATATATGATGCAATCCTATTTGATGCGCGATGCCAATGATCAAATCCAATCGAAACCGGACCAATTGCCGGTTTTCCAGTACTCAGTGTAACGGTTGTCTACACCAATCTTCCATGCGGTGTCTCCATTCTCCTCTTGTTAAAACCTCTTCTCGTATGCCTTTCAGGGTTAGTTTTGAAGGAAAGCCCACAATTCTCAGGGATGACTGCGTTTGCGGGCAAGGAAGCATGGAGAGTCGCGTGAGAAATGGTTAACCTTGACGGTAAGATTACACACTAGGTTTTCTACAAACTTTACGTACGGTAGGATTACCGTACATTATCGTACGTGTAAGTTTGTTTTACTGAAGGCTTGAACTTGATTGAGACTTGAGAGAATAAGAACACTAAGCCTTACGAGTAAGTTACCGGTACGAAAAATTACAGAACGATACATATTTTGGAGGGAAATTCCGCACTATCCTATCTCGTGGGTCTTGTCGAGCCATGCCCCAACGCCCTTGTAACTCTCAAAATAATCTGACAGTAATTACGTTACATTTACGCTACCAGTATTGATAGTGGATTTCGAACCTTTTCATAAATAGCCCATATCTCAATGGATGAGACTCCGAGTTGTGTAAAGAGGGATGCGCGATGCGACGCCACCAAGATAACGCATGAGTCGAATGTTCGAAAAGTACGATGTTTGATTGTCACTAAGATTACTACTATTTCTCAGCAGAGTCGAATGATAGCCACATCATCCTCATTGTCGTTTGACGGTAAAGAATACGTATTCTCGAAATCATGATAATAATAATAACTTGGTGGCATATGAAATACGAAGTACCGTACCTTACGTGTAGTAATCAAAGTATGAATAAGGTCTTACTCGTACGTGTACGAGTAAGGTTCTTCGGCTTCTACTATTTTTTTTCCAAACGGATGTGCCGAAATTTTTTCCACGAGCTCAAATCTCAACGACCTTTAAATGAATCGTGGATAAGGTTACTCGTAATCTCGATTTCCCGCACGAAGAATGAAGTGCTCGTACGTAATGTGTTACACATCCAACATCATGGTGATAAGCCAAAAAAGTGCACTTTTAATGCCAATACAAGAAGTTCTGCACTCCCCTACAAACTTCAACTAAAGAAGTAAAATAGTATTCTGAGTCTTTGATTATTGGATGGAATTGGTCAAATTACCACAGTGTAGACCAATCCTTGTCCTTTGTAATGGTATCATATTAGTGTTGTTGCCAAATTTGAATCATGACCAACCTGCATGCTTCTGCCCTTTGAGGATCAAATCATGATTGACCTGCATGCTTCTTCTCTTTCAGGATCAAAGAGGCAACTCAATCGAAAGTTAGAAGAATTGAAATCCAATGTTGGTGATGGCTAATATCAGTACTGTCATCGAAAAAAACTTGGGCAACACTAACCCATATTAGATCAAGAGTAGATCGAGAGTAGATCGAGAGTAGATCACGAGTAGATAGAATGTGTTTTCATTCTCAATTTATTCCCAATTTATTCCCAATCACTTCTTCGTGTTTTCAGCCCTGGCTATCCTGTTATTTAGGTTGCACGGAACCTTGAAATATTTTGTATTGTTGAAGATTCCTGTATCCCATTATTGGACTTCTGGCTCCAGTTGTGAGAGGATCTCAATGTGTTGGGCCTTTCCAATCTTCTACAGTCTCATATACAATGGGCACATAGTGACTGCTTGAGTTGTCCCAGAGTAGCACTCTAAAAGTATCAGGACACTCTCAAAAAATTGTGGGATCATTCATGGGAGAACATAATATTTTCTCTGCCTGTAGTTCCTCGCACTGCATGTGAGCTCTGGGAAATCTTTGATCATTTGCCTCCACAGCAATAATAACAGTAGTAATCTTCTGTCTCCTTTCATTGTTACGAAAAGTATATCATGCTCCCCTAAAGAAAACATCTGACCCCTGGACCTATTGAGTCAGGGATGCTTCATGTCAAAGGTGTAGGAGGGGCTGGAGAATCTCTTCAAATTTCAGATGGTGGATCATAGCATCTCTGACTTCTATATTTTGTGCCCCGCCTCGTGTTCTTTTAGAGCTTTTCTAGTTGCCAACGTACGACAAGCAAGGAGTTTCAAACAAGACCAAACCGACTCCTCTTTCAGTTATGGCACAAAGGAAGAATAGGACAAGGTAAAGCATTGGGTTGCCTAGACATGTAAGGATAAACATTTCCAGCGAAACGACGCACAAACAGAACGATGCAACAAACTGATTTATTGAAAAAACTGTCACAACAACGCAAATCATTTGTTTGCCTCTGAGCTGTGACGCAAAAACCATTATTGCTTGTAGATGTACGATGAACGCCCGTGCAATCAAGAAGAGCGACCAGAACCGAGTGGCCTTGGTTAGAACCGAAATCGTCCCGCAAGCGCACCAAATGTTGCACCGGATGTTGCGCACGCTTCAAGGAGTTCGTCCCACGGCCGCGTCGACTCATGTGCCAATCGGTCCTCCTTAGCGAGCTCGAAAAGTTCGGCCACCAGCACCGCATAAGCCCGCACCTCGACCCTCTCGACCAAGGTTGCAAATGCGGTAGGCGCGTTGCTGGGGCCACGACATCGATACCGAAAGGCGGCACCGAAATCGCTCACCTTGACGGAAGCGATTTCGGTGTCGGTAGTTTTGGTTTGGACCAAAATGTTGTGGGCATAAAAATCGGCGTGGGTAACCCCCAGATCATGGAGCTTGGCAAGGACTCGGAGTGTATCGGTGGCAATCTTCCACAGCGGAAACGCCACCGACGCGAGCGCCTCTCGGTCTTGCAACGAGTACACATCCCGGGAGCAGCTGGCCATGCTAGGCGGCCCGGCCAGTGCCCTGTAGCCATCCAGGAATTCCATCACCAGAGCACCGCCCTCCCTCGTTTCACCAAGAAGGTCAATCAGGGCCGGCTCCCTGTACCCTCCAGTGGAAGTGGCGGTCACCACCAACTTTGAGATCTCCTTTTCGTCCTGCGGGGATCCGTCCGAGGTCAGGTCGCCGGCAAATGTCTTGACGGCCACTTCGCGACCCTTCCAGGACACCTTACGGGTGACACCACCGGCACCCCTGCCCAGTACCGGCCACGAATCGTCGTCCAGGGAGGGATCGTCGAGGACCGGCAGCGGATTGCGGTCGGTGGTGTCGGTTTCGTCATCGCCGCTCTCGGCCGCCCGTTTCTTTGCATCCTCCAGAAAGGGATTTCCCGCAAATGCCGCCCAGCGCAGATTCGAGCAGGATTCCAGCAGCTCGATCGGTGGATCTTCCAGCTGGTTGCAGGCCAATCGGATCAGTTCGAGGTTTTGAAGATTCGACAGAACCGACGCTCTCGGAAGGGTCTTGATCTGATTTCCGGAAAGCATGCATTTCTGGAGTTTGGTGCACCGACCGATCGTGTCCGGGATAGTGGAAATTCGATTACCGGTAAGGATTAGCCAGCGTAGCTGCGGTTGCAGTGCCTCGGGATGGATCTTCTTGATAGTCCCGCATTCCTTGAAAGAGACCATCTGGAGCTTGGGACACCTTCCGATTACCTCTGGGACTTCCACGAACTTGTTCTTGGGACAAAAGAGGATGGACAGATTCGGGCAGAGTTCGGGGAGGCAGCTCGGGAGTTCGGTCAGCCCGAGATGGCAGAGCTCGAGCTTGATCAGCGACGATAGGTAGTCGGCCGGTACCGGACTGGGAACCGACGGGATCGTATCTAGCAACCATCGGCGTTGCTGCTCCAGGTCTTTGTCGCTACGTGTGGTGGGTGATTCGGAAGACATGGCAATATTCTTGGGTACAGGTAACTACCAGTTCAAGTACTTGTACCAGTTATTGTGGTGTTTGGTGTAGTGTTGGAACATGCCAATCTTGGATCTTGTTCCTTTTCTTGGTGTTCGAGTGTGGTAAGTTCTTACCGGTAAACCTTACGGTAAGTTACCGTACTGGTTACTGTACGGTAGATTACAGAACGAGTACGTGTAAGAGTGCGAGTAACTTACGAGAAAGGTCACCGGTAAGTTACCGGTAAGATTTACTCGTAAGCGGGCTATCAAAACTCGGCGGTAACTTAATTAAGGTTACCGGTAGAAACAGAAATTATTTTTTTTCTTTGTAACAGTCGAGTACATTAGTACCCGGTAATTAAGGTCGTACGGTAAGATCTTAATTAGCACCTTTTCCCTTCGCAATCATGCGCACGAGATTTCAAGTCGTTCTCGCAAAATTCTAGCAGCTCGATTTTGGATTTTGTGACACCGACAGCAGCTACCAACAATCTACAATCTACAATCTACAATCTACAATCCACAGCACCCAGCAACCAGCTGCGGAACCAAAATGTCTCGTGGCAACGATGAAACCACCCAAACCAATTTGAATTCGAAAAGTACTAGCAATGGTACAGGCAGTGTTAATCCCCACCTCCTCCGCGGCTTGTTTGCCGGATCCGGATACGACGGGATCGCCACGCAGGAGATGGTCGACGCCATCCTCGGACTGCTGCCAGAACCCACCAGGCAACGCCTCGAGAACAATCCTTCTGACGTGACGGTTGTGTACATGGGAACGGCCATGTACGATTTGCCCGTAGCTCGGTACAAGCACATCGGCATCTTTGTCGAGAGAGGACTGCGAGTCGAATGCCTTGACGTGGCGCTGGATCCGGATCGCGGCGAGGATGATGAAAATGAAAATGAAAATGAAAACGATGATGACGACGACGATGATGATGATGATGATGATAATGATGATGCCCGTCCTGCTGTTGCTGGCACAGAGGAACGTCAACGCGATCGCAAACACGAGTACGAGCGATGGTCGGACCTCCTGGAAACCGCCGATGTCCTGGTCGTCTCGTGCGGAAACACCCTCTTTGCGGTGGACCGCTGGACGCACCTGGGGCTGGTCCCTCTCCTCCAAAAGGCGGCCCAGCGAGGATGCGTCCTCGCCGGAGGGTCGGCCGGGGCCATTTGCTGGTTCGATTCGGGGCACTCGGACAGCGCGGATCCCGACACCTTCCTGGAGCCTCTGCTGGAGGCCAGCGCTCGATGCAACAAAAGCAGCAGCAGCAACAACACTGGCAAGCTATCCGAGTTTGATGCCTGTCAGCGGAGGGAGTGGAGTTACTTGCGGGTGCCAGGGCTTAGCATTCTTCCGGGGCGCCTGATTTGCTGCCCGCACCACGACAAGGTCCAGAGCAACGGGATTCTGAGGGCTGACGACTTTGATGCCATGCTGCGCAGGAGAGCGGCGTGGCTTTGGAAGCTTTCCGGCACCACACAGAACGCAAATAATGATGATGCGAACGAAAATCAAAACGCGAACCAGACTGTCCCGCACGTCGTTGGCATCGGCATTGACCATTGCGCGGCCTGGATCGTCAAGGGGGACCGATACCAGGTCTTTGCGCTCCCGGGCCGGCTCGGTTCGGTGGGAAGCAAAGCGGAGAAATTCGCTGTCGACAGCTCCGGCAACGCAACCGGAACGCCGGGTGTGTGGATCAAGAGGGTGCGGCAAGTGCGAGACAACGGCAACGGCGAGCTGGTCGTGACCTCCACCGTTTGTCCACCCGAGGGTAGCTTTTCGGACCTGCTGGGAGGCGATAACGAGATGTGGCCCAAGAGTGCGTTCGAAGAGGACGACGAGGAGGACAACCGGGTTGAGCTGGAGCGGTGCCGCAGGGAAAACCCCATTTCGAGAATGCCCCAGCAAGCTCACTAGCTACGGTAGGTACCCGCTACGGTGCTGTTTTGCACAACAGCAATGGAATTGAATGCCACCGCATCGCTGTGTCCGACTCGGATCATGTGAATACCGGCCTGTCGATTATGGTGCTGACGCATTGTTGTATGGTCTTGTCCACGAATCGACCGCCGGAGCGCTGCGCCAAGCGACGGAATCCTACGCTGTGGAAGTGCCTTAATCTGGGTTAATGGGTGCAATTCGAATGGTTTGCTGCTCATCGATGGTCAATCCGACCAGAAACGAAGTTGAAACGGACGTTGGATGTCAGAAATTGCACGCATGCACTATGCTTCTTCTCGCTATTAGGGTCAATGGCAGAGTCGGATGGCTTGTTGTTGAACAAACGATCTCGAACCGGACACAACGAGCGAGCCCTTAAAGGACTTTTTACGGAAATAAGTGTTGTCACGACAAGTAACATAAAAATTTCGCTATCTATCACCATCACCATGATACTATGATTATGTGAATGTGCGAAAATTAAATCACGGCTCCCGCCTCTTCTCCTTCCTCTTCGTCCAGGTGAAAGTCATCAGTGGGAAAACTTCCTAGATTCTTCACGGGACCTACCAGCAGCGTTGTTAGTTGCTGCAAAAGTTTTGTGTCTTCACTGTTCATCATGCAATGTTCGACTTCATTCCTGCCGATCTCGAGTTCCATCTCGTCTTGTTGCAGCCGCAGTGAGTGTTGAATTTCCTTCAGCGAGCTCATTTCAGCTGTGACGTGGTTTTCCATTTGGACCATACGTTCCTCGAAGCACTTGAGATTGTCTGTCACCGTTCTCATCCGCTTTTTGATCTCTGCTTCGACCCTAGTTTTCATCTCTTCTTCGCGGGCTTCGGCGTCCTCATCGCCTGGAGTGTTGATCTTCTTTTGCATCACGGCTCGAATTCGCCGGTGGAACTTCAACGCGTCGTTAGTGATACGATCCCGCAGCTGAAACTCAGCCCAGCATCTATCGATTTCTAGTTGTGTGTAACGTGACTTTAGTTTCTGGTATTCCTCTAACGAAACAGCAGATAAACTTGTGTTGTCCGATGATGTCGGATCAGAAACCTCGTCAACGTCGGCAGTGGCAGTTCCATTTTCATTCTCTCTCTTTTCTTTTTCTTGCATGGCACATTCGACTTGCACACGTTGCTGCCGAATGACTTCGTGGGCAGCCTTCAATTCGTCCTTCAGGTTCACAATAACCTTCATGATGTTTGTGGGATCATCTTGCGGTGGTGCTGATGGATCCTCCTTGGTCTCTTCCGACGCTTGTTGCTGGACTGACGCCTGTTGGGCGTCGCCATATCCATGAATGCTACCATGAATGCTGCCATGTATACTACCGTGCGTACTACCGTGCATACTACCGTGCGTGCTGCCGTGCATGCTACCATGCATGCTACCGTTTGACGGAGATTTGACACCATGTCTCCGTCGATTGTCGATGCGGTTTCGGATTCTCCCGATCAGGCCTCCACGTGGGTTATTGAGTCCGAACTCAGGAGAGTCAACCTCTCGAGCTACCACCATGAAGTCAAAGTGGAGTTTCTTGAGGTGTTGACGATTTGTTTCCAAAACCTGATAAACGAATGACACCCAAGCTTCTTCGACCTTAATGTGGTCGAATGCCATTCGTTTCTTGTCGATTTCGTCGCCCTTTAAGTTTTTTAGCTGCTCCATGATTTTCGACATTTGGTTGGCTGCCAGACGCGCCGAATCCGCATCCGCTGTTAGCTCTTGAACTTGTGATTGAAGTTCCGTGTTTTCAGTCTCCAAATCCTTCTTGACTGAGACCTCTTCTTCCAATTCGGCAATTCGTTTCTTTAACTCGGACAGCTCAATGGCGTCGGTCGCCATGGTCTCTGTGATGTTGACCCCGTTCGTCGACCCGCCAATTTTGAGCCTCTGAACCTCTTCTTCCAAGTCTTTGATGCGAGCTTTTTGTTGGCTCATTGTGGTTTCCCCGGGAGCTCCAGCATCGCTCTCATCGCTTTCGTCTCCAGAAGAGACTGTAGTGGCGGTAGACGCCGTAGAATCCTCGGACGATACCAACCCCATCTTGCGAATCGTTGCCTGAAGCTCCTTGACCTGAGCTACCAACAGCTGGTTTTCACGCTGGAGCTTGGCTGCCTCCTCAGGCGATAGAGTCTTGATGACATTCCTGGTGGCGGTGTTCTTAATATTCCGCGCGTTGGTCGCATATCGCAGTGTCGTAATTGTCTCATCCAAGTTGAAATCGGCAGGGCTGACACAGGCCACCATGATCGTTCTAGAATTACCACCAAGAGAGTCCTGCAAAAGACGCGTCAATATCGAATCACGATAAGGAGGTTTGCGCTTGTACCTGGGTCGAGTTTCTGACAGGGCACTTACAACTTGCCCTAAGACAAACAAACCTTTATTAATGTTGATTCCTTCCTTCCGTCTGCCCCCCTCAGCACCGGTCTTTTTTATCCGTTCCGAACCAGCTAGATCCACTAGTGTAAGCTTGGCCTGAAATTTGGTGGAATCCTCCAAGACACCCTTGATTCGCAAGACGCAAATGGCATGAGATCGACTGGACACTGCGTTCATTTTGGTTGAGGCCACGACTCTCCTCTTTGAGGCTTCTTCCATGTAATCACCAATCGCCTTGGGTGAAACTACCGGCCGCGACGATAGGCCAGACACGTAGACTTCTCCATTGAGAGTTTCTCGAACTTTCATTTCTGGAACCTTGCCATTTTTCTTTTGTTCCACTTCGTCCACCAGCAAGTCACGCATTTCTTCATTATAGATTTCAAGGTACGACAACTCCACCTGGGCATTCCCGTCGCAACGTTGTTTGATCTGGGTGAACAAGTCGACACAAGCGCGGGGAATGATTCCGTCATTTACACCTATATCCATGGATGTTCCAGCGGCCGATCCCATGGTGAAGGTTTTACCTGCGAAGTGCATTTTGTCAATTCAAATTTATTAATTTGATGACATGAATTTTGAACAGAGTGTTTTGTATATTGTCGCATTCGGTTCATATCATTTGGTTATTTAGATCGGCATCAGAAGCAGAAAAATGTCATGAAAGGACAAAAAAATTGTTAGTCGAACAACAATAGTGGGAACAAAACCACTACAAATAGCAATTTCCTCCTCCGAAATGTCCGCGAACACTTCGGAGTTACATTTGGCAAAGACCAAAAGGGCGAGAGGATATTTCTCTTGATATGACACGAAACAAACAACAAATGTTTACACAAAAAATACAAACATACCAGCTCCCGTTTGACCATACGCCAAAATAGTACAGTTGAATCCCTTGAACAAATCCTCCGTCACGGCTTGCCTCGCCCCAGCTTTGACGTAGGCTTCTTCTTGAGTGGAGTTTCCATCTAGAACTGCGTCAAGCTCGAACCAACGCTTTTCCGCTCCCTCTGGGCGAACTTCCAACACCTCCGGCTCCTTTGGAATCTCGAGGACAGGGCCGTTCATACTGGGGAGCGAGGTAACAATTTTTTTCGATCCATTCTCAAGTTCGTACTTGGCGAGGGGCCTGATTCGGGCGACGACGCGGACATTCGAGGATGCCGGCGGGGCCGACTTGCTTGGGGCACCCATAGTCCTGATGCGCAGCGATTGGATTCAGTGCAATGCCTGGAGTCTCAAGGAATATGATCGTGGTGAATTATCGGGTTGCTTCTCTGCCTTCTTAACGTATTATTGTGACTGATCAAAATAGACGTAAGGGTTGCTAGCGAACTGTCTTCCAGTCAATCCGAAAATGTCCGTGGAGGACTTCAATAAACGATCGATCAGGGATGTGATCGTTCGACGAGTCCCCGAGGCAAGGTGAATCTATAATATATTATTGATATATGGAGTTGTGTGTCAACAAACGAACGTTCTTCGAAGCTGGAGTTTCAATGACTCGTATCCGATGATTGCAAGTGAGCCGCTGTAAACAACACAGATGCTCTTTCTCAGTGATGTTGGTAGTTCCTGATATGTCAAGTCACCTTTCCTCTAGTTATTCAGAAACACTTTAGGACGCAGACGAGATCGTAAGAGAGGTGAGAGGGGAGTAATCTCAAGAAGATGATGGATGAATTGAGCCGTTGCGTATTCCTTTTTTTCAAAAAAGGGTGGCACGTTGCAGTGCGGGGCGTGTGGTGGCGTTTGAAGTCTTTCTTGTTTCCGCCAATGCCAACTCGATTTTTTTGGTCACTTTTTTTGGACACGAAAGTTTTCAAAAGCGCGGAAATCAACGAGGAGCATAAATAAAAAAAATGGAAGTAATAGCAGCACCGTAGAATAGTAATAGTAATAATAATAAGAGGTGCTGCAATAATAATAATATTATTGATAAGAGGTTGTAGGAAGTACGAAGTAACTTACCTCGTAATACCGTACAGTAACAATAAACCGATAGACTTACGGTATTGAATAAGGTTTACTCCTACCGTGAGGTTACTGTAGTGGCGATACTGAACTCTTCAACCAGGAGTCGAGTCACGAATTTCCAAGACTGATAACTTAAACGGCATATGTTCAGAGATGAATGAGATTACCTTTAAAAAAGTACGAGTACGTACGTACTGTAACTTACGGCATTATGTACTTGTGAGGGAAGTTCATGATGATACGCTTCGGATGATTAAGGTTACGAACAAAAAAACGAGGTAAGAATAATTATCGGGAAACAAACTCATTCATTTTTTTAAGGTTAAATACAAACTCCTCGATTCGACTAGGAACCTAACCGACGACTGACTGTACCGTATCTCTCATACTACGTCTGATTAGTCTGGGAGATCGCCAGAAACGATCGAGCATGCAAGTCGTAAATCTTATGTATCTGTGGTTTTTTTGTGAACGAAAAAAAAGAGACAGGTTTGCTCCCTCACGATGAGACCAAATATCTTCCCTTAGCAATGGAAACCTCCTTGATACAAGTTGTAACCTAAGGTTACTTGCCAAGACTATCTTGACTATTATTTGTAACAACCACTGTTGCAATTGGTGACTGACATCCATGGCGTTTGGGCATCCATACTTGCCATGGTCTCCTTAGTTAGCCATTTGATAGTAGCTAAATTTAAAAAATTGGTGTAGTCCAGATAGGTAGAAATTTGGTACAGTTCCTACACTCCTGTGTTGATATCCGCTCGTCAGCGGTCTTCGGGGAACTTAATCGTAGATATGAATTATCTCGTACTGGTCTAAAAATAGGGGAAAGCCCTAACAATAATAACACATAAAGTCCTGGCAAATCGTGAGTCTACAGTGGACTGTTCAAGGTCTATTGCATACGCTCAAGCAATACAAGGCACTTCCCTAGAGGTACATCGGAATCGGTCGTAAAGGAGGGCATGATAGGTGTGTTTATTTTAGAGTAAAAGAAAGAGTGAATAAAGGGAGCTGAGCGCTCGCTCAGCTCGTATCGTGATATCGATCCGCTAACTCGCATAATAACAGAGCTTACGTAGCTCTGGTACTGTATCCTACGAGTAGCGTATCGGAGTATCGTAGCTTCGCTTAATTATATCCAATCGTGTGCTAGCTCACTTATGCTAGCACGTTTGGTAACTGTTTGGGCCGGGCATCCAGTCATGGTACATATTATACACCAATGACCCGACCCCGGCGGTAGCATCATATCTTAGCATTGGTATCATGGTAGGTTAGCATCTTCCAGTATCTCGTAGCCTTAGCAACCCTAACCCTGTAGCATTTAGCTACACCATAACAGGTGCTTTACTCGGGGTACGTACGATTGGTACAAATCGTACGCGGCGACCCTAGTAAACTCTGCTAGCATCCATACTAAACAGGATAGGTCTGCTGCTAAGCCTGCTGCTAAGCCTGCTGCTAAGCCTGCTGCTAAGCCTGTTGCTAAGCCTGTTGCTGAGCCTGCTGCTGAACCTGTTGCTAGGCCTGTATGCTACCAATTAGCACACATCTCAGCACTCAGCTCAGCACCTGTTAGTCAGCTACTGGATGTTGCTGACTGTAGACCCAGTAGCCCTTCTACACAGGGCCTTAGCACAGATCATAGCACACTGGATATCTTCATAGTCCCCGTGATTCATGCCAGTGGTCCTGTATTGAGCAACTGAGCAACTATACCAGTCCCCGGAAACAGATACTCCCAGGGGAACACCAATACTCTTGCTTGTTGTACCAGGACACTTGGATGGATCATAACAGAATTCAGGGATGCTTCCATTTAACTTGTCAGAGATCAAACTGCACCAAATATTGCAGTTCTTCTATCAGAGGCCCGGCTGATTTGTAGTACAAAAAAAAGAAAAGGGGGTGGACCATAGGACTTTTTGCCCTTGGTTCCATTCCTCGACACGTACGAGGAGATCAATCAGCCTATTGTCGTTCAAGTTTATAGTCCCCGGAACCGGTGTACCGGAGACTCCCAAGTATAACATATAACATAAGGTCGAATCGAAATCGAATATCGGAATCGACTGCTTCCAAAAAATCGTTGCGTCCAAAAAACGGAATCGAAATCGTAACGATCGAAGAACTCGTAATCGAAATCAGAAAATCGAAGTTATGGTCCCCGGGACCATTGAAATAACAGATCGCGTCCACACTGCCTGCCAGAGATAAAAGTACCTCAAATAATGCAGCTGGAGCAATTTACCACATGCATCGAGCGCAATGGTCTTTCAGAGCCGGACCATTCAGCAACTTAGTGAATAAATCAGCAATATTGGTCTCGCCAGGCTCCTTTGCAATGCGAATTGTCCCAGCAGCAATAGACTCGCGCGCCTTGTGGTAGGCAACACTGTTGTGCTTCTTGTTGCATGGACTCTCTGGTCTGGTTGTATTTTTGACAACAGACTCATTGTCACAGTACACATTCGTAGGACCTTCAATAGGAACGCCCATCATCCGGAGCTTGTACCTAAGACCCTCAATCAGTTCAATAGCAATCCGAAGCGCGACAATCTCGGATCCAAAGGTGGAGGTCTCTACAGTGGTTTGCCTTTTGCTGAACCACAGGATTGGAGCCCTGTTCACAAAGATGATGATTCCGGTATGGGATCTTCTTGTTGCTTTGCATCCGGCATGATCGGCGTCAACAAAACAGCTCATAATAACTGCTTTTCCAAGCGCTTCGGGGGCATCTGGTGGCAACACCTCCTTGGCATCTGGATAAAACTCGCTCCAGTCGCAGTTGGGAAATCTGGATTCATCCACTTCAGGACGCGTCTCGTCAAATACTAGCTTGGATCGAGCGTGCGCCTTGAGATAGGCAAACATGTGCAATACTTGGTTCAAATGCCCTGTTCTTGCTTGTGCTAGATATCTAGACATAAGAGATACAGGCATGACCAAATCCAGTCTTCCAAGTTCACACAACCATCTCAAGACGCCAATCAATCCCTGGTAGTAATTTTGCTTGCTTGGATCTAATTCGGTGGTAACATCAACTTCTGGACGGTAATCGGATGTCAACGGGGTCGACACCTTGTTCGGAAGGTGCTTGTAACCATACTGCTCGGTGCCAAGCTCCTTCTCTACTGCGTCGATGGCTTTCTTAGCATATTTCTCGGAGGACATCGCCCACTTGGGAATTGGGTCGTCTTCGACCACATGCGAATGGACATCAGCGCCCAGATACAGGGTTGGAACTTCTATAGTCCCGTCCTTCAGCGTGAAGCGCTGCTCGATACTTTCCAACTGCCGTCGGGGGTCCTCACTGCAACAGATGATATCGTCGACGTATGCAATCAGGTATGCCCAGTACCTAGAACCATCCTTTCGCGTCTCCACCCGCATATGAACATCAGGATCAGCTTTACAGGGTTGATATCCTAGCGTTCGTAGGTGCTTGGTCAAATAGGATCGGAACGACGCGCCTGCAACAGGAAGTCCATACAGTGCTCGAACGATCTTACATACCTGTCCTGCCAAGTGCGGGGGAAAACCATCTTCAGCTCGTGCAACCAAATAATATTTCTTCTTGATCGGCGCTGTAAGGTAGGCATTCTGGATGTCCGCAGACAGCACGTCCAGATTGTTCAGCGCTGCCAACAGGAAGAAGATACGGACTGAATCCCTGCTAGGTACACTGCTGAAGGTATGTTCCTTAGCTGTTGCTTGTACCTTATGGCCATCGGCGACGAGCCGTGCTTTCCGCGTCAGGGACCCCAACTTCACATCAAAGATCATGTGCGTCGTGATCTTGCTGAATCCTTCGGCCTTGAGACCTTCGACGGTGTAGCTGGGGTCAAACTCGAACGCCATCTCGTTGTTTCTCATCTCCTTCGCAATCGCCTTCTCCCAATAGTCCGTTCCCGTCTTTCGGTCGATGGCGAGGGCTTCAGGGATAGAATGTGGTAACTCCACTCCAAACTTGTGCGTCCTATCCCAGTACTTGTTTCGCTTGGTGGCTTTGAGGATTCGCTTCTTCCTTCGTAGTACGTGGTGGATCCACCATCGGAATGCTGGCTGATCCGAGATCTTGGCGGATATGGCGTACTCTGCGGTCTGCACAGGAAAGGACTCTTTCAGATCGCTCAACTTACACCAGGATTCGGTTCCGTCTTTCCAACTGACGAGCAATCGCCATCCCTTCGTTGTAGGCTTGGGGACTTTGCGACCATGCTTGTTGGTGATCGTCGCATCTTGCTTCCTAACGGCGGATCCGTCCTTCTCGTGATCGATAATCTCGTCCAGTAGAGAAAACATGCGTCCGTCGTCGTCAATTTCGCTGTACATGCTCTCATCAACGATGTTGGCGGTATACTGCTCGACGGAACCATCTGGAAATTGCAGATCATACATTCTGGTATCAAGGATAGGGTTATCATTCCTCTTACCAATCGGATTGCCATTAAGGTCAGCAGAACGATTCTTCACGACACACCGTAGTCGTTCATCGCCCTTCTGGATCATGACATTATTACCAATATACTCATCATAGTCATCCCCATCAGGTATGAGGTCGTCAATATCCGGAATGGAGGCTTCCGGCTCGGCGAGCTCCCACCTTTCTTGGTGACCCTCAAATAACTCAGCAGGGGGATCAGGGTACGTAGCTTGGAACTTTGCGTCGTTATCCTCAACCTTGTCCCCGATCTTGGATTCCACTGCTTGGTCAAATGAGTCCATATAGCGCTTGACGTCATGGGAACGCCATTCTTCTTCAGTAACAGCACGGACTGTGTTAGTGCTTACCGGCATGGCCGCCTCGTTCAGGATCCAGTGGCAGTCTCCGCCTCCGAATCGGTCACCGCACGGGCCAAGCCATCGTCCCAGCTTCTCGGTCCCATCAGAGAGATCAACCCAATAGACGAAATCATACCATTCATGGGCTTGGTACAGAGATATGTCAGGCATGTACCCATGTACAATTTCAAACGGCGTTCAACCCATCATCGTAGGATCACTGGAAGCCGTGCGCTGTCGGATGGCAGCAACGAGCTCTCCGCAGAAAGCCCACAGGCGCTTGGGGGATCGCTTCCGAGCCGTCTTTTTGCGGATGCTTCTGCTGATATGGCCGATGCTGAGCTCCGCGCGATTCTGGAAGGGACATCTTGGCTGGATAAAGGTCTGGTGGATATGGTTTTTGCTGACGACCTTATTCCATGGAGTCTTGTAGGTACCAGGGGCTCCTTGCTCTCGAGCGCCATCAGATATCAAATGCTCGGGAATGCCGACGTCGTGGATGAAAATCTTCAGGCCTTCATACGCTTGCTTCTTGCCCTGTATAGGTATGAACTCGACGTAGCCCTTACCATTACTGAAAACTTGGGCGGCTGAATCTTGCCGCATGATGCTCGGGACCTTTGCCATCCAGGTGTCGGTGTACCATTTGCCAGCCGCGATGCGCTTGTTTCTGAAGCTCTGCGTTGGCAATCGGCGGACAAGGGGATGCATAGGGTTGCGGAACCCTTTCTGCGTCGTGACTCGAAGAGTATCCGCAGCCTTTCTCGGAGATACATCCCAAATCTTGGACAGACGGTCGGAGTCGATCTTGCAGTATCGTTCGGTGTCAATCGTCGGACCCCACTTGGCTCGTCTGGCGATAGTGTCGAGCTCGGGATCGACTGGTTCGACTGCATCGTCGTCCCATCGAACATGCTTGTAAACGGCAGACAGGCAGACGGGGAAATCCCTGCAACGGGGATCCAATTCGAAGCGCTCGCGTCCATCGGTGTAGGCGCGCTCGTACAACGGGGTATGCAGGGCGTTGACTGTAAGACTTGGTACAGAATCCACGTCTACATCGTCCCCGCAAGTCTTCAGGGAATCGCCCGAATGAAAAAGAGAAGATAGCCGCGCATCCAGACGCGAGTCGGATGCGATCGCACATGGGGTCAGATCACGGCGGGTACAGAGTTGCTGAAGACTCCGCAGCTTGTACTTCTCATAACAATCATGCTGGGGAAGGATCAGCTCGTCGCTTTGAAGAGGCTTGTCGTACAAATGGGGACTGAAGTTGGACCGTGTTTCGACGGGCTCCATCTTACGCTTGTTGGACTTCTTGGACTGCTTCGTGGTCGTCTCGGCAGGCGCGATGGGCGTCGCCATAGGCGGCGCCGCGCGAAGGACAGACAGCGTAGGATTCAACGGATGAGATCCGTCGATAGCTTCTTCGGCTTGCTCGAACTTCTTGCTCTTCGGATCCCAAGGGAAGTCTCGGGTAGCAACGACATGATCGCATGTAGCCATCTCATGCTTGGTGGGCTTGCGGGAAGGGAAATAGGACACGACCCCATCAAGCAGGAGCTTGATGTCGAGGGTGTGGCCCGCATGGGGATCTTCAGGGTCGGTATTGTCAATATGGATGGAGTGACTGGACTGCTCATCATACTGACGGGGCGCTTCACTGACACGATTGGGATGGCAGTCCCGTATCTGATTCGGACAAATCAAGCTGTGGGACAACTTGTCGCCAAAATACAGGGCTTCGTGGAAATAAATCAACCAAACTTTCCCGTCGGTATCTGTGTATGCCGTAACACAGGTCCCAATAGGAATGTTCTTGATAGGCTCGAGCTCAGGCGAAAAAGGATGAACATCGACGTGGCTGACGACTTGGTCTTCAAGCAAGATCATATTGGAACCGGCGGCAGTTGTATCAGCGTGGCTGTCCAGCTCGCATTGTCCCTCAGGGCTCGGTGGGGGGCGCGCGCGCGGGAGATCCATCTGGTACAACAGCCGGCCAACCTTACTTAATTTCGGGCACCGGCCGTCGTTTCAGTTCTTGGGGGTCTGTCCTTGGTTCGAGCCGTTGCCCTTCTTCTTGCCCTTCTTGCGCCCCTTGGGCCCAAAACTGTTCCCTGCGCCTTGGGTCGCGTTCGCGTTCGCGGAGGCAGCAGGCGTGGTAGAACTAGTGGACTGAATAGTTCGAGCTTTCTTCTGCTGGCGGAGGTCATACAACTGCTTTCGTTGTTCCTTGGAGAAGGTCTTGTAGACTTCATAGGGATACTGCTTGTCCTCAATCTTGCCGCTGTACGATCCACCCTTGTTGCTTCCTTGGTTGCCACCACCTTGGTGGACAGAGGAGATACTTCGCGCTCGCTTGGTTGCAACCGCACCCATTTTTCGTATGCCAAGACACCTCTTGAAGTACGAGACGCACTCGTTGAAGTTCTTGGTGTACTTATCGGTTTCAAAGATCTGGATCTTGGGGTTCTCAAACCGATCATCTTGGATGCTGTGGATGAAACGCATGGTGAAGTCCTCTTCGTCGGGCAACTTGTCGTGGTTGGAGAGCGTAGTCTGGAAATTCAACCAAGTTCTGCAGTGCTTCTCAAAATCGTATGTTCGAGAGTCTCCTGTGTAGCGGGAGGTGTACATGCCGGTACGGACCTTGTCAAGAATAGCCGCGACGTTGGTTGCGGAGAAGGCATTCTCGTAGAGATGTAGGAAAGCTGCTCGGGCGTTCCCAGTCGGATTCTTTGCGTCTTTGTACCTTCGAGTGTAGGCCCAGGCAGGGCCATCACGAACTGCGTTGCAGAGCAACACCCAAACGTCATGGTTGTCAGTGACGAACTGCGGGCCTTCAAGCGTGGCACATCGAACATTATAATCCATCCAGTTGGAAAAAGTCCCGTCCTTCCCAACAGTGGCGGATCTCTCTGCTGCAGTCACCGTCTCTTGCTCCTTCGGACGGATGACGTATGATAGGGGGAACCCTTGTTCATTGTACTGGAAGCGGAGGAACTGACGGAAACTTTCTTCCCATTGACGGAAGTTGTCAAGGTTGGTGAGCTTCGGCGGAGTAATGGACGAGGAGACGGCCTCCTTGTCGGCGGTCTGCATTTCATGTAGGCGCTGGCGCGTTCGGTCGGCTGCGAGGGGATCACTAAGCCAAGTATGGGCAGTAGGCTTGATACCAATGAGAGGTTGGTAGCGGATCCACTCCGAAAGGAGCTGAAAGGATTGTCTGAAGGATAGTCCGATGAATACTCGTTCATGGTAGGGGCACATCGGATGACGACCCCCATTGAAGTCACGGAGGTACTTGGGGAGTTCTTTGGCAGAGAGCTGTTGGATCGCCTTGATGCTGTTGAGGCCGTTCCGGAATAGTTCATCCGCCGTATCACTATTGCTGAAGCCAGAGAGGATCTTGTGGAGGTCTAATTCCTTTGAGCTGAGCTTTGCTCCATTCTTGTATCCAGAGATTCCACCATTAGCTTGGGCTGTGGTATGGGCTTGGAGAATTTCAGGACTAGCTCCTGTAGTGGCGGCGACAGGAGCAGGAGCAGGAGCAGGGGCACGAGCGGCGGCGGCAGCAGCAGCATCAGCTTCAGCAGCCACTCGGGCTGCGTTCTCAGCAGCTGCTCGGGCTGCATTCTCATTACGCATTGCTCTGAGTTCTTGAACAGCAGCAAGTAGGATCATCTCAGATCGGGGTTGGATGTCAAGGTTTGGTTCTTGTTGGACTCTGGAGGCTCCAAACGCAGCAGGGACAGCAGGAGCAACAGGAGGGACTCCAGGCGCTCCGACCGGGGGCAGCGCTCCAACAGGGGGCATCGCTCCAACAGGGGGAACGCCGGCTCCAGCGGCGACTCCAGGCGGAGGAGCGTCGGCTCCAGGGACGGCGCCTCCATCTCCAGGGGCATCTCCAGCAGCGCCGGCTCCGGCAGTGCCGGCTCCGGCGGCGGCTGCAGCGATTTGTCTTCTGGTTTGCTTGGCCATGGTTGTCTTGCTTTGATTACCTAATTTGCTTCAGTTTCTAAACCAAATTCTTTTGTGGTGGGGACTGTTTCCACCCAAGTTGTCGATCGAAGGTTTGTATCGGTTTCGTGTCGACGTTCGAAAGAAAAGGTATCACGTCAGCGTTTTCATGTCAACAGTTTCGTGTTGACGTCTATCCACATCGATGGTTCCGATTCGATGGTTGGATGGTTGGTTACGACCAAAAGAAGAATTCTATTCGGTCTTTCTGCTCTGGACCAATCGATTTGATTTTGAGATATGACAGATCTCAGGGTTCTTGGCTTGTCCGATTCCAAATTCCCTTGGCTAAAATCAGAAAATCAATGGTATGGCAGATTTGAGGTTGTCTGCGCCTCATTGTTTCGGATGGGACTGACGTCATGTCCTTGGTCTGCTGGACACTGTCTTCACTGGAAAGTACGTGGTGGTCTGTCTCCACGAAAATTTTTTTCCAGCGTTGTTCCATCCCCGGCAAACGTCCCCTTGAATCCTGTAAAATAACAGGGAATCATGGACGCTGCTTTCTCCACGTCCATCTGCTCCTTCCCCACCGGACTGAGCCTCCATGGAGCCACCATGACGCTCAGCTACTGAATATGAATATCAATAGATCCGCAGAGGTGGATGTGCGGACTCCGGTCGGTTCGCGGGTCTGGGGAAGGGCTCCCCATTAACATCAGGGATCTCGCGATGTCAGCTGCTGGTCCAGTTACAGCTGAGGTTTTACATCCAAGTGTAGGCATGGATGCCAGTGGTGATCAGCCATCTGGGTTTCATCACGCGCTCTAGCCGGCGTCCCGGTTCGTAGTAGTGGGTCGAGCGGTGGGTCTGATAAACTGTGTTGATATCCGCTTGTCAGCGGTCTTCGGGGAACTTAATCGTAGATATGAATTATCTCGTACTGGTCTAAAAATAGGGGAAAGCCCTAACAATAATAACACATAAAGTCCTGGCAAATCGTGAGTCTACAGTGGACTGTTCAAGGTCTATTGCATACGCTCAAGCAATACAAGGCACTTCCCTAGAGGTACATCGGAATCGGTCGTAAAGGAGGGCATGATAGGTGTGTTTATTTTAGAGTAAAAGAAAGAGTGAATAAAGGGAGCTGAGCGCTCGCTCAGCTCGTATCGTGATATCGATCCGCTAACTCGCATAATAACAGAGCTTACGTAGCTCTGGTACTGTATCCTACGAGTAGCGTATCGGAGTATCGTAGCTTCGCTTAATTATATCCAATCGTGTGCTAGCTCACTTATGCTAGCACGTTTGGTAACTGTTTGGGCCGGGCATCCAGTCATGGTACATATTATACACCAATGACCCGACCCCGGCGGTAGCATCATATCTTAGCATTGGTATCATGGTAGGTTAGCATCTTCCAGTATCTCGTAGCCTTAGCAACCCTAACCCTGTAGCATTTAGCTACACCATAACAGGTGCTTTACTCGGGGTACGTACGATTGGTACAAATCGTACGCGGCGACCCTAGTAAACTCTGCTAGCATCCATACTAAACAGGATAGGTCTGCTGCTAAGCCTGCTGCTAAGCCTGCTGCTAAGCCTGCTGCTAAGCCTGTTGCTAAGCCTGTTGCTAAGCCTGTTGCTAAGCCTGTTGCTAAGCCTGTATGCTACCAATTAGCACACATCTCAGCACTCAGCTCAGCACCTGTTAGTCAGCTACTGGATGTTGCTGACTGTAGACCCAGTAGCCCTTCTACACAGGGCCTTAGCACAGATCATAGCACACTGGATATCTTCATACTCCACCATCAAAATGAGTGACGGCATGGGAGTCAAAATTATTCAGTGGAAAGTAAAATTATGATCTTGCACAAGAAGCCAAAAAAGAGGTGATTTCTGTGCCAAACACACCATACTAATTTGGACTTAGGGCTGCAGGCATGCTGACTGGTGCAATCCTGTCACTAAAACACCATTTTTGCCACCTGACCTTCATTAACAAGTTTACTCAAGGATAAATCACCAAAGGTGTCACCAAAGGTGTCTGATTTTGAAGATAGAGAAGTGTTGAGTAGAATGTTAGCTAAAAGATGGTGGCTTCTCTGCTCTGGATGGAGGGAATGTAGGTGCAGAGATATCACCAAAGACGTGAACCATGTCTTGGACATGGTTCAATTCCAAAAAGTTGGAAGTTTCTATCCATTTTTGTGCTAAGATTATGTGTACTGGTGTCTACAATTGGGACATGATGAGTCCCGGGTTCAAGGGCTCCTTAATAATCAATCATCCCACATGGACTGTGCTCTCAGTAAGCATAAGTTTGAACAACAGTTGAATAAATGATGCATCAAGCATGGCAGAAATGCAACCTTTTGAGCCATATGCTGAAAATGCAATCTTTTGACACACATGCTGAAAAGCATCCTGGCCCCTTTGAAAGCTTGTTAGAGCTGAGCCTTTCTATTTGCTTCCTAATCTTAGTAACATTTATTCTTCTTAGTCTTAGTAACATTTATTTGAAAGAAGAAACTCATATTGTCAACAACAGCTCATGCTTCATTGAGTTTTGTACATCTGAATCTAATGCGGCTGAATGGTCGGAAAAAAATGTAGAGCTGCTGCTGTTTTCCAGTTATGTCTTTGCATACTACCATATTATACAAACAAAAACAAATCCTGCTGGCTGTGTGAGGCAAACAAATACTGATGGAAACTTGTGACGGGCTAGCGTAGCTAGCAGTCACGATTGAATAATTAACCGAATCCCATATGGGAATCAAATATTATATATCCAGTCATGAATGCATTTTGATATGTGTTCTAACTATTATGGTCGAGTCCCAGAAGTTGATATATGCCTAATCGTGGGAACCGACAATGAACCAACATTTATGGCAGAGCATGCCAAAATGTGGCTATGCTCGCGACCTCAAATTTTATATGTTTCCATTCTCAATTCGCGTAACAATATTCCGTAAAGTATCTAAACATTCACAATTTTATACCACTCCGTGATTTCTACTCTAGACCGTAACACAGTAATTACTGTTTGTGCTTTACAGTAGAAACAGTAGAACTCAGTACTGAATTCAAAACCACCAACAGCCTCAACAACAGAGGCCCCTTCTATCTCCAACAAACCGATCGACGCAACATGGCAGGTATCTACAGAGACCCACCAATTGCCTACAAGAGCTCCTTTGATAGCTCCAAACCGAAGCTCGTAACCCTATCGGTCTACGACTCTGAAGACCACTCGGACAGCGTCAAGGTGCCCCTGTTTACGGACAAGGGGGGACTAGAAGAACTCCTTCACACCGAAGAAGCCTATCTTAACGCTGCAGAAGATCTCTCCATCCCTGACACGGCGCTCATTCGATACTTCGGTCGATGCCTATGCGTCGACGCGCAAACGAAATGGAGAGCACTAACACGAGCAACCCGCGCCAACAACCAACGAGTATATCCACTCACGAGAGAAGGATACACCTCAGCCTTCCAAGCCTTTATCAAGCTCTACTGCAACGCCGAAGATGCCAGAGACATCATGCATGTCTATCTACGAGGCAGTGCCTGTAAGAAGAAGATCGAATCCACCTGCAAGGATCACACTGATCGAATTATGACCTTAATCAAGTACTCAGCCAAACTACATGGATTCGCATCCAACTTGGACCACTTGCAGACCCTAACAATCCTTCTCCACAGCTATCCTAACAGTTGGATCGAAGACTATGTACGGATTCACCTAAAGCTTACTCCAGAGACCACTTCCCAGTTCATTGTGGACCACATGAGCAGCCTCGATCGACTCAGCAAGCAGAAGAACAACAACAAGAATAGTGGAAAACGCTCGAACAATTCCAATAATCGAAAACGCTCTGGTCCAAACAACAAATCCAACCAGAACAAGAACAAGAAGAAATCCAACCCATGCAGAATCCAGGGACACAACCATGATTGGTCCGAATGCCCAAAGAACAAGTTCTCCAAGAATTACAACAAGGGCTCAGGCAACAAAAGCAACTCCAACACTGAAACCTTCTATTCTCAGTGCCACGAGACCCCTGGAAGCAACGAATCATTCCAAGCCCACATGAGAGCAGCAATGGAATCCTACCATGAAGAACATGGAGGCCGAACCGAACGGAGCATCAATGGTGAGCTTGTTTGGCTCCCATGATTACACAAGCAATCCTCCACCAAGAGACCCAAGGGTCCACCAAAACCAGCAATCACCTTGCCTCCGGCGCCACTGGCCCTGGATGCCAGTCCAGCACAGCTGACTGGGATGACGCAAGGAGGAGATCTCCTGGAGAAAGAGGGGAAGGAACCTACAGGATGGAGTCCTGTTGAGCGCTTAGCAAAGACTGCAACAGCAGTGATTACACTTTGTACCTTGGTTTTGTCTTCTGTTCCTGCTTCTTATCCTGTCCCATCCCTTTTGATACTGGATCTTATCCCAATATCTTCATTCCCATTTCACTTTCTCTCAAGTCCCTCTTTTGTGGGACTTGTTTGTCCTTTCCCCTGCTTGATGTTCAAGGTTTGTTTGAAAATTTGTCGTTCTGCCACTTGGGGTCCTGACTCTATGATGGAGGCGACGTTAAAGTCTGGTTACAGACTGAGTAATTTAGTTTCACCTTTGGTGATTAAAGTTATTTAAATACGTATATTAATTAATTCTCCACACAGAGCAATCCGAACATGGATCCGAATCGAAATCAACCGAATCGATCCAAGGGTACAGACGCATCATTGATTAACATCGATCCGAATAAGACAGCAGCAATAAATGGACCACTCTTGTCTCTAGCAAGAAATTGGTCTACGGGTACAGCAAAAAATCTCTATTGCAATACCCAAAACTCCAAAGACTACACCAAAGGAGGTGCGCTGGAGCAAAATTATTTAAAGCTGCTGTCGACTACTGGAAATCCAGTAGAACAGGCATCCAATACGAGCAACGTGGCTCTTATTCAGAATACGAGCAACGTGGCTCCTATTCTTCTAACCAACGTACAGTATATAACCGTAACAAAACTTTCCTCTTTTTGCATAACATAGGTGAAATAACATTTGTATTACATTATATGACTCACTAGAATTAATACTATATGCGAGAACATTGTGATTGCACAAGAGTTTGTCATTGTTCGATCACTTTGGTGGCATTACTTCATGCTTCTTTGTGGTAGTAATCAAAACTCCTCTAATTTTTGAGGAGTAGAAATCAAATCATCATGTTTCCTTGTAGGTGAGCCCAATACTCCATCACAATTGCTATTCATTGATTGTGTACTGCTGTCTTGAAAATTGCAAGATGTGATCATGAATATCTTTTGGAAAAGCAACAACACACTGTAGCATACTAGAAGCAGTGTTACACTTTCTGACATTTGTTTGTCCAGCTCAAATTAGAGTCCTCTGGTAGTATTGAATATCAAGAGCAATGGTCACTGGGATGATCAAGGTTCTCTATGGTGGTAGGTTATATCAGCAATTACTATAATTGTATGTACAAAGCATTGTACTTACTGTATTTTCTTGTTTATAGTATTGCAAAATCACGCCATGGCAGATGCTCTGATTGCCACTGTTTAGTTATTACCCTATTGAGCCTACGACCAGGGGATCCTCCTTCTTGTTGCCTTGCATATCGACTTTGAAAATAACCAAGTTCAAAAAGTGTGATATTGTACTCAATTTAAATATTTTTTACTTCCCACTTTCTGGGCAGTTCCTCAGAACACCAATCCAAGAGGTTGGAGTGCCATTGCCTTTGATGTAAAAAAATGCATCCGTGTAGGTGTACGTATCGGTGCCTACTGCCAAGTTCTCCACGACATACAATTCTTTCTTCAGATGACAACAGGATGAAGAATCGGCGTGGTTTACCGCTCTGTAAAATCGACATCTTTCCTTCGTAACAGTCGAATCAATCGACCCAAATCCATAAAAAGGGGTCGAATTGCAAGTGACGCATATTCCTTGTTGACTTTGGTGAAGGACACAACATCGTGCCGTGCCCCATTACCGTCCTTCCCCGAGACCGTCGGAAGTCTCCCATCCCCGTAGAGGTTGCACAAGTGTGTACACGTACCCGTCGTCATCTCGTTCCTTGAGGCCCGTTGAAAGGGCCACCGGCTGTTGTTGTTGCTGGTTTGGATGATTGCTCGGGGACAGAATTACGTGCGGTCGGGCCCGCGTGTCGGCACGTATGCGGGAGTGGTTGCGCATCACAAAGTGCCGGTCGTAGGCGTTGACGCTGGCGTACTTCCAGGTGGTCCCATCGAGGCTCACGGCGTGGCGTCCCTGGCCTCCACAGGCCCCCAGCATGCACCGGGTGGCTTGTTCGTCGTGGAATATTGCGTGGTAGGCAACTCTCCCGTCGGCGGTAGCGGTGGTCCAGATGTTGCTGGGGTCCTCGGCTCCGGAACCGGCCAGCACAAAGAGGGGGCGGTCGACGAGCGGTTTGTAGGTCGACGCGTTTCTCCAATCGGAGGCCACGAGGGCATGGGGGATGGTGAGGAGGTCGTCCGTTTCGCAGCGTCGCCACAGGCCGAGGAAGGGTTGTCTGTGGTCTTTACCCTTGCTTGGGAGGATGATCCCGTTGAGGTTGGAATCACATCTGGCGGTTTTGTTGTATTTTTTCCAGTAGTCCGTGTTGTAAATGGTTGAGTTCAAAACCATGACGGGTTCCGACCAGGGACCCCCGGGCTTTGACGCCCACAGCATGTAAGTGTCTTTGGCAGGGACGTCGTCCGACCGGCGACTCCTGGTGGCACTGAGGTTGAAATTGTCTGCAGAAATCTTTTTACGAATTCGCAACACAGTGGTGGTCGATGGATCCGAACCACCAGTCGCAGGCTGTTTACGGCAATCCTTTGGTACCACACCACTCAGGGCGGTGACATAAAGCACGTATTCTCCTGTGGGGGCCCGAAGAATGTTGGCATCGTGGGCAAATGTCGGCAAAATGACCTCTACTTTTTGGTACGGTCCGTACGGGGAATCCGATACGGCTCGTATCACCTGAAACAACATTATAGCACCCAAAACAAGGTTAGTTGCGATCGAAGGACGCGTTCGTTGAGAGAAAGAGAGAAATTGCGCGACGACATCGTACCACATGGAGCATGTAGTTGTTCACCGATCCGCAAAAAGTCAAAAACATCTGCACTACAAATCAATCCATCGCACGAGTACCGACCTGGCTGTTTGTCGTCCACGAATACAGGCCACACCCGTTCACAATCTCAGAGGCAAACATGTGATACAGGCCATCGTTGTGGTCGTAGACGACCGATCCACCCCAGCTGCTTGAATCTTGGTCGGGAAGCTTCAAGCCGATTTTTTGGGGATCAACCGGCAGCAAGTCCAAGACCTCGCAGGTCCGTCCCTTCCAACCGGGAAAACACTTGCACACCCCTGGGGCCTCCGGATCGATCGGCGAATGTTGTTTTTGTTGTTGATAATGATGATGATGCTCCGCGGGATCCAAATTGCCTACCCCGGCTGTTGGTATCGTTCTCTTGACGCATTCTCCGTTGAAGGCGCAATCCGCCGAGGTGATACAGTGATCGAATTCATCGTATCCAGGATCCCCAGCGCTCACTACCGCTTTTCTTTCGCTCTCAAGGATTTGATGGCGTGCTGTGATCGATGTTGAACTCAAGGACTCGGCTATGGGAGAATCCACGGAAGATCTCACGGAAGTCAGAGGCGGGTACAAGTACCCTCGTAGCGCAGGGAAGCACTGCAAGATCAGTGATGTTGCTGCCACCGCGAGCAAGGTCCGCATCATTTGGGAGTGAAAGAATGCCTTAAGCCTACAGTAGTTTAAATAGTCTCAAATTGTTCGTTTGATTGAAAGATTGCTGGCAAAAGCCAGCTTCAGCAACATACTGCATCCTGTTTCATGTTCCGATTTGTGGTGAAACGTTTCATACGACGTCTCGCGTCTCGGATCTCGGATTTCGGATTTCGGATCTCGAGTTCGTCGAAATTTCGAATAAACCTTACTCTTACCACTGTAAGGATGAATCCCTAGTGAATAGTGACTAAACCCTCACTCTTCTCGCAATACATCCGTTTATCTCTACCGTATCGTCTAGTCCCGGCGGAAAAATCTACTGTGGCACAGTAGATTTTGACCACCTACCGTAGTTTTTTCAGTCCTAAAATATCAGTTTTTTACTGATCTGATGAGTCCTATTGGTTAATTTTTTGATGTCATGCTGAGAACACATAGTACCAATTTGAGAAAGATGAAAAGACAGTGTGTTGATGATGGTTCTTTCCGAAAGAAAAACTGAGAAACCTGCCTAAAATCGATGCGCGCAAAAATTGAATCAAACTAGTCATTACTAGTAAATACACGAGTGGTCAAAATTGGCGCATACTGTATGCGCTGATTGGTTTTTTGAGCAATACTAACTAATGTTTACTTCAGTGGTTATTTACAACAACGAGACCAGCTCTGAAGTATATAGAACCATATACTTATGGAAAGAGGAGAGTGAGAGCTATCTAATGAGCCATTACTTGTTGCTATTGGAGCTATACTTTAGAAGTTATGATTGATGAGCATTGCACCAAAAAAAATTGGCGCATATGCGCTGATTCTGACCGACTAGACAATAACTCATCACCCTCATCCTCACCGTCACCCTCACCTCATCTTCCACAACAGGCTAGTTTCCTGTTCTTCTTCAATCCAACAAGAGCTTTGACCAAATTCCAAGCTTCTTCCATTGGAATCACTATGGGCAAGTTTTTGTGAAAAATTCCACCACCAAACTGTACAAAACCATCTACAATCCCACCAGTGATGACAATTAATGGCATCTCCACCCCTTATACAGAACAACCCCATCAACTTATGGGACCGAAGGACACAACAAGCACCACCATGCCCAAACCTAAGAAGAAGAAAGTCTCCAAGCAGGCCCCACCTTGACCAAACCCAATCAACCAATATCTCTCACGAACATCCATTTATATTGACAACAGGAGCTTCTTACAGACATTTCAGAACCACCACAGTACAGGTACACGTCAAAAACTGTAATAAATCATCTTTTTTGACAGATTGTTCCCTTACTCCTATTGGACCAAGTATCTCCCTCAGCAATGGAAACCAGTTGCAACTTATTGGAAAAGAGTATAAACCAACTGTTTTCAACAACCCCTATTGCAATTTGTGACCTAAATCCATAGCTTTGGCCTCCCTTAGTTAGCCCTTTTGTTGCCAAATTCCAAAAAGTTGCTTACTAATTTAGAAAAGTATAAAAAAAAATTGGTACATTTCCTACAGGTGACCATATAAGATTGCATTGTAAAGATATTTGCTCGTCAGCAATAGGATAGCATTAACAATAGCAGCATGTTGAGCGCTGGCAAATAGTAGTGAGACTACAGGATACTGTTCAAGCGTTATTGCATACGCTCAGTTACTACAAGATACTCCCCTAGAGGTACAAGGGAATCAATTGAAAGGGGAGGGCATGATAGGTGTTTGTTTTAAGGTTGAAGAAGAACAGAAAGTGGGGGGAGTTGAGCCAAAGTGCTCAGCTCTGTAGTGTGACATCTTGCTTTGCTGTCTTGTAAAATAATCATAATAATAACAGCTCTTTAGGTACAGTACTGTAGTGTATGGAGTAGCATTCAGAGTAGCATTTAGCAAGCGCTTATACAAGCTAGCTTGGAGCGCTAGCTTGGAGCGCTAGCTTGGAGCGCTAGCTCGGAGCGCTAGCTCGGAGCGCTAGCTCGGAGCGCTAGCTCGGAGCGCTAGCTCGGAGCGCTAGCTCGGAGCGCTAGCTCGGAGCGCTAGCTCGGAGCGCTAGCTCGGAGCGCTAGCTCGGAGCGCTAGCTCGGAGCGCTAGCTCGGAGCGCTAGCTCGGAGCGCTAGCTCGGAGCGCTAGCTCGGAGCGCTAGCTCGGAGCGCTAGCTCGGAGCGCTAGCTCGGAGCGCTAGCTCGGAGCGCTAGCTCGGAGCGCTAGCTCGGAGCGCTAGCTCGGAGCGCTAGCTCGGAGCGCTAGCTCGGAGCGCTAGCTCGGAGCACTAGTTTGGAGCACTAGCTCGGAGCACTAGTTTGGAGCGCTATGCTCCAGTGTGCTATCTGTGGTGCTATACCCAGGGTCCCTGTAACTGGTACAAATTGTACGCGAGGACCCTGGTATCTTGGAGTTAGCATCCCATACCACTTAGGATAAGCCTGTTGCTAAGCCTGTTGCTAAGTGTTTAGCACACAGCTCTAGCATCCTGTAGATAGTTACTGGAGGCTAACTTGTGTAGCCTCAGTACATTTCCTACATAGGAACCTTAGCACAGCCCATAGCATCATCTTGGATATCAAAATAGCATTTCCTACAGGTAACCATATAAGATTGAGTGACAGCATGTTGACATCCTGTTTTTGTGAGTGCATGGAAACAGATATGCAATGAATCATTTGATGATTCTGGTCTTCTGGGCTTGCAGGATATCAAATGCATGATGATCCCAGTGTTTGAGGAGTGCAGGGATGTAAATAAACTGTGCACTGTGATCCTGGTCTTTTGGGAGTGTGGGTACACAAAATAGAACAAGATGGTCCTGCTGGTCATACATGATAATGCTGGTCTTTTAAAAGTGTATGGAATCAAGTACACTATGATGCTCCTGATCTTTTTAGAATGAATGGAAACAAGTACAACATGATCCCAGTTTTTTGTGAGTGCAGAGAATCAAGTCCACAATGATCCTGTTCTTTTGCAACAGTAGGGAATCATGTACATAATGATCCCAGTATTTTGTGAGTGCAGAGAATCAAATGCATGATGTACCAGTCTTTTTGAAATGTATGGAACCAAATACACAATGATTCCTGTCTTTTGGGAGTGCATGGAAACAGCTACATGATGATCCTGGTCTTTTGGAAGCACACAGAAACAAATACATGAATATAAATACATGAAACAAATACATGATGATCCTGATGTTTCTGGAGTGCATGGAACCATGCACATGATGATCTTGGTCTCTCATTGATGCAGTGGAATAATGACAAAATGATCCTGGTCTTTAGGGAACACAGCAAATCAAAGAAACAACGATCCCTGTCTTTCTTGAATGCAGAGAAACAACAGCACAAGGATCCTGGTTGTTTGGTAGGAGTGCTGGGAATCAAGTACATGATGATGATGGTCTTTCGACATTACAAAGAATTGAACGCATGATAATCCCTGTCTTCAATGCAACCATGATTATATCACTTTAGAAAGACAGGGGTCATCATATAAATGGTTCCATGAACTCCCATAACACCAGGATCATTATGTATTTGGTCCCATACATTCCTGAAACACCAGGATTATCATGTATTTGATTCTCTGCACTCCCAAATCACCAGGATCATCATCTATTTGATTCCCTGCCATTGCTCACAAAAGACCAAGATCAAAGTGTATTTGCTTCCATGCATTCACAAACAACCAGTATCACAGTGTACTCAGTTCTCTGCATTCACAAAAGACCATGATCATCATTTACATGGTTCTCTGCACTCACAAACAACAGGGATCACCATGTATGTGGTTCTCTGCACTCCTGAAAGACCAGGATCATCATGTTGCTGTTACCCTTCATGAGCAGAAATTCTGGTTCCCTTCACTCCTGAAAGGCCAAGATCATCAAGTACTAGCAGTTGATTCTTTGCATTCTGGAAAGACTGGGATCCTCTTGCTTTTGTTTCTCCCCACTGTAATCTTGTTGGCTAAATAGATCCACACTGTACTATGATTGGCTAAATTGCTGATTGTGGACTGTAGGCAAGCCTGAAGGGAAGGCTGGTGCAAAAATGTCACAAAAAAAGCCATTTTTGGTGTCTTTCTTTTTTTTTTATGAGCTTGTTGTTTGTAAGGGATGGATCAGCAAAGATGTTTCAATGCAAATATAGAGCATAGTAGAGGAGAGTGTTAGCTAAAAGATGATGTCTTTATTGTGAACAGGGAGGGTGTACGTGTAGAGTTATCACCAAAGGGATAAACTCTATCACAAACTTGCTTCATTTACAATAAGTTGCTTCAAATAATTTTGACAGACAAGAGCATACAGACTTACTACTTGCTATGAGGAACAGAGCAGACTGAATTGTGAGGTACCCATACTAGGGACAAGTACGGTACAAGTACTTGCACTTTTGAAGAAAAATACAAAGTACCATTACCCAAAAAATATTATAATGGATCATCTTTTTGTGAATGAAGTAAGTTCCTGACAGAATAAGTAAAGGCATCATCTGTTAGCTATCACTCTACTCTACAATCCTCTATATTCACTTTAACAACTTTGTTTATTCTTCCCTTAGTAAGCCCACAAATAGAGGACAAGGGCAAAACATGGTGTTTTTCGAGTGACAGCTTTGAGCCCGCATGGCCTGTAGCTGTAATTGCAAATCAGTGTGACAGGCTAAAAAACTGGTACGGGTGTGCAGCCCTATGCTCTTTGGTTTGGCATTTTTTTCTTCTCACTTTGGTTCTGGTTTTGACTTTTTTTGGCAACATCAAGATGCTGTCACTCTGGTGGTATGTGTGTGTGTAGAAAATGTACTGATGTCAACACTCATTAAAATGGATTGACTTATTGGATTTTGGTGACAAAATGGCTAACTACGTCCGAAAACTGTTTCGCAACCGTTGTGACCCCATCGCGACCCAAACGCGACCATTTCCTCAGAAACGCGACCCAATCTTTTTATTCTCAACCATTTTAGCTCGCATTTCTCAACCCCCCCCACCTTTTGAGAGAAATGATACGATCCCAACTCTGATATTCACTCACTCATCACCATTGCACTCCATTTGACACATTTGACTCAACAAACCAAAGAATTTTTAATCAGACTCACTTCAATCACACCAAAATTCCACTTTTTATTACTTTGTACGGTAGTAAAACCACTTACTTTGGCTAGAACTGGCACCTTCCTTTTTACAGTGGTGTCACGTCACATGCCCTTTGTTCAAAGTCACATCTCTTTTTGCAGCAGTGTCTCTGTACCGCCTCTCTCTTTCACATCATAAAAAAAATCATCAAACACATTTTTTTATGTCATGCACCACACCATGCCGAAAGCTTCCTCAAACCCAAGGCACTTTGCCGATGCTCCCAGAATACCCAAGACATTCTATTGTCACAACTGCATTGCCACCGGAAAAAGAAGAAAATCAAAATCCTTCAAGGGATACAAACAAGAATCGAGCTACAATTTCACCTATCGATACGTATCTCAAGGGCTCTCCAGGCATCTTTATTTCAATAGTGATTGCCATACCTATTATCGCGAGAACGATCTTATGGATTTCATTTTGTCCTTGAAAGAAGAAGTCACCATTCCTTCGGTTCAACACACACCATCACAGCAAGCATCAGCAACGCGTTGATAAGACAGGGGGGGACAGCAAGCAGCAACAAGCAGCAGCAACGCGTCGATAATACAGGGGGGGGACAGCAAGCAGCAACAAGCAGCAACGCGTCGATAATACAGGGGGGAACAGCAAGCAGCAAGCAGCAAGCAGCAATGCGTCGATAATACGGGGGGGATAATACACGAGAATATTTTTAAAGAACTATCGCCTTTGTCGTCTTTCCTTGTTGTGATGGCCTTTGTCGTATCGGTTGTTCCCCTCTTCAGCGATCGTATTGGTTGTTCCCCTCTTCAGCAATCGTATCAGTTGTTGCCCTCTTCAGCAATCGTATCGGTCGTTCCCCTCTTCAGCGATCGTATCGGTCGTTGCCCTCTTCAGCGATTGTATCCGTTGTTGCCCTCTTCAGCGATTGTATCGGTCATTCCCCTCTTCAGCCAGCGATTGTATCGGTCATTTTTTTCTGGAAAGACAAAAAACGAAACAACGAACTGTTAGTGCCGTTCCGCGCCTCCTCCCTTTGTCGTCCCCCTCTTCAACGATCATACCTTCGTCGTCCCCCTCTGCAACAATCGTACCTTCGTCGTGGTCATACCCTCGCTGTCCCTCTGTGAAGCGATCGGTCGTGATTTTCGTCTTTGTTTTTTTCAATATCAGTACGTTGTATATCTGGGTAAGCCAGGTAGTTCCAGGACTGCAACACACCCTATCTCCCTTTCAAATTGAATCGAATATGAATCAGACAACAGTGCAGAAAGCAAGAGTGGCCAACCTCAAGTTCCCCGCAGCGTGATTGTCTTCTTCACAAGAGATGGTCCCGGTGCCTGATGCCCACTTTAAACTGGACCGGCCAGAATATTCCGATGCATGAAATGAAAATGAAAATGAAAATTATGACACATCCTGTAGGAGGGAGATGAGCAGCAGAAAATTCACCGTGACGATGACGTACTTTACAGTGCCGTAGAGTACTTTGTGTACAGGCTGAGTGGAAGAAAAAAATGACAGAAATGCACCTACTTTACAGTACTAAGTCTACATGCTGGGAATAAAAAAAATGACATGGTACAGGGGATGTACGTATGGACAGTATATAGGCAGGGGATGTGTAGGTTTCCAGTACACTGTACACTGTACGTATGTTACTGGTACAAATCTTTTGGCGCGAAGTGGTGAAGTTGCTGGTTCATATTATACAGGATGAGCCTTCCCCAAGATGGTAGTAGCATTATAAGATAGAGAGAACACCAATTTGACAGTAGTAGACAGTAAAAGTGGCACCATTTGGTGCATGTATTGTGGTGTTGTTGGTGCAAGTCCCATCATGAGAATGCCTTTTGCTACATCACGATGCAATAGCAATATTTTTGCTGGGAAGCACATGTCACTAAGTGATCTATTCAGTTATTCAATGGTGACATCCATACCATTGGTGATTTTTGAATACTTCTTTTTGAATACTCTTGTCCATGCATAAGATGAGAAATATTCACACTGGAATCATACAAATATTGGCCAGATTCATTCAGATATTTGATTTTACAGTAGTTTCTACTAAAGGCTGCGGTACTGGGCCAAATATTAAATATTAAGTGGTGACACCCAAACTAATGGTGATTTTTGAATACTTCTTTTTGAATACTCTTGCCCATGCATAAGATGAGAAATATTCACACTGGAATCATACAAATATTGGCCAGATTCATTCAGATATGTGATTTGGTACTTTTTTCTAGTGAATTCTGCAGTATTGGAACAAATATTAATTATTCAGTGGTGACACCCAAACTAATGGTGATTTTTGAATACTTCTTTTTGAATACTCTTGCCCATGGATAGGAGGAGCAATATTCACACTGGAATCACACAAAGATTGGCCAGATTCATTCAGATATGTGATTTGGTACTTTTTTCTAGTGAATTCCGCAGTATTGGAACAAATATTAATTATTCAGTGGTGACATCCAAACTAATGGTGATTTTTGAATACTTCTTTTTGAATACTCTTGCCCATGCATAAGATGAGAAATATTCACACTGGAATCATACAAATATTGGCCAGATTCATTCAGATATGTGATTTGGTACTTTTTTCTAGTGAATTCTGCAGTATTGGAACAAATATTAATTATTCAGTGGTGACACCCAAACTAATGGTGATTTTTGAATACTTCTTTTTGAATACTCTTGCCCATGGATAGGAGGAGCAATATTCACACTGGAATCACACAAAGATTGGCCAGATTCATTCAGATATGTGATTTGGTACTTTTTTCTAGTGAATTCCGCAGTATTGGAACAAATATTAATTATTCAGTGGTGACATCCAAACTAATGGTGATTTTTGAATACTTCTTTTTGAATACTCTTGCCCATGCATAAGATGAGAAATATTCACACTGGAATCATACAAATATTGGCCAGATTCATTCAGATATGTGATTTGGTACTTTTTTCTAGTGAATTCCGCAGTATTGGAACAAATATTAATTATTCAGTGGTGACATCCAAACTAATGGTGATTTTTGAATACTTCTTTTTGAATACTCTTGCCCATGGATAGGAGGAGCAATATTCACACTGGAATCACACAAAGATTGGCCAGATTCATTCAGATATGTGATTTGGTACTTTTTTCTAGTAAATTTTCCAGTAGTGGACCAAATATTAAATATTAAGTGGTGACACCCAAACTAATGGTGATTTTTGAATACTTCTTTTTGAATACTCTTGCCCATGCATAAGATGAGAAATATTCACACTGGAATCACACAAATATTGACCAGGTTTGTTCAGATATGTGAGGTGATGGTATATTTACTGAGGTATTCTTGCTTCTTGTAGTAGTAGTAGTAGTACAGTAATACACTGCTGCTACGTACTACTACAGTGTGTAGGTAGTAGTACAAAAGAGGCAGTCAAAAATTATGCTGGCGCACGATACCACCATCAGGTTTCTACTACATACCTAGTAGTAACTCTACTGCTATCATGTAGAAGAAATTGATTCTCGGCAAATGAATGCATGACAAAAAATGCATGAGGAAAAATGCATGAGAGAAAATTCATGTGTCGTAAATCTTACTTCACATAATTTTGGGTCGGAATGGAACAAGAAAGACGGCAACTGAAATATGATGTGACAGCAACTGAAATAGGATACAACAGAAATGGTAAGTGAACCACATCAAGGTTGGAGGAGGTATTAATCATAGATTTTCGATTCTTCTAACTGTGCATCATTGACTTGCCTGCTTGCTCCTAATAGGGAGACAACCGCAACTGCTGATGAAATAGGATGCAGTGGCAAATGAAATACAATGCGATGGTGAGTAAACCGCATCAAGATCTGGGGTATTGATGATGGGATTTCAATTGTTCTAATTCTGCATTGAGTTGCCTGCTTGCTACTGATAGGGAAGAATCAACTTTAATGCGACGGGGCAACTGAAAAATGATGCGATCGCAACTGACATATGATGCGATCGCAACTGACATATGATGCGATCGCAACTGAAATATGATGCGATCGCAACTCAAATATGATGCAATTGCAACTCAAATATGATGCAATTGCAACTCAAATATGATGCAATTGCAACTCAAATATGATGCGATCGCAACTGAAACACAGCACTAACAACATCATGACACCGTGCCAAAAGACTAGGATTGGTCCCCACTGTAATTTGACCAAATCAATCCAACAAGCGAACATACAGAATATGGTTTTGGATTCTGCTACTGTGTACTGTGTAGGAACTAAAATAGTAGTAAAAGGTCAACATTTTTTTCCGACTATATGGACTGAATTCTTAATGGGTAGGGCTGTGAATCGTACTGCTGGACTCCTTGGATTCCTTTAAAGAGTGGTTGAGAAATTAATTTGTTGGGTTGAGATTCTTAAGAATGAACTGAAAAATTAATTGATCGGGCTTGGGAATAATTTTTGTGAGGTAGGGATTCTTGAGGTGATTGAAATAATTTCAGTAGCAGTGAGAGTAATAATAAATTGAAGACAAAAAAGTGGAAGTGGGAAATTATTCTTTGACGATAGCATGAGAATTTAAAAAGGGATTGATTAATTTGATTAGCTGATTGAAAAAATATTTGACTCCTACTACAAAAAAATGAGTCGGTGTTGATTTGTTTTCGCTAGTTGAGAGCATGAGGTAGTTCCTACGTCGCGATTGGGGTAGGGAATCGCGAGGGTACTACGAATGGAGCTACACAAAAAAACAGCCAGAAATTCATCGCGACCCCCCAAATAAATTTTCAGAAACAGTTTTCGGACGCAAGGGAGGTCAAAGCTATGGATGTAAGTCACTGATTTCAACAGGGGTTGTTGCAAACAGGTTGTTTATACTCTGTTCCAATAAGTTGTAACTTGCTTTGAGGAGGTTTCTGTTGCTGGGGGAGGTATTTGGTCAGATAGTATCTATCACTAAAACGTGATCCATTTTACTTGTAATTAATTAGAATTGAAACGTGATCCATTTAAAATAATTTTTGACGGGTAACCTTATCTACCGTACGGGTAACCTTACCACAAGTCCCCAACTGAACAACATTTTACAAACTCACCGGGGGTTCAGCTGATAAGAATTAGTAGTAAGGTTACGGTAATTACGTAAAATACGAAGAAAATTACGGAATAAGGTGAATTACGAAGTAAGATAACCTTAAAATTCGAAGTACCTCGAAGTAAAACCTTATTCAACTCGCAATTTGAAAATTAGGAACTGTTTTAGTTTTTCAGGTGTCAGACGGGCGTGAGCGATAACAATCCTCCAGTTAATTATTTAAGGTGCTCATGCCTTACCGGTACGTATGTCCTTATGGGTAATATCTTAACCTTTAGTCCTACGGTACCGGTATCGTTGAATGTAAAGTGGTCACGTAGAAGTACGTACTGGAGAGAGTCAGTCAGTCCCGCGAAAATATCAAAGTCAAAACGTAAAAACCTTACTTTACAAGTGAGTAAACCTTACCGGCAGTTACTTACGGTAAGTTATCGTAACCTTACCGGTACGGTAGGTCATTGGATGGAAACGAATTCAGAACTGAGAACGTCTCATGGTAGAATACCGGTACAATACCGTACGGGTAAGGTAAGTTACTCGTAAGATCACTACTGTACATACATTGCACGATAATTTAGTGTTGGGACCAGCCACTTTCGGACACTTGTGCTCTGTCGCGATGGATAATAATAGCTGAATCAACCGAGGACAACCGATGGGAATTCACTGCACCGAAACTTTTCTTCGTTTTCCACTGAACGCCGAATTATCATTTTAATTAATTGGTGTCGCTTCCAATACGGTATTACCGAGCCCAACAAGGCGAAACGAAACGAAACGAAACGAAACAAATCAAAAGGAGCGAAGCAAGTTCCATCCCATTCCTTTCCGTTATATCCCACTATGGGTGGCAATGTTCGAGACCACCACTCTCTGATCCATCGGAGCGTTAAACCCCACGGCCTGGCACCCCCGGGAAAGAAATACGGGACGGCGTTGGATTCCGCCGATCCCTGTGCCTCGAACAACGGCTCAATCGCGAGCACGAACAGACCAATGGCAGCAACGACCAGCGATTACGAGTACTCCGGGAATGGATTGTATTTGGATGATCAGAAATATAACCACCACGATACGGCGGGATCTGCATCTTCTGCCAAGGTTTCGTCGTCGTTAGCTTCGAGGAAGCAGCGCCACTACCCGGCTCGGAGACGCCGCGGCAATCCGTTGTCGGAGCCAGTCGTGCTCTGTAAGATTCTGGGCTGGGGCTTTGTTCTTGGACTGGCGTTCTTCGCGGTAACGACGTACCGTGAAACAAACACAAGAACAGAAACAGAAACAGAAACAGAACCACACCCTGCAGAAACCTCTCGTCGCTTCTCGGCACTCTTTGACACGGAACCCATTGCCGGGCTCAAAAGGATAAGGATGCCGAAGGGATCGGGACACGCTGACTCGAACGAGAGGGCGCGGAGACGGGGACATCCACAGGATCAGTACCGGGAGAGAATCGCCCGTCAGAAGCGGCGAAAGAAGGCCGCGGAGTGGCAGGAGCCGGAGGCCACGTTTCGAACCTTCGGGACTCCCACCGATGACGGCGCATACGGAGACGACGCGTTGGCCCGTGTCAAGATGGCGAACGCCCAGAAGCGACGCGATCAAGAACAGTCGGAACGGTCGGGAAATGCCAACAGCAACAGCAACAGCAACAGCAACAGCAATCGTAATCGTAATAGCTATAGAAATAGCAATAGTAATGGTAATAGCAATAGCAACGATGGTGTGGACTCCACCCACCCACCTTCCGAACGGGACCCGCATGAACTCCTGAAGCGCCGCCTGTCCGAGCTCCACGAACTCGAGAAGCGAATGGTCTCCAACACAAACACCACGGTGCGATGGGCCGACATGAGTGACGTTCCGGCCCTCCCAGGCCAGCACAAACGATCTGGTCTCCTGTACAGTTCCTCTAAGAAACGCCATCGGTCGGTCATGCCGGATAAATCCCAGAACAAGCAATTTTACCAGGTTCACCGGAGTGCCAAGACCCAGATGGCCTGGGAGAAGGAATTCGCCGCCATCGAAGACAAGGACGCCACCGCGCGGCCCGACTATGTCAATTACGTCGAGCACCAATACACATACCCGGAAAAAATGATGGAGCCCCCGACCCTTGGCGAGTATCCGAGGTTGCGGCCCTACTCCGAGGTCCTGGGCGAGTGGCCCCAGGACGAGCTGGACAATCCGCCGCCCGTCCTGCACGAGTACCTCCTGCACTTTGACTGGAACGATCCAGAAGACATGGAAGCGGCCGTCAAGTTCCGAACCGCCAAGCTGCCCTTCAAGGTCATCAACGTGCCGGAAGTATTGGCGGCGACCGAAAAATGGACCGACGACTACATTGCCGAGCAATTCGACACTCGAGACTCGGGCTGGATGAGATCCGCCGCTTCCAAGATCAACCGCTCGAACGGCCGGTGCAACGAGGGCCCCGACAACTTTTTTGCCTTTTTCAACACGCCCCTCTGGGACGTCATGACGCTCGGGCTTCCCCCAACCCGGGACAACGATTGGACATTTCAGCGGTGGGCACAGCACGCTCGCTACGCCGATCGGGTCGGACTCGATCCCAACCTCCCCCATTACTACTGGCAGTCGGGGGTTCCCCGAGAGGAGCGATACTCTTCACGATCCAAGTGGACCTTTGTGTCAAGAGACTTGCCCTCGTTCAGCAGCACGGAGGCAAACTTTATCCAGTGGAAACCCGACGCCCAAAAGGGCATCCAGTGCCGCTTCGGAGAGCGGGGCATCACGGCAGCCAACCACTACGACAGCGGACGCAACATGATCGCAATGATCACCGGCGCCAAGCGATACATTCTCAGCCCGCCCCGGGCCTGCAAACGGCTAGGCATTGTCAGTTCCAAGGGCCACTCGAGCTTCCGCCACTCGATGCTCAATTACGGCCACATCAATTTGCTCGACTCGAGACCGGACATGCCTGCCGAGGAGCGGGCATGGATGGAGAGGGTCGGGACTGCCGAAGCCGTCTCGACCGTCCTGAAGGAGGGAGAGATTCTCTACGTCCCGACGGGCTGGTTCCACTACATCACTAGCCTGCAAAAGAGCGCCCAGTGCAACGTCCGTTCCGGGCCAGACATGTCGGGGGACGCCTTCTTTGGCGGAGCCAACGAGATCCGAGACCAATGCTTTCCCCACGACGACTGAGCTCAGTGGAAGAATGTTGGAACGAAACGAAGCGGTACGAAACAAAGCGATTTTTTGTGGTGAAATGCAACAGATGGGGAACGGGAAACGGAATTTGGGAAGGACCGCTTTGCTGCGCTTCTCTCACGGTGGAAACCAAACCAAACCAAACCAGACGGAATTGATAATGGTTGTGGAATTGGTGCGGAGACAAGACGGGGCAGGAAAGGTACGTTGTTGCACAACGCCACAGAATTGAAAACATTTTGGTATTTTAAAACGCCTCGACCAAAAAATTGGTGGATTCGACTCCATTCGACTCGAAAGGAGACGCAACAAATTATATGATTATTTCTTTGATCGGCATTGCTCCGCATAATCGCAAGAGATTACCGATGTGGTCACCGGCAAACCAAAGACATATTGTAGGTAGTAAGATTTTTTAGTTTGTTCAAAATTTGGTCAACAAATTATTGATGTGGTCACCGGCAAACCAAGTACGCATTGTAGGTATATCATTTGCACTTTCAGTAGTTTCTTTAAAAGCTTCATTCACTGCTTCGTACAGTCGTTCGTTCCCTCCCCATCGTTTTGAGGTTTTGTCGAACAGTTTCTCAGAGAAGCTCCTGCTTGCTGCAGATTTTTTCGACCAAAGCTTGTATTAGACGTGGTACTGGACGACGATGACTTTTTCGTGTTTTTCTTTTCCATCATGATTGGCTATGTTCGCACCGTTATCAGACTTCATTTTGTGAGTGATTCAACGAGAGTCGAGGTCCGCAATGTACAAATAATGCTACTGGCAGGGGGCGTAAATTGAATTTGTAAGCAGCAACTACACGCACTGTACTTCGCACTCGTGAAACAACTCTTCGTGTGAGTTGGAAAACGATGTCTTGCAAAATTCAAACGCTTTGGATCGATGTAATTGGGACGAATGGCGGAAACAAACTATTGGCATCATCGGGTCTCGATCACTCAGATGACGTTCGTTTGGTGGAGGCGGGCGAAAATGCATTGTGTGGTGTGTCAACGAGACGCTTTGATGGATCACCATCTCAACGCAGATTGTTTCTCGTGTTTCGAGCGAAATCGTAGGCATCAGTATCTTCGGCTCTCATGCACTCGAGAACGGAACGTTTCGCATCGACTTGGAAGTTGGTCAAAACACCAGGCTCTCATCGATCTCTAGCTAACACGCAAAGAATCAAGCATCTCTTTCGTTTGCCTAAGCCAATACCAATTTTACCATAATAAATCCGTTCCGACAGAGGATGGGTGATGATTCGCATTGCAGCTCTTTTAGTGTAATACAGTCGAAAGTGAGTAGCGTTATTTTTATCCCTTGTAAGGCTGTAGGTACGAGCAAGCCACACCGTAGATAAAGTTTCGCATTGCAAAGGCAATTGTTGGGGACATTCGGTGTCCCTTGGCCCAAGAGGGCATGAATCCGTATGTCACGACGGCACCGACGATCGTGATGGTGATACCGAGAAGCCAGGCGACCTTGAGGTGTTTCTTGTCACCGGGACCACCCCCCATTCGCATGACACCAAAGCCACCGCCGCCTCCTTCGACCTTGGGCATGCCTCTGAAAGAAAGCTGGGCGACGCAGACCATCCAAGAGAAACGGTTGGCGTACTGGATGAAGGGAGGAAGGGCCAATCCCATGAGCGACATGATACCCCAGATTTGGACCTGCGACTTGACGTGGGCTTGGTCGGGCTTGACAATGAGTCCCTGGGTCCACGCAGGGGCATTCCATTCCTTGGGTTTCTTTTTGTCTTTCAACTCGGCGATGGCCTTCTCTTCAAGGTTGCTGTGGGCCGATAAATTTTTTGATTTGGCATGTTGTCGTCGACACGAAAGAAGTCGTTTCGTTTCGTTTCGTTTCGTTTCGTTTCGCGAAATAGTGCGACGTCGGAGGGTACGTTGATCGTTGATCGTGGGGGTCGATAAAGCAATTCCCATGGATCGAATTTTGAAGGGGAAAGAAAAGCGCACGCGGATGAGAGGAGTTTGCCGAACAACCAGACCAAAAAGGTCTCGGGGGGGGGGGGAATTTCCCTCTCCAAACGCAGGGACAACAGAATACTTCGTACTACTCGTACTCGTCCTCGTATTGGTACTTGACTTACGACTCATCGTCCTGGGCCATGGCGTCGTCGCTGACAATGTCAGAGACCAAACCGGCAAGACGCTCGTTCAATCGGGCTTGCAAAATCTTGTCCTTCATGACCTCGATCTGGATCTGACGTTTTCGGTCGGGTGCATCATCGATCAACCGTTGGGTGACCTCGACAATTTCTTCGTAGGTCGCATCCTGAGCGATTCCCAATTCTCGGTGCATTTTGGAGCGCTCGAGCTTGAGTTTGCGTTCCTGAGACTTTTGGGCCTTCTCAACGTTCCAGGGAAGGGATTTGAAAGGATTGGGGACAGTGGGCAAGGCTGCAAGCTTCGTGGCCCGGAGTGGCATGGTCGAGACGGCATGTTGCGCTTGTCGCTGATGTTGCTGTGCCGAAGGAGCAAAGGCCGAGACGGTTGCGGCAAGGAGCAGTGTCGATGTTAATATCCGGTGCATGGTTGAATAATCGTGCTGCTGTAAGTGCATTATTGTACTGTGTACGGAGTTTGTTGCAGTATTTTGCGGTATTTTGTGGTCGAAACGACGTTTGGAGGTTGGAAAGCCCGACACTAGTGGAAAACGTTACAAATACGAGTTCGAGTAAGTTACGAGTAAGCTTGTAGTAAGGTTTACCTTAGTTTCTCGAGTCCAAGATGGAGTGATTATTATTATTTGTACGACAGTCCAGGTACGGTATTGTGTACGGTATCGGTAAGGCTTACTAGTACGTACCTTGTTTTTGATTGATGAAGCTTCCCTTGGTAAGAAGAGATGTTCCGTCGTTTGATGTTTGATTCTTCAATGGCATTAACGTCGGGTTGATAGTTCATTGTACATAAACTTGCGCACAAGAGTAACTTACCGTAAATCTTACTCGTTCTTGTACTTGTACTTTAGATTTTATTTGTAGATGCACAAAAAATACTTCGTAATACGTGTACGGTAATTAAATCTTACGGTAACTTCAGGACGTAAGCTACGAGTTCGTAATCGTAGGCGGAAAGGATTCTCTTCCAGGTGTCACAGTACGGTAACCTTAGGCACACAATATTCGGGGAAAACCTGTCCACCTGTCAGTTTCATGGAAATCTACCGGTATATGGACAGACTATCGCAACAGAACCGCTATTTTGAATACAAGCATCTTGTAAGTTACAAGTAAGGTTAACTTAAAATTTAACCTTACTTCGTACGAAGAAGTAATATTATGATTAAACTGGATTCTTGTGTATTCTCCTGAAACGAAACAAGGTTCATGTTGAATATGATGGCAGCAGCAACGAGCCAAACAGAAAAGGAAACAATCGAAGGTTATTAGATCCATGAGGACGAATGCGTCGCTTGAGTGGCAACCAGGTTGCAAGTTAGGACCCTACTACTAGGTTCAATAGTGCTGGGACCTCTAGTACTACGCTGTACGAATTGAGTGCTGCTGGTCGTGTCGTCTCACAAATGATATGTGATCGGTTTTACTACAAAGTTCCTATCAGCTGTCCCCTGGTTCTACATCATCAACTACTAATTTCTACGGAAACCGGGGGACAGCTGATAGGAATTCCGTAGTAATAGAATTAGTACTCGTATTTACCGTTTTACCTAGCTTGCAACCTATTGCAATTTAAGGGACGTAGTCGTCATCATGGATATCGATTGAATACTTCGGTTATCAAGAAAGGACAAAAACTTGTGATGTTTTGTTCAGAATCATAAGGGGAACAGCATATTCACAAAGCGTGTTATAGTGAGGAAAAGTCAATAACATGAAACCGAGTACAGTATTACGACTCGAGCGAGTGGCGACAAGAGCTTTGTTTCATACTAACGAGCCAAACTAGCTCTCTCGCGTGTGCATCAATTGAAGGAACGAGGAAACATGTCTGGAATTTTCGACGACGAGAAAGGAAAATGGAGGGGAAAATCCTAATCCAACGTAGCTGGTTCAAAATTTGTTGCGGGTAGTAAATCATGTACAAGTAATAGTGTATCATTTACAAGTATGAATTTTGGTACACACAGGATGTGTTGCGTGTGGATTCGTTCCGCTGCCTCTTTCGCGTTTTCAATCTTCCTCCGCCTGCGTCACAGGGACGATCGAGATCGTCGGGACGGCAATGTGCTCCGCGCCGCGCCGCTCGTCTTTCGACAACATCGGCAGCACGTCTGCCACGTGACGCATGGTGGGCCGTCCGTGTGGACAGTTCCAGGGGCTATCAGTCATTGCCAATTTTTGCACGATCGAGACCATATCCTTTTGAGAAAGAGAGGTCCCGATCATGATGCTGCTCCGGCAGGCCCGGCTTGCAAACATGGCGATGGCTTTCGGCAGGCGGGTCAGCAAGCGATCAGTGTTGTCATGGATTCCCGTAGTCCCGGCATGCCTTCGAACGGCATTGTTCCCGTAGAGCCCCATTCCGTCAGTTCCGGTCCCGCCCGAGCCAGCCTCGTAGGAGGATCCCTCAGTGAGGATCGAGCAAAGAACGGAAACATCGAGGGGTCCAAATTCGACTGCCTTGCGTCCATCTCGAGCTCCCGAGTGGGGCATCGAGGTCAGCGCTAGGCGGTGACGGATCGGTGCATTGGGGTCGAACACGAACTTGAATCCGTTGGCCGCAAAAATGTTTCTGTGGTCCAGCACACAGGCTTCTTCAGACGGTGTCAGCTCGAGAGGCAGGGGTCTAATCAACGGTTGCACGTGCAATACCGTTGTCTTGACGAGCAGCTCAAAATTGTGCTTTTCATCGCACGCGTGCTGGTCGAGAATCCAAAGATGGTTTCGGGGGCACAGTGCCAAAATGAAGCCGAGGTTGAACTGTCCGATGACTCGCATCCCGCTACGGAAGGTCGACTTGGAGATTCGAATGAAAGAATCTTGACTCTCGTTTTCTTTGTTCGATTTCATTTCATCGCCGGTTGTATCTGAATGCTCGAATTTCCTTCCATCCCGAACTCTTGACTTCACCAATCGTCGAATACCATGCATCTCTTGCTTTCGCTTCCGCATGTTGAGGCGTTCCATCCGGGCTCTCGAGCAGACATCTTTCGTAGACAAAAAGGAGTGCCAAACGACTTGCACCTTAGGGTTGGTAGTCGTCGAAGCATCGTCCCCCGTGCTGAAAGCTCCCTCTTCAGCGGTTGTGTCTCCCAATTCGGTGGAACTGGTGTCACGGGAGGAATCTTTCGGATCAGGTATCCCTGTCCCCTTGCTTTCGTCCCGTGATTTTCTTTCGCGGAACTCCAGCCTCTGATCCATAGCTGCAGTCTCCTCGTGATCTTTGGCATTGTCTGTAGTTCCCTCGTAGGCACTGGGCGCTATTGACTCGTTCCAAAAGGATAAATCGGCAACCTCTTCTCTTCGTTGTGGTTTGCTTGCGACAGCAGCCGTCGGACTGTCGTGGTCGTCCCTATTCGATGGACGATGAGCAAACTGTTGCAACCCTCCTCGTTTCGTCTTTCTCTTGGCCTTTTTGTTGCTGGTCTGTTTGCCTCCCGAATGGGCGAATTGGTCCAGATTCTCTTGTCGCGAGCTGCGGAAGGAGGGCTCAGCGCTGGGAGCATTGCACGGATTTGGGGCACCTGAAAGCGGCTCGCCGCACTCAGCTTCGGGAGTGACCGGTGGCTTGCTGCGCGGGGATCGGATCCCCCCGATCGAGATAAATCTCGCAAGTTGGGTGGCTGCCGTGCCATTCTCGGCTTTGACGTCGATATCGATTTCGTCACTATCGTTCCTTCGGAATTTGGATTGGATTTCGTTCCATTTCAGTCGGTCCGAATCGGAGATTCGATCCACAGGCAAAGTCAGGGAGGATTGCTGTTCCTCGGTGTCTTCTTCCATCGGTGAAGGAACTGCAGATTCCTCCATCGCGCAAGTCACCTCGATGCTGCCACTTTTGTTGGTTTGGTCGGGCATCGGATAGTCGGTGTCATCCCGTAAATGGGTGGTCGTTGTCGATTTTGGTTTTGCCACCATCACGAGGCATTGTTTGTTCTGATGGAGTTGCGGACGGGGATCTTCGTCGCCGCGTAGGTTTTGTTCCGGGAACGCTGAGGGCTCCGCGGCACCGTTATCGTTGTTGTTGTTGTCGCTGCTGCTACAATGACCATCGGGACGGTTGTACCGATCGCTTCGATCGCGCGGGAAAATCCTTTCCTCCGTGCGGCGCCTCGCCTCCGATTCGTGCTGCATCTTGGCTTTCGACACGTCATGAACAAAAGCAAATCTCCGCTTGTATTCGTGGTGGTCGTCGTATTCGTATTCGTGGCTTTCCTGCGGATCGTTTTCGTCTTCGTCATAGTTCAGAGCGGGAGACGGACGCGGTGGGAGGTCGTCCACGTCCTCTTCTCCTTCTTCCGTGGTGATGTTCTTGCAGCTACTCGAGTTACAAGCGTGTACCTTTGCCCGTTCGTACGGGCTGTCGTGGCTGTTGTTGTGGCCGGAGGAAATTTCGGCGTCACTGACCCGTGCCGCTGCTCTTCGTGGAACGTTCGTCAGTGGTTGCTGCGAGAGGCCGCTATTGTTGCTCTGGTCCACAAAAACGTGGGAGGACGACGACGATCCATCGGACGACAGGGACCACAGTTTGGAGAGGTGTTCCACAAGGATTCCCATCAGCTCATCCTCGTTGGTGAATAGAACTGTCTGTTTGTCGGGAGACAGGTTGATGTCAAAGGCATTGTTGGGGAGAGTGAATTCCAGCAGGGCCGAGGGTTTTTTGGGCGGCCTGATATTCGCACTGGCATTTGTATTCCCAGCGCTGCACTGTGTGGCGCAAGCGTTAGTCCAAAGCTTCTTCAGGAGAGCCGTCACCCCCGGCAGTTTCACCACCCGGCCATTGATACTGTAGTAATGAGCGGAGCGAATGCGACTTTTTGTGGTCGATGACGAGGATGATCCGCGCAATGATTGCTGGGAAACGGCCAGCAGCAATGGCTCTTTAGAAATCAGTCCCCGGATTCCCCAGCGGTAGCAAACCTCATCATCATACTTGTCGTCCTTGCTGTTCGTGTTGGCATGATGGTTTGTCGCTGTTCGAAAATAGGATTCTAGCGATACTTCCAAAGGGGTTGTGCCCTTGACAAAGGCCGGCCCTAGAAGCGAGCTGGCCGTTTCCTGGATAGATTTGGAATTTGAGCTCGTGACCAACCCCATCTCCTCCCGGTGATTCTGCCTCCCCCCAATGTCCATGAGGTGAAAGCTCACACCCACGTTGAAAATACCGTATGCCTCCACGAGTTTGAAGAGCTTGTTCCGCTCGGTCTGGATCCGGCGCACCAGGTCTGCCCGGCGGGCCGGTAGCCTCGCAAAGGGCTTGAGGACCGCCACGGTCGTTCCGACCTTGCGGGCCAGAGTCTCACTCTGGCTGGTAATTGGACTCCCATCGTTCCCAAACACGAGCTTGGTGGCGACGGCGTCGTCGGCTGTCCGGGAGGCGACCACCAACGACTCCGATACGCAGACGGTGGAAAAGAGGGCCTCCCCTCGAAAGCCCATAGTTAGGCCGGTTCCGGTGTAGATATCGTCGAGGTGCTCGATCTTGGATGTGGCGTGCCGAGCGGCCACGTAGGGGAGGGATCCGACCGGAATGCCGTTGCCGTCATCCGAGACCTCGATGATGTCGAGGCCCTGTCCGAACAGGCGAACTGCGCGTAGCAGCATAACGTGGAATGTACGGAACGGGGCGGAATGCAATGTGAGGGATGGGTTTTGGGGTTTGGAGTGTAATGATGTAATCAGAACAAATATTCGAGTGGAAATAATACGATAATCACAGAAACAAAGGACGAATTGAGCATGAATATGCGGTAGATGGGAAGGAAGGAACGAAGGAAGTAGCGATTTATCCATTGTGGTCATGGAGGGAAATCCAACAGGATGCATAATACCAGCACTCACTCTTGATGGTAGTGCTTTCCGCATCGAGGGCATTGTCCATCAACTCCTTAACAATGCTGGCTAGATCGGAAATGGCCTGCTCGGCCGTGATGCGTCGCACCGTGTCGGTGTCGAGGCGTTGGATTTCCGAGGTTTCGGGCAGGGGTTCGGCTGACGCCTGGGACTCGGACGGAGGATGCGATTGCTGTGATTTCTCCATGGTGCGCGCCCGTGCTGTAGACATAATCCCAGACGGTGAGAGGGCGTTAACGTTTACGTTTGCTGTATCACGAATCGTTTAGAGTGCTCAAGTTGTTTGTATCGCAAAAAGCAAGCGGGCAGCAGCGTGCTTCCCGAGGTGTTTTTCTCGTTCTCGTTCTCGTTTTCGTTTTAATTTTCGTTGTCGTTGTCGTTGTCGTTTTCGTTGTCGTTGGTTTTGTGTTGATGATAGTGCCAGCGAGGTTGCGTAAGACTGTTTTGAGTCGGCAATGCGGGTAAAAAATCTTATCGTTTGCGGTTCGAGATGGGATTCTTGGCACCAAACGATGGCTATTCGAAACCTTCCCAAGAAGATCGGTCGACTGGATTTCGTTCTTCGAACAAAGTAGTACACTTCCTTCATCAATCCCTCCGAGACCGAGCCGAATCGATTCGATCATCCATCGGTCGGCCAAACGCAGTTGAGCAGAACGATGCTAACTAAGAGGGAATGTGGGTATGGGCACAGTGGATCACGAACTGTCTCCTGTCCTCATCTGGGATACGGATGAATGATTCCCGAAATACTGATAGAAACACATATATTTTATGTATCCACGGTACAGTAAATACCTTACACATAGGCACATTAAAATCGCTCCTCCGAGGACCCCCTCCGAGGGGACCGATCATGGACGTGGGGTAACTTACTACGGAATTCCTATCACCTGATCCCCCCCAATTTTTAATGTCCTTTACTCGGGAGTTCAGGGCATTTTGACCTTCGTCTTGTAGTAGATTTTTCCACACGGCTCTACAGAGCAGCTCCTAGGCAACTCGTTGAGAAATCTCTCCAGTACTACGGTACTAATTCTACATGATATTGTTCAAAATTACATTTTGGCTCCTACTCAACCAATCTTGACTTGATAACACCAAATAAAACAACTCTGGGCACAAGGGTTGGATGGACATAGGTGTTATGGCTTCAGGTCTATTGCAACTGCTTCCAATTCATTCACCATGGTCAGGAGGAGTTGTAGCCTAATTTGTTGTACATGAATTTGTGTAGAAAATTAGTACCAGAGTTTCTTTCTGGGAAATGACCGAGTCCTGTAGTAGACTCCAGTAGAAAAATGTATCACCAGACAAAGGTCAAAATGCCCTATACTCCTGACTTAATCTGATTAAAAATGGGGGGATCAGCTGATAGAAATATGTGGAACTTGCTCCTTCAGTCATTTACAGTGGTACTACTAGTACTACTTTGGGCCACATTACCAATGACACCACCAGTAGTAGCAAGAAGTTCTCTGTTCAGCAGATAACATTGGGTGGGCAATCATAAGTGGGCATCATATTTGTTTTGGGAATAGTTTGATTCTGGCAATCAATCATTACAGTGAGAGCATTCATACCAACACCCAATATTTAGGAATCCATGCCCTCTCCTCAGCATGGTGGAAAAAATGACAAAAATTCAAAAATTCTTGCTGTCTCATACAAACTCGAAAAATGGTCACCGTGTACTGAAAATCACCAGAAGATGGGAAGGGTGATTTTTCAAAAATCGAAAATAGAATCTCACTTACACATTTTGAGGCGAGCTCGTGGGAGCAGACGTTAAGTACGAATGATATTTTGAACTTTTGTCTCATTGAACAATACTTAGTACTTCGTAACAAGAATGACTTCGCATTAGGTTCGAATTTGAGACGAACGTTCGGTTTTTACTTCAGTGAAACATGTTTGACTCATTGTTCTTCGTGTCAAAAAAAATCTTCTCACAGAACTTTCGAAGCTACTAACCGCCGTACGGTAAGATTCCCGTCGATGAATTGCTTGAAAATGCTTCTCGTGATCTGACAAGATGAAGAAGCTTCCGTTCGATAGCTGTGCAAAAGTTCTCGAAGGAACATATTGTGCCATGAAAATGCATCTCTTTATCCGAGGAAGGGTGTTCGCATGTTCAACAGGGAGCAAGATCCTCCCGAAGTGTTCTAGAACTTATCAATCTGAGGCTTGGGAAGATTTCCAGGAATCCATATGCATTGTTGATACGCTAACTCAACGCGTATACACCTAATGGAGAAAAGTAAGGTACATTGCGAAGTCGACAACGCAAGATTTTAATCGGTCTATGTTCACATAATTTGGAATCTTATCCCCGCAAAAGCCAACTCCATCCCCTGCAACAGAGCCGATTACCTACCTACGAATACAACCATGGGAGCCAAGATTACCGTACTCAAAAACAAGATTGAGGCTGCAGTTAAAGGCGCAGGCGACGAGGCACAAGAGAACAAAACGAAAGCCTTTGAAAAGATCACCAAAATAATGGAGATCCTTTCGAACAAGAGAGACACTTTTACTAACAGAATCATACAGACCCGCGGAAACGGAATCGGTGCAACGCGAGAAATCCAAGGTGGAAGGACCGTGAGTAGAGTATCCGAGATGCGCTGTTGTAGCACAAGCGGAGCCAACCCTGGAATCAAGCAGGCCATCGGCAGCTTCTTCAAGATTGCTCAAGGTGGCGACACCGCAAAGAAATCAGCCGTTGAAGGAGCTCAAAAACTTCTCATGTCAGGACTCGACGCACTCTTTGGAAATTCAACAGCCTCGAGCTCGTCGAGGGAAGGATTCGTGTGCCTTTTCCTCAACTTTGCCTTCGTCCGAATCGATTTCATGGTGTACTCCTACAACGCTAGCGGACAAAAGTGGGGTGCGAAAGCCTTCGAAAGTGGTTCCGTTTACGTTGCAGACATCGCGGTCCTCGACGCTGGAAACGACCTTCGCCCCTCGGAAGTCGACTTCTTGCTTGGTCAGGCCTTGCAAACCGATCCCGCTCCTAGTGAAGAAGGTGAAGAAAAAGGTGAAGAAGCTACGCAGAGGGATATCAAGGCAATCCAGAAACTCAAGATTCAGTTGGCTCAGAGCGTCCTCCTCTCTCAGAAGCTCCAAGATCCTCGGCTTAAAATTGGGGATCTCGAAAAGCTCTCGAACTCAATGTTGAAAGCCAGCCAATCGATCAAAGATGGATTTTCTGAACTACAAGACTTCCCGGAAGAAGAAGAAAAAGAAATTACTAAAGAGGACCTGGCAAAAGAATTTGTTGAAAAAACAACTTCTTAGTATTTGTTCCCAACACTCCTCTTTGTCACCCTTCTCACGCTTCTCACCTGGGCCTACGCGGACTCCGAAAACTTTATCGGTACGACCCTCTCGGGTGTTCTGCTACTAGCACTATGCTTTGTTCGAACCCCCGAACGTTATGTCTCTCGAATGAGGTTTTCTTGGAGTATCAAGGCAGAAGCTCACAATAATTGCATCTTGAATACGTACTGTAATACCGTCTCGTCGTACCGGTACATGCCCATGCACCTACGGTACGGTACTGTAATACGTAGTAGTAATAACAATAATAATAATACTCATACTGATACGAAGTAAGACCTTACGTAAGTCATTTCAAATTACGAGTAACCTTAACCTATTTTAATAATAAACCTTACGTAGCGGTAGAATGTAGAACTTCTCTGTGAAAGTAACCCGAATATCAATATTGAATAAGCCTTAACCTTACTGTACTGTCGCTTCGTTTTGTCGTGCACCGGTACAGATGTAACTGTCTGATACAGTACGGTACTACTATAGTCCTACGTACGAGTTAGGTTACGTGCTACCACATAGTAAGGTTAACCTTCTCATAGTAATAATTACGGTACGGTACGGTACACGTGTAGGTTAATCATTTTTTTCCCTTTTTTTTTGATTGATTGAAAAGTATCCACTGATTCCGGTACACGTGTATGAAATATGGAGTAGAAGTAATAATTAATTTTTCATCTCTTAAAATTTTTTTTAATCGTAGTTTAAGGCCTATATTGCTTGTTAGAAATTTTAGTATCAGTGACGGAAAGGCATAGTTTCCTACCTCCATGTCTCTCGAGTCTCATATCCATGACCTTGACAAATCTCTTTCGATGTTCTAGTACGCATACATCCATTAAATCGATGTATGCGTGCGTACTAGAACATCGAAAGAGAAAAAATAGTATCACAATAAAATCCTACCGAAGTAAGAATTCCACGTTGAATTTCAAGGAAGGAGTGACAGAAACAACAACGACAACACATAACAGTGCACGTAAACCTTACCTGTATGTTGCTGGTTGCCAGACTTGGACGACGACGATGAGAACCACTCCGACCTTGCTGGGGATTGCTGCGGTGTCCAGCATGGCATTGACAAGCGTTTTCCTCGAATCTGTCGAGTTGTCCGGCCTTTTCGCAACCACCGGAACCATCGCGATGCCGGAAACCGGGCAGGAACCATCATCGCGAAACGCAACGGCGGTGGTAGCGGCAGCCGAAGCGGAAACCGAGCACACCTACAACTCCAATCACACACCCACCCACCCACCCACACCCACCCACACACACACACACAACTATGCGACCCCCCTCGCTTACAGCTGGCTCGGCTTCACCTGGGTCCCGCCTCTGGGCGTTCCGTACTATCCGGGAAGCGAGATGCGCCGCCTCTTTGCAACCGAAAACACGCTCTGGGTGGGAGATTCTACCGGCCGGCAGGATTACCAGACCGCCTACGCTGTGGTCAACGCCGACAATCCCGACAACGTCAACCTGGGATCCATGAACGCAAACATCAACAAGAACAAGGCCGCCAAGAATGCCGGAGTTGCGATGGAGATCCCTGTGCATTGTCCCAATCGCATGCCGCCCGCAAACCCTTCGTGTGTCTTTCCGTGTTTGGGGGGAATCCGGTTCATGGACCTGGGACAGGTCAAGGGAACGGACGATCACTGCGTCGATGTGGATGTGGATGTGGATGTGGAAGGGGATGGGGATACTTCCAATCGAGACATTGGCATCGACAGTGGCAATGTGAATGGCGTTGGCATTGAAGCCGATGACCACAATGGCACACGCATCGACGCGGATGTGGAAACGAATGTGGATCGCTTTGGAATCGGAAAGTTCGATTACAGCGACGCGGAGTGCTTCAACGAACTCGATCGCGTGCTGCAAGATGCCACCGCCGCAACCGTCCTTCGAAACGATTACAGCGTCGTGATAGTGTCGCTCGGAATGCACGAGATCATCGGGAGGTGCGAAGACGGCAATACCACCGGCGGCGAACGCCTGGTCGGTTTGTTGGACGACCTGCGCGCGCTCTCGGGTCCCTCCCTCCTGGTCGTCTGGAAGACACACGGGCCCAGTGCGAAGGAAGAAGGAAACGGTGGGAGGCGGACCCAAGCCATCAACAACGTGACCCGTGAGTGGTTTGCCACCGTAAATCCCGAGCACATGGACATTGCCGACGTGGAAACTATCGTCATGGGCCGAAACAGAGCCTTTGGGAAGGATCGAAACGAGGGTGACCTCATTTCACACTGGGGAACGGAAACGAGGACGCTCGGCATACAGCTCATGTGCCGTGCGATCCACCTGAACCGAGAACGAACCCACCGCAGCGGCGCGAACTGAATGAATGAATCAATCACTTTGCAACACACAAAAAATGATGCAAGTGCACGTAAGGTTACACGCACACATAAACCTGCGTGCACAACGCACGCACGCGCGCGCACACACACACACACACACACGGTACAAAAATCATGCAAACCGCAGTGCGATTCCCGGGGCAAATCCCTTTTTGCTTTCGAATGCAGTGATCCAATGGAATGCATTGTATTGCTGCTCTGCCGTGCCGTGCCGTGCCGTGCCTCCTATCGTTTAGCTGCGGCGGAAAAATCTACTGTTAACCAGTTGTTGTAGGACCATCCTATATTCCTGATCGTATTAGTCAAATAACAGTTTAATGTTAATCTGACGAGTCTTATTTTACTCAATTTAGTCAAACATCAGTTTATTTTTGATCTGATGAGTCCTATTTCACCCTTTTCTATTGAATACTGATCCTGCTAGTCAAATTTTACTCAATTTTGGAAAGACGTTCCTTCGGAGAAAAAAGAGAACCCGACTTATTAAATCAAAGTAGTCATTACCGGTAAGCCTCGCTAAAATTGGCCAAAATAAAACTTGAATCGAATTAGTCATTACTAGTAGATGCGTGTGGTTCTAAAGTGGTTCTAAAAATGCGCATATGCGCATATGCCAAAATTACATGTGTCAACTTCAGTGAGTATTTGCAACAACAAGAGCACCTCTGAAGTCTATAGAACCATATACCTATGGAAAGAGGAGAGTGAGAGCTTTCTAACAAGCCATTACTTGTTGCTATTGGATCTATACTTTAGAAGTTATGATTACTCCAAAAAAAAAATGCGCATATCTGCAGTTTTAAAACCCCGCCGCAGCTAAACGATAATTCTATGTGCGACGCTGCATTCTCGACATTGGCAAGGCAAGACGCTTCTACCAATTTCCGCCTCGGAGTTAATTTTGTTGACGAGCCATGTAAACCAAGATAGCTATGAGAGCCAGGCTTCAGCAAACGGGAAGTTTCACGAGGTTCTGGGTGTAATGTCATTTGACTCATCCAATGAGTGATTCTCAACCCTTCCTCCAAATCTTGTAGCAAGGGGGTGCGAATTAATTTGGCTCAGTTTGTACCCACTTTCAACACGACGGCACCCCAAAATTCCATACCCAGTAACTACATCGCCAGAGGTACATTCGCCAGCAAATGCCCAAAACTCCGACCTGCATTGGTGCTGACGGTTGCTTGAAACTCAATAATGCCAAGGGGGCACCAGGAGAGAAAGAAAATACACCTTCTGCGCAGCATGCAATACGGTTTGCCTCACTACTGACTTTTCCATAGAGTAGTAACAAAAAACCTGTACATTTTGGGCCTTAGGATAATCCCGTGATCTTCGGGTTGAATTTTTTGCTAATTAGGATGTTGAACTTAAAAAACAATTAGGTTAAGGTTGTAGGTTGAGTATGGGAAACCTTAGGTTGAGGTTGTAGGTTGAATAAGGACAACCTTAGGTTGTAGGTTGTTATTTAACACAACCTTGAGCTTGAGGTTGCGCCTTGTAACATGTTAATGTTACGATCCTACGAAAGTCTCTAAATGATTCATCGAATCCTGCATGTGCTCCAATATACAAGGATACATACTATGATATTCATGATTATTTTTTGATCATTCATTCCATACTCAAGAAATCATTCCCATCTCGTAAAGTATTCGACCATTCACAATTTCTTTAATCACACCAATTTTATAATTATTCATTTTTAAAATACCTCTATCGTGTACCACTCCATCTAATTCTACCCTAGAGTGTTACACGCCTTACTACTATTAGTAATTAGCATGCACTAAAACAAAAAATATTTTTTCGGTTATTTACCACAACCTTAAGGTTTTATACTGCTGGGGTTTGCAAGCGAGTAATATGTCACTGAGGGATGACCCTCACAATCAAAGCACACAGAACAACAACAAATCAATCAAATTTTTGATTGTCTTTCACTTGCACCAAGTGTGTTCCTGGGGATTGCCATTTTTTGATCCATGGGTCTATAAAAGAACTGAATGTTACGGTCTAGAGTAGAAATCGCGGAGTGGTATAAAATTGTGAATGTTTAGATACTTTACGAAATATTGTTACGCGAATTAAGAATAAGAACATATAAAATTTGAGGTCGCGAGCATAGCCACATTTTGGCATGCTCTGCCATAAATGTTGATTCATTGTCGATTCCCACGATTAGGCATATATTTTCTTCTGGGACTCGACCATAATAATTAGAACACATATAAAATGTATTCCTGACTGAAGATATAATATTCGATTCCCATATGGGATTTGGTTAATTATTCAATCGTGACTGCTAGCTACGCTAGCCTGTCACATAGTGCCTCATGATTGAACAAATCCCATACTTAGGCTGACCAGTGGATTGTCGAGGATTCTGATTGATCGATAGGAGTTGGTTCCTTACAAGGGGTTAGCTTCCGGACGTTGACTGTTTCAACGATCGATGGAATCTTTTGAATCCTGACAGTACCATTGTCATGAACTTGGGCAATAGTGAATGGTCCTGTCTTTCGTGGCTGTAGCTTGTCTGGATCAGGCTCTTGTATCCATACCTTTTCATTGGGTTGGAAGGTATCTTCCTTACGTTTCGCATTGTCCCTGAGTAGCACCTTGTTAATACCTTGTTGCCTTAGTTGTTGCAATGCCAATAGGTTAGAGGTTAATGGTAGATCTATCAGCATGTCCCGATTGAATACAAGGGATCCAGGGGATGCCTGTAAGGCAGCATTGACGGCGCATCTGGAGGCATGCATGCAAGTTGCGAGAGCATTATCCATGAGCTGACTGGCTCTGGTATTTGCTTGTGGAGGATTAACATGTACGAGGACTCGTAGGATATCAGCAACTGTGTGATGGACGCGCTCGCATATGGCATTCGACTGGGGGTTCTTTACTGTTGTAGGAACTGAGTTAATTCCATACTGCTTGAGGGTAGTTTGAAATTCAGCTCCTAGGAACTCACCACCATTGTCATGGACACACCGGATAGGTCTTGGGTATCTTGCAAGCCAGCAGTTCTTGAATTGGTCTGATACATGTTGTGAAGACTTGTTGTGTTGATATTCGCTCGTCAGCGATCTTCGGGGAACTTAATCGTAGATATAAACTATTTCATACTGGTCTGTAAATAAGGGGAAGCCTTAACAATAACAATACGTAAAGTCCTGGCAAATCGTGAGTCTACAGTGGACTGTTCAAGGTCTATTGCATACGCTCAAGCAATACAAAGCACTTCCCTAGAGGTACATCGGAATCGATCGAAAGGAGGGCATGATAGGCGTGTTTATTTTAGAGTGTAAAGAAAAGAGTGAATAAAGGAGGGAGCTGAGCCAAAGCGCTCAGCTCTGTATCGTGACATCGATTCGCTAACTCGCTAACTCGTATAATAACAGAGCTTCTGTACAATTTGCGCGAAGCGCATTTTGTCCGACGTTCCGATGTTCCAGTACTAAAAATATGTAGATTTCTACACAACTTTACCATGCGATATCTCGCTCCCTTTTACACCCCCAATCACAACCCCAGGACCTACATGTATTAACCAAGACCTCCGCTCTTTGTTTCTGCTATCAGTTCCGTTGCTGGCTGCTTCGTTTGGTTGCTTTGGTTGCCAATTCACCACTCGGCCGATCGATCGAGCAGCAGCAACAACCAAAACAAAACCGACACATAATTTTCTACAGCACTTCCAGTACAGATTCTACCGTACAGCAAAACCGACAACAACGTTGTATTTCTGCTTCGATCTGTTTCCCAGCTCCATTCCAAGGCCCTTAAGTATATCTTATACTTAATGCTCTACACTGTTTCCAAGCTGCTTAAGTGATTCTCACTTAATGTTCTTCCACTGTAGGAATATTTCTACACGAAATTCCAGATGTCATCTGTTTTCAAGTCTACTGCCCTGCTGGACCATAAGTGTTTTCGCTTATGGTCCTACTGTTTTCTGACCCAAGCCCCAAAGCTGCTAAGTACAGTTCACTTAAGGCTCTACCATCTACATATACCTCTCAGGTGTACTGTATAAATGTCATCTGTTTCCAAGTCTACTGCCCTGATGGACCCTAAGTGTTTTCGCTTATGGTCCTACTGTTTCCTGACCCAAGCCCCAAACCCACTAAGTACAGTTTGCTTAAGGATCCACTACCTACATAACCCTCTCAGGTGTACAGTATAAATGTCATCTGTTTCCAAGTCTACTGCCCTGATGGACCATAAGTGTTCTCGCTTATGGTCCTACTGTTTCCTTCCCCAGCCCCAAAGCCACTAAGTACAGCTCGCTTAAGGCTCTCCTACCTACATATACCTCTCAGATGCATTCTTCAACTGTCATCTGTTTTCAAGACTACTGCCCTGCTGGACCATAAGTGTTCTCACTTACGGTCCCACTATTTCCTGACCCAAGCCCCAAAGCCTTTAAGTACAGCTTGCTTAAGGCTCTCCTACCTACATAACCCTCTCAGGTGCACACTTCAACTGTCATCTGTTTTCAAGTCTACTGCCCTGATAGTCCATAAGTGTTTTCGATAATGGACCTACTGTTTTTATGACCCAAGCCCCAAAGCTGCTAAGAACATGCTACTTAACGCTTCACCACCATTATATACCCCTCCAGTTCACAGTACAGCAGAGACCTGTTTTCAAGCCTACAGCCCTGATGGTCCATAAGTGTTTTCACTTAGAGCCCCTGTTTCCAAGCTACTACAGGAGAGCAAGTTCAAGTTCGAACAGAAGGCCAGCTGTTACGAATTTGAATTTGGTAGTAGGCTCCACTGCCTCTACGTGTTTTGTGCTACTACAAAGTTAGTTCGAACAGGAGGACAGCTGTTACGAATTTGGTAGTAGGCTCCGTACTATATGTACCATACAGTGGTAAGGAATGTGTTTGGGGCACTCGCATTACTGATGCTGCAATACAGCATGCTGAGACCAGTTTCGCTTGCGTCAGCTGACCACTTGCATTACTGATACTATGTATCTGAGGAAGGGTTTTGCTTGTGTCAGCTGACCACTCCAAGCATCACTGATGCTGTACAGCGGCATTCAAGGGACAGTTTTGCTTGTGTTTTCCCTTTCACGTTCTTGTTACCCCGTCTCCTGTACGCTTTGCAACAGCTGTGTCTGTTGTGCTCTGGACTGGTTCGTTTTTTTCCTGTTTCTTACCAAGGTTCGTTTGCAAAATAGCCGTCTTTACAACCTGGGGCCTATTCCCCATGGTTGAGGCGGCGCGTCGTTCTACAACTTGGGGCCTAACCTCTCTTCGATTGAGGCGACGATAAAGTCTGGTTACAGACTGAGTAGCTTTTAACCACCTTCGGTGGATTTTCCTACTTAAATAAGTATATTATTATTATTAATAACAGAGCTTCTGTAGCTCTGGTACTGTATCCTACGAGTAGCGTACCGTATCGGAGTATCGTAGGGTATCTCCGATTAATTAGATCGAATCGTGCGTCGCTAGCTCGCTTATGCTAGCGCGTTGGGTAACTGTTTGGGCCGGACACCCAGTCATGGTACATATTATACACCAATGACCCGGCCCCGGCGGTAGCATAGTATCTTAGCATGGTATCATGGTAGGCTAGCATCTTTCAGTATCTCGTAGCATTAGCAACCCTAACCCTGTAGCATTTAGCTACACCATGACAGGAGGTGCTTTACTTGGGGTACGTACAATTGGTACAAATCGTACGCGGCGACCCTAGTAATTCTGCTAGCATCCATACTAAACAGGATATAGGTCTGCTGCTAAGCCTGCTGCTAAGCCTGCTGCTAAGCCTGTTGCTAAGCCTGTTGCTAAGCCTGTTGCTAAGCCTGTTGCTAAGCCTGTTGCTAACCATTTAGCACACAGCTCTAGCACTCAGCCCAGCACCTGTTAGTCAATTACTGGAGGCTGCTGACTGTAGCCCCAGTACATTCTCCTACACAGGAGCCTTAGCACAGATCATAGCACACTGGATATCTTCATATTGTCCCTGATTCTGATGATTTCAAGGAGGTTAGTAACCGGATCGATACAGGTTAGGGCTTTGAAGTTGTAGTTCTTGCCCTGAGCTGTAATCTTCCAAGGACTGATGAGATCGACGTGAACTTCATAAAATGGGGACAATGGCGCTTCCTTTGGTGGCAGTTTGCCATATTGGGAGTTCTGGTTCTTGTATTTGATGCAGTGGTCTGGGCAAACGTAGGACTTGCATAAACTGGTCAGATTGTCAGCATAGAATCGGGCTGATATAGTCTGTTGTAATCTGGTGGATCCACAATGACCCAACAGAAGATGATACCACTTGATGGTATCATTAATGAGAGATGCTGGGATGTAGATTCTCCAGCAATCAGGGTTGGCTTGATTGGCGTAACAAAGTATCTTATTTCCCTCTAGTTCTTGGTAGAAGAAGGTTTTGGATTGGATCTTGAACTTGATGGTTGGATCTTTTTGCTGATGAAGATAGATGTTTGAGTAGTTAACCGGGCATTCCACATCTTGGTTGTTTGGAAGGTTGATAAGACACTCATTGATCAGCAAACAGGAGTGCAGTTCCTGGTCTGCGTCATTGCATAAGTGTTGGAATAAGTTGGGGAACTCTGATAGAAACAGTTCTTCATCTTGCTTGGGGACTTCTGTTACACTCTAAGGTAGAAAAATTGGAGTAGTATAAAATTGTGACTAATCGTTAACTCTTAAGAGAGCATTTCAGTTTTCATGTGACTGTTTGAATACACACGAGCGTGCCTTGCTACTATTTGAATATCGGCACACATGCATTGCTGGAGTGTCCGGCGTACAGTTTGAATATTTGTATTCAAACACCGGTCAGCTCGTATGTGGGATTCGGTTAATTATTTAATCGTGATTCATGCTACGCTAGCATGTCACATAGTGCCTCATGATTAAACAAAGCCTGCTTAAGTTGACCAGTGGATCGCCGGTGACTCCAATTCGTTCGACTGTTCCGACTCCAATTCTGGTTCTTTGTAAGGAGTTAGCTTCCAGATGTTCACTGTTTCAGCTACTGAAGGGGCTTTCTGCAATTTGACTGTACCATTGTCATTGACTTGTATGATAAGAAAGGGTCCTGTTCTTCTAGGCTGTAGCTTATCCGGCTCCTGCTCCTGCAGCCATACCTTGTCATTGATCTGGAAGGTATGTTCTATTCTCTTGGCGTTGTCCCAGAGCAGTGCCTTGTTGATTCCCTGTTGTCTGAGCTGTTGGAGTGCCAATAGGTTGGAGGTTAGTGGCAGATCTATCATCATGTCCCTGTTGAAGACCAGGGATCCTGGCGAGGCTTGTAAGGAGGTGCTGACTGCACATCATAATAATAATATACTTATTTAAATAACTTTAATCACCAAAGGTGAAACTAAATTACTCAGTCTGTAACCAGACTTTAACGTCGCCTCCATCATAGAGTCAGGACCCCAAGTGGCAGAGCGACAAATTTTCAAACAAACCTTGAACATCAAGCAGGGAAAAAGACAAACAAGCCCCACAAAATAAGGACTTGAGATACAGTGAGATGGGATGATATTGGGATTCAAACCAGTATCAAAAGGGATGGGACAGGATAAGAAGCAGGAACAGAAGACAAAACCAAGGTACAAAGTGTAATCAACCCTGAGGTCCAGTAAGCCAGGCTCTGAGGAGAGCAGCCTCTCGTTGGTATGGCTGCACTGGTGGGACAGGTGCTGCATACTGCTTCCTGGCAAGGTGTATGGTTGCAAGCCACTGCCTCTTGGCAGTCAGGGTGTAACCTTGTAAGACTTGGAAAGGGGTTTGTAAAAGGGAGTGTGACTGGGGAAGTGCACCGGCTGCACCAATGGCCAATTCAGAGGAGATGGAAGCATCAAGAGATTGGTGTTGTTCAGCATCAAGGGTACCCCCAGGACCATGGAGTCGTTCATTTCTGTAGGTCCAAAGATCCCAGGAGGTAAGAAAGAACTGATGGATGATAGCTGAAGCCCAGCGTTTGGGAGAGCGCTTGCTTCCAATGTGGGAGTAGTAGTCAGCCTGGATTTGATACCAGCGAGGAGACCACCTACCAAGAAGCCAGTTGTGCCAACCAATAGTCCTCTGTGCGCTGACAGCAGAAGCAATTGCAAGTGAGTAGGATGATGGATAAATTCTCTGGCCCTTCCAAACTCTGGTGAGAAGATCCACAATGGCAGCCACCAATGAGGGATCAGTTTGTTCAACTTCAAGCCTCTTCTGCAGTGGTCCCTTGAAAGCTGACACACTGTGCTGTACTGCCCCAGTGTCCTTGCAGGAGAGCACATGAGAAACCTTCTCGTTGTCTGCATCACACAATGGGCACCTGGAGTGATCCTGATACTGGTAGTGGAGGAGTTGGTTGCCAACACCAATGCATCCAGAAGCAAATTTGACAAACCACCTTTGCATGCCCGGCGGTAGACGCTTGAAGGCAGTCAGATGGGCACACCAATGGATGGATCTCAAAACAGGTTGTGGAATAGGAATATCATGGTGGGTCTGCCAATATTTAAGAAGAGGAGGACCAGAAATAGCAACATGCAAAGCATTCTGATCAAACCTTGAACACTTGCAACCATTGAGAGAAAAGGCCCAGGGCTCAAACACAAGTCTGGGATAGTGATGGGCAGAAGCTCTATGGACAGAGAGAAAAGCCTTTGCCATGCTGTCAACCTGATGATTGCGAAGTGCCCACCAATCAAGAAAGAATCCAGCTTGATGGCCCTGAACCCACTGAAAGTTCACAGAAATTGGCAAGGCAGAAATCATGTTTCTGATGACATAAACATAATCAAAAGACTTTTGGGAAATAACCAATGGCCAAGATCCCTGAGCCTGTTTGAGAGCTGTGTCACCATCCAAAGCAATGGTGATAGAGCCAGAAGCAATATCATAAAGACTCACCAGAGCAGTGCAACAGGTGAGAGCCCCAATGATACCGGCCAGTTCACTCCTATAGGATGACTGATCCTCAGGGGATCCACTGACAAAATTACAGCCAGTGAGGAACAAAGAAGCAGACTTGGTGGAGGCATTGGGTGACAGAATGAAAGCAGAAGTTCCTCTGAGAAGGTCCGGATCAAATGAACCATCACAGACAGCACTGGCAGTACCACTCTGAATAGCATCAACAATGTGCTGACAGCCAGCCTGTGGTAGGGAATATTTGTGGAGAAGTACCCTTGGAGACTCACAGAGTGCATAAAGGCATCTGCAGGGGAGTCTGGAAGAGAATCAAATGGATTGTACTCCAGAGGATCCATGTCAGGAGGTTCAGAAACAAAGGCTGAGGACCCAACAACGCGTACAACTTGGCCACAAATAACAGGGCAGACAAGCACATCAGCACAGGCTGGTTTGTCAGAAAGGATTTCAGCAGTGACCCTGTATCTGCCCCTGCCTTGGGAGATGCTCACAATCCAGCCAGTAGAAGTTTTGAAGAATATTCTGTTGGTGGATAGAGACATAAACCAAGGCCAAAGAGAAGCTGTCTGGGGAGAGAGCCAATGCCCAAGGTGAAAAGAAGGAGCCAGTGCCCTGGCTGCAGGGGGTGGACAGGGGGGAAGAAAACAGGTCTGAAGAGCCTTAGTCCATAAGCGCTGTGCTGCTGGAGGCCAAGATGGAGGACATCTAGGCCAGTCAAGATGATCCCTCAAGTGATTGGAGGATGTCAGCTGGAAAGCCATGGGAGAGAGTCTCTTCCTGTCTGGAGTACAAACATCAGCAAGGGAAATAGCCTTGAGGGACATGCGCATGTGATTCAAGAGGGACAAGTCAGCACCTCTGAAGCCAGCGTTGACAAAGGCTTGCATGAGATAACAGTCATTGGAACGTAGCAGGGGAAGATCTGGGAAGTCTTCAAACAAGCTCACAGGGTGAACAGAGAAAAACTTCCACACATGTTTGTACCAGCAAGGAGTGACGTATGAAGCAAAAGGATGGTATGGTGTGACACCAAGATGGAGAGGAATGCCAAGTTCGAGCCGGAGAGACTCAGCAGTGAGCTTGAGAATCCGACCAGTTTGGGAGGACCTGACAGATTCCTGAAAGAGAGTGGCAATATGACTGAACTCTTGGAGGAGGTATGGATGAATGAAACCAAAGCCTTGATAGAGGGAAGGACCATAGAATACATGTCTGGGAAAGGTCCGTGACATCCCTGCTTTATTCAGCACAGGAATAAGAGCTGGGTGAATGATCTTTGTCCAGGTGGCCTCATCAAGTTGCGTGACAGGCATGGGGTATTCAACAGACTTCATGAAAGAATACTTGAAGGTGTAAAGGGATGCGCGCTTCTCACACTTGGAAGCCTTGAGTTGAGAGCCAAAAGACTGAGACTGGGACTTCATGTGAGCAATCTGTGCTTCCTCATTGCCATCCATGGAGATAAAAACCCCAAGGGTCTTGTCAGCATGGTCAACTTCAAACCGATCCAGGGTAGCTCGATTGCCATTTTTGTCAGCAACTGAGAAGTCACCGGGCATGTCAGCAATGGAGCGATAGTCCCAACCGGATCCATTCCATTTGAAATCAATCAAATAACAGAAGGATTTGGCAGGTTCAATAGCGCCTCCAGTGGCAATAATCCCTCCAGCCCATCTGTCAAGAGCTTCCTGAAAATCAACAGCCAATTCCTCACCGGATGTTGAGGAATCAGAGCCAGCACAAAACAAATCTGTGTCATCCACAAAGGCAAAACCCACCAGAGAAACCAGTTGCAGTGACAATGAAGTGATAAGATGGACACCATGCCCAGCCTGTTGCATCATTCGGAAGACAATTGTTGACACCAAGGCCCAAAGAGTTGGACCAATACCATTGCCTTGGCCACAACCACTGAGAGGAACAGGTTCATCACCATACACAGGGCCGGACCGACCAAAACCAGTTTTGATGTGGTGCTTAGCATGTTGCAGAGTAGACAGAAGAACTTCACACACATGTGCAGGAACTCCAAAGCTCTGGAGAGTGAGACCTGCAATGGGGTGAGAGATTCTATCATAACAGCCCTTGGCATCATTCATAGCAACAGCACCAGATCTGCGCTTCTGCCTCAACACATCACAGATGAGCTTCTTGTTCAGGCAGGTGTTGATGGCCTTGTGGTGTTTCCTGCTTCCATGTTGATCAACAGCCACGGCATTGGCACGTTCAGCATGGGCAAGAATGCGTCTGCCAATCATCTTGTTGTTGATTTGGAACTCAGGAGACATCAGCTGAATAAGCCTCATCTTATCCACTCTATATTCACCAGGTTTCTTGAAGATCTCAACATCAGTGATGACCTGCCAAGCAGAAGGAGAGAAGCCAACAATCAATGGGACAGATCTCAGGAGAGTGTCAAACTTGTTCAACTGGGGATCAAGGGCAAAAGCCTTGTGGTGGGAAAAACTCAAACAAGAAGGTTCACTTGCTGTGCGTTCCTTCTGGCGTTTCCAGGCAGCAGCATTGTCAGCTGGACACACTGAATAGTCAAAGGGGGGCAAACTCAGTACTACGGAATTCCTATCAGCTGTCACCCGGTTTCCGTAGAAATTAGTAGTTGAGGATGTAGAACCGGGGGACAGCTGATAGGAACTTTGTAGTATAGAGTCAGGGACTTTGAGACAGGAAAGAAATTCAGAAAGGTATCATTTGTCAGTGGCAGGAGGAGGATTATATGTGCCAACAAGAACATGAGTAGCAGCATGGGCAGTGCCTAGGTAGCCAAAATCTTGAATGAAGGAGGGATTCATGGAAGGAGTGCCAATACACTGCTGTTGACGCCGGACATTGGATTCAGCCATAGCTGGTACCATAGTAGACTGAGATTCCAAGACCTGTTCAACACCATCCTGGCCAACTGCAATAGCTCGCAAGACTGCTGACTTGTTGACACGTCCCCGAATAGACCGAGCAGCGAGACCAAGCTCTCTTTGAAGACGTTCCCTGCGCATCCTGGCATGAATCTGGGAAGCATTCTGGTTGTGAGGCTTGCCTTCAGCAAGAAGTGCATCCACCAGGCCTTGATTGAAGGAGTCTCTCCATGAGGGGGCCAATTTCTTCACTGCCCAGTATTGCTTGTAAGCTTGTTTCAGATGGAGGAGAGCACTGGAAAGGTCACTGTGTTCTCCTTTGTAGAGAGAAAGCTTACATGCCAGCCTTTTCAAAACAGTATGACTGGTGGACACACCCTGTCTCAACTTAACAACACGCCTCCAAAAGTCAATTGTATCACGATAGACTTGCAGCTTCGGGGACCATGGAACCAGACCAGCTCTAGTGTGGCAGAGGTTTTGTTCAACAGAGAGCCTGAGAGAGGTGGAGGTTTCATGGAGTACTTCATATGTGGTGATGAGATCAGTGCGCACAGAAATATCCCCAGACTGAAACTGAGCCAGTAGGTGCTCCAGCTTAGCTTGGAGAGAAAACACTCCAGCCTTGAGAAAGCTGTGCCTCACTTGCTTGAAATACCGTTGGCGCAGATGAGGGTGGGAGGACTGGAGTTTGGAATGAGAGAATCTCACAGGAGGTGGAAGATGTTTGCCCATGAGGCTGCAATTACAAACCTCAATCCAAAGCAGTCTATGGTCAGATTCCATACCATGGGCACCACCAAAGGGACAATACCCAGCCCTTAGAACATCAACATTCTCAGAGACCCAAATGGCATCAATTGGTGTTCTGGTAGTGTTTCTGTTATGAGTGGCAGGAGGAGAAGACTTACTATGAAGGGTAAGAATGGCCTCCCTGAAACCCAGAGCCTGGAGCTCAAAAGACAAGCCATCAGTCCTGACATCAGCATTCTGGTCAATCCCAACAATGACCTGGTCACCTGCACCCAGGCAGACCTGAAGGGCAGCAGTCAAATCCCTGTGAAAAAGAATGCATGGATTGGGACTGAAAAGATTTTCAGCTGCCTGAAAGTAGCGGCACTGTTGATTCCAGACTGAGCCAAGATCCCTGTCATTTTCAACAGGGCAGTAAGCAGAAAACATAGTGACAGTGTAGCCATCCCTGCCCTGAAACTTGACAAAGGACCATCTTCCAAGACCAGAAGGATCAGCCCCATGGGCAATCTTGTGGGAACTGAACAGTTGATCAATGGAAAACCCTGTGCCACCAGGCTGAAGCCATGAACAGTCAGAAGCTTCATGCTTGTTGTTGGCAAGATAGGAAAAACTTGAGGGACAGACATTCTTCATGCGCCGATTAAAAAGATCACAGGGCAGGAGCTTGGATTCATTCAAACAATGTTCAGCAAAAAGCGCCACACTTGCGTTGCTCTTGACAAATTGTCGGGAGTTGTGCTTGGACCTGGACATAAAGGCAGCTCTACGTTGGGGTCCAATGTTTTGGAAGGTGATAATGGTGGAATTAGAGGATGGAGCTTGAGGAAAGGAATGACCAAAACTATCAGAATCCTTAGCAGCAAGAGAGTCTCCATGAAGAGTTAATTGGACAAAATGAGAGACAGGGGAAGAGTCGGAGGAGGAAAAGGGAGAAACAGTAGAAGCATTGATGGGATTTGGAGTGGAAGGCATCCCATCAAACCTCATACCAGAAGAGCTAACCATGATCAGAAGGAAACCGAGTCTGTCGCTCAGAAGAGAGAGTTGCCGGAGCTGATTTGGTGGAGACATTGGCATGGCTCAAATCACTGACACTAGCATCATGGCTGGAGGAGAATGCAATAGCAGCAACCCCAAGCCTCAAAGCAGAGGCTGCATCTTCCTCACCACCGGCAGCAGGAACTTCAGTTGAGGCATCAGGAGAGGCCACAGGGAGGTCACCAGCCATGGCATTATGGGGAGGATCAGGAACTTCAGGGGGAACATCAGGAGAGATACCAGGGGAGGCATCAGCCTTGGCAACATTGGGAGGATCACCTCCAGGAGGAGCAGCATCTGCAGGCGCTGAAGCCTGGACAGCAGTGAGATTGGAAGTGCCAGTCGCTAAAGTATCCATGGATTGAGAGTCATCAAAGCCTCCACCACCACTGTCAGCACGGGCTTGGAGGTTAAAGTGCAAATCTAGATCAAAAGTGAGGTCTGGGGCAAGGTCAACTGACAAGTCATCATCAACAAGTTCCCAATCTCTTGCATCCCCATCACCAAAAAAGGGAAGAGAGTCATCCTGCATCGGATCTGCAGCAGGTTCAGTTTCCACAACACAATTGACAGCAGCATCCCAATGGTAAGCTTCCATTTCAGTCAAGCACTCAGAAGAGAACCATTGTCGAACACAAGAACCATAATGAGCTTCCAGAATAATAGGCAGGAAAGACAACATGGCCATTGCTTCAGCCTTGGTAGTGATATTGTACAAAGCAAGGATCTCGCCTCGGTATGAACTGGCATCAACAGAAAGAAAAAGAGGCCATGACCAATTGTCACGGGTTCTGATGCCCAGAAGCACACTGCGCAGTGTCTTCAAACCCAGCCCGTGGCCCAAGTCAACAGGAAGATCAAGATCAACTACCCCCAGAACAGGAGCAGTTTCATGGCTCTCAATAAATTTGGCTTGGCGGTGCTTAGCTTGGCGAACAGTCTTGAGCTTGGAAGGGGGGAGAGGCCTGTCAGAAGGATTGGTAGCTGTCTCAATGAACTTGTAGAATTTACCATCAGGTAAAGAGGCAATGTCTGAAGGTTTGCAATGGTTGAACTGGGCTTTGAGGAGCTTAACAGTTTGGGCGCGCTTTGTAGCATCACATAAAACATGAGCAGCCAGAACCGGATTGGGATCAGGAGTTCTGGAGTTGTCAAGGCTGATATTCTTCCTGATAACAGCAATAGGACATGCCTGAAACCTGGGATGAGTCTGAAGCAATTCGTTGTAGTGGTCAAGATCAAAACTCTGCATGTAAGATCCAAGGAGAAATCCACAGGTGACAATAACTGGGGCCTGTATGTGGTCAAACTTCAGGTCCATGTCACGGTCTCTGAGCCTCTGGAGCAACTGGGCTGAAAAGAGATTCTCCAAGGAAACACTGTGTCCCACAAAGAACCTTAAGTGAGGAGCAGTTCTACTGCGAAGCCAGAGCTGAGCAACATACAATTCCAAGGTCTTCCTGTCAGGAAGTGTCGTCCAAAGCTTGGTAACAGGCTTGGCCTTGGGATTGAGCCGGGCTCTTGAGGGAAAAACATACAACACCAGGCGCTTGTCAACAGTCCAAAGAAGATCCAAAGCCTCCTTGAGAGACTTGAGCAGTTCATCATATAGTTCCCCAGGGCATTGTGACATCAACCTTGGAAGGGACATAGTGACAAAAGAACTATGGGAACACTTGGTGCCAGCAGTGACATCCACTGGAGCCCGGGAATCACTTGAGCAGACCCCTCGGCGTTGGAGGAAATGCCCAGCAGAAGAGGACAAGACAGTAGCACCACCACCACCAGGAAGAAAGGACACTGATTTGGAAGTGAAAGATTTGGAAGTGGAAGCATCATCAGCCACAGGTGGCGCAGGTGTAGGAGGTCGCTTCTTGAAATGCCAGTGAGAACCAAGCACCTGATTGGCTGCCAACCATACTTTGCCTTCAGTGCTAGGCAAAAGGTTGCCTTCACAGTACATGGTGTCAAAACACTCAGGTGACATCTTGGCCAGACCAATAAGACATCTCTTTAGAGCATGGCCGGAAGGTTGCTTGGGGGTGCTGACTGCACATCAAGAGGCATGCATGCATGTTGCTAGGGCATTGTCCATGAGTTGAGTGGCTCTGGCGTTGGCTTGTGGAGGATTAACATGGACTAAAACTCTGAGAATATCATCAGCGACTGTATGATGGACTCTTTCACAGATGGCGTTTGACTGTGGGTTCTTCACTGTAGTGGGGACTGATTGGACTCAATATTGCTTGAGAGTGAGTTGGAATTCAGCCCCTAGGAACTCACCACCATTGTCATGGATGCATCTGTTTGGTCTAGGATATCTTGAGAGCCAGCAGTTCTTGAATTGATCTGATACATGCTGTGATGACTTGTCTCTGATCCGTATGATTTCAAGTAGATTGGTGACTGGATCAATACAGGTGAGAGCCTTGAAGTTATAGATCTTGTTTTGAGCTGTGATCTTCCAAGGGCCTATAAGATCAACATGGACTTCATCGAATGGAGATATTGGCGCTTCTTTGGGAGGAAGCTTCCCATATTTGGCTTGCCTGCTCTTGTATTGGATGCAATTGTCGGGGCAAATGTAGGACTTGCATAGGTTGGACAGGTTGTCTGCATAGAAGCGGGCTGCGATAGTCTTATATAATCTGGTGGATCCACAATGACCCAACAGAAGATGGTAGTACCATTTGATGGTATCATTCGTGAGAGAGCTTGGTATGTAAATTCTCCAATTATCTGGATTGGATTGGTTGGTATAGCAAAGGATGTTATTGCCTTGTAATTCTTGGTAAAAGAATGCTTTGGATTGAATCTTGAACTTGACAGTCGGGTCCTTTTGCTGATGGAGGTATATCTTGGTGTAGTTAACCAGGCATTCCATGTCTTGGTTGTTTGGTAGATTGACTAGACACTCATTGTTCAGCAAACAGGAGTATAATTCCTGATCTGCGTCATTGCATAAGTGTTGGAATAGGTTCGGGAACTCTGTTAGGAACAGTTCTTCATCTTGCTTGGGGACTTCAAGTTTCAAAAAATCAATAAGAGTGCCCTTACCAAGGGCTTCTTTCTTCCCCACAGTAGGTGGATCCATCCTGGGGAGTCTGGAGAAGGCATCAGCAAGGACATTCTTCTTGCCTTCCACATAAGTGAGGTTGACACCGAATTCTTCAAGGAATAGTCTCCACCGGAGGACTCGTTGGACTGAGAGGGTTCTGAAGGTAAGGTTCTTATGATCAGTGTATACATTGATGACTCCACCGAGGAGCATCTTTCTGTACTCTTTGCAGCAGAGTACAATTGCGAGGAGTTCTTTCTCCATAGCAGTGTAGCTTCGTTGGGTATCAGATAGTTTCTTGGACCAATAGGCAATAGGCTTGCCATCTTGGAGGATAGCAGCGCCTAGTTGTAGGTCGGAGGCATCAGTATACAGTTCAAAGGGCTTGTTAAGATCGGGATAGGTATTCAGCGCATCTGCTGCCACCATGGCTTTCATTTCTTGGAAGGCCTTGTCTTGAGCTGGACCCCAAGTGAAAGCTGAAGGAGCTTTCCTTTGCTTGCCTTTGATGGCAGCTGCTTGAGGAGTTTTCTTGGGGGTCCCGGTGTAACATGCTAGCGTAGGCTAGTAGTTACGAATTAATAATTAACTGAATCCCACATGGGATTCAATCGGTACATATATATATGACATCCATGTATGGATATCCGGTATGTATGAACAGGCATACAGAAGAGAGCGATCGTACGATTAAGGTTACATACAGAATATATGTTATATACAGGGATGTAGATTATATAAAGAGATCGCGATGACCTCATCGCTCATTATTTCCTCTCTTTAATTTGAATCCCATCTTGTAAAGTGAAATAACACACAATTATTCATACTACTCCGAATTTCTACCTTAGAGTGTTACACAGTAATTACTGTCCGCTTCACGTAGGAACAGTAGTAGAATTCAGTACTGAAATCTCAATAAAACCAAAACATCGAAAGCCTCAACAACAGAGGCAACCTGTACCCTTGACAAGAGCAACCTCCTTATCCAACCATGGCCGGTATTTACAGAGATCCTCCTATTGCCTACAAGAGCTCCTTTGATCGGACCAAGCCAAAACTATTCACCCTATACAATGTCGATGAGGACCGGACCAACAGCATGAAAGTCCCACTGTTCACAGAGACCGGAGGACTAGAAGAACTGCTCTTTGTGGAAGAGTCTTTTTGGAACGCCTCCAAGCTCCTAAGACTCCCAATCGACGTCTATCTCACTCATTTCAGTCGATGCCTCACTACTGATGCACAGAGCAAGTGGAATGACATGATCAAGGATCCACTGGACCCAGAGGAATACCAATACTCCCAAGGGTGGTGGATACGACCAAGCGTTTCTAGATTTCACCAAGCTCTACTGCAATGCCAGAGACGCTAGAGACATCATGCACACCTCATGCACACCTATCTACGCAGCTCAGAATGTCGAAAGACCCCATCAGTTACATGCAAAGAGCATGCCGACTGGATCCTTATCCTCATGAAGTACACCCAGAAACTGGATGGTAGCAGCGCCCCCCTATCCAGAGTGGAAAAGCTCACCATTCTCCTGCACTCCTTCCCTTCTGCATGGATTGAGAGCTATGGAATCATCCACAGTGGAGTTCAAGAAGATACCACAGTCCAACACATTGTGGATCACATGAGCTGTCACGAGCGCCAAGCAAACAAGAAAGGCAACAAGAACAACAACAAGCAGCAGAAGCGCTCGAATAACAACAGCAACCACAACAACAGCAACTCTCGTAAGCGAAACTTGAACTTCAACAAGGGAAACAACAACAAGAAGAAGTCCAATCCCTGCAGAATCCCTGGTCACCATCATGATTGGTCGGAGTGCTCAAAGAACAAGTTCTCCAAGAACTACAAGGGCCCCAGTACCAACCAAACCATACCAGGAAGTAATGAAACCTTCCAAGCTCATATCAACGCTGCGCACGAAGCAGCAATTGAAGAATACCATGGCAACAAAACAACAACTCCAACACTGAAACCTTCTATTCTCAGTGCCACGAGACCCCTGGAAGCAACGAATCATTCCAAGCCCACATGAGAGCAGCAATGGAATCCTACCATGAAGAACATGGAGGCCGAACCGAAAGGAGCATTGATGGTGAGCTTGTTTGGCTCCCATGATTGCACAAGCAATCCTCCACCAAGAGACCCAAGGGTCCATCAAAACCAGCAATCACCTTGCCTCCAGCTCCCCGGGAACTGGATGCCAGTACAGCCCTGCTGTCTGGGATGACGCATGGAGGAGATCTCCCAGATAAAGAGGGGAAGGAACCTACAGGATGGAGTCCTGTTGAGCGCTCAGCAAAGCCTGCAATCGCAGCAACAACAACAAAAACAGTTCGATTCTCCGAAGAGAATGATACGAACATGGATCCTAATCCGAACATGGAATCGAATCGAAAACAACTGAATCGATCCAAGGGTACAACAGACGCGAAAGATAGTACAGCAGCAATAAATAGACCACTCTTGTCCCTGGCAAGGAATTGGTCCACGGGTACAGTGAAAAATCTCTATTGCAATACCCAAAACTCCAAAGACTACACCAAAGGAGGTGCGCTGGAGCAAAATTATTTAAAGCTGCTGTCGACTGCTGGAAATCCAGCAGAACAGGCATCGAATAAGAGCAACGTGGCTCCTATTCTTCTAACTAACGTACAGTACATACAAGACATCCCCATGAAATCAAGACCACTACTAGCACTACTAGATAGTGGATCCTCCGGAACTTTAATCAACAAGAGAGCACTACCATTCCGCACCATACCAATAAGAAGCAAGCATCAAGTCCTAACTACTACAGCAAATGGAAGCTTTGACACAACCGAGTATATTATCATGAAGAACATCAAGCTACAGGAGTTTGGCAACTACAACATTGACCGACAAGAGGCAAGGCTCTTCCATTCCCCCAACTGCAAATATGATCTGATACTGGGCAGAGACTTCCTCCACCTAGCAAAGATCAATCTCCTATTCAAAGAGGGAGCAGTTCAGTGGATGGATAGAACCATTCCTATGAAGGACACCTCCCTATACCATGACAACTACACCATGCTCATGGAAGAACTAGAAGACGCCGAACTCTTTGCTGATGATCTATCCTTTGCCAATCCATACAAGTCCAAGGTAATATTAGACAGAGCCTATCAAGAAAAAGATCCATCCACAGTCGCACAGCAACAGTCCCACATGTCCAAAGCAGAGCAACATCAGTTCCAAGCAATACTAAACAAGTACCCTAATGTCTTCAACGGCGAACTAGGGAAGTATCCACACAAGAAGATCTCTCTAAGACTGAAGCCCGGATCCAAGCCCATACACAAGAAGCCTTATCCAGTTGCATACAAAAGAGAAGACCTATTCAAAAGGGAGCTCCAGAATCTTTGCAATGATGGAGTACTCAAGAGATGCACTGGACCAGCTGAATGGGCGTTTCCAACCTTTATTGTTCCAAAGAAAGACAACAGAGTTAGATGGGTATCAGACTTCAGAGAACTGAATGAACTCCTAGAGTGCCGACCTTATCCCATACCTAGGATACAAGACATCATGAACAAGCGTGGCAAGTATACCCACTTCACCAAGATTGACTTGTCCATGCAATACTACTGCTTTGAACTGGATGACGCAAGCAAAAAGCTCTGTACCATAGTCACTCCCTATGGATGTTATGAGTATCAGCGCCTACCAATGGGTGTCAAAGTCTCTCCAGACGTTGCTCAGCAACTAATGGAAGATATCCTACAAGACACTGACTGCACTGTTTATATTGATGATATTGGCGTTTGGACTAATGGATCGTTTGACCTCCACATGAAGACAATAGACAAAATACTGGACCGGCTCAACCAGAATGGGCTCAAATGCAACCCACTCAAGTGTGATTGGGCTGTACAAGAGACCGACTTCCTTGGATACTGGATGACACCTACAGCAGTTAAGCTATGGAGAAAGAAGATTGAAGCCATTCCACATATGGATCAACCACGAACTGTGACCCAAGTCAAGTCCTTTCTGGGAGCAGTAGGATACTACAGAGATATGTGGCCTATGTACCGATTGAATCCCATGTGGGATTCGGTTAATTATTAATTCGTAACTACTAGCCTACGCTAGCATGTTACATAGTGCCTCATGATTGAACAAATCCTACAGTTAAGCCGCCCAATGACTCATGGAACAATCCGAGTCGTTTGATTGGCTCGATTCAATATCTGTGGGTTCAGTCGATGTTGACTCCAACTGATTCGATTGACTTACTGTGGATTCATTTGGTTCTCGATAGGGCGTGAGCTTTTGTATGTTCACTGTTTCCACCAATGACGGGGCTCTTTGCAACTTCACCGTTCCATTCGGATTGACTTGTGTGATTGGAAAAGGACCGATCTTCCTGGATTGGAGCTTGTCCAGATCTGGTTCCTGTATCCATACCTTATCATTCACTTGGAAGGTGTGATTGATTCTTTTGGCATTGTCTCTGAGTAGATTCTTGTTAATCCCTTGTTGTCGAAGCTGCTGCAAAGCTAATAGATTGGAGGTTAGTGGCAGATCAACAAGCATGTCCCAATTGAACACTAGGGACCCTGGAGATGCCTGTAAGGCAGCATTGACAGCACATCTGGAGGCATGCATGCAAGTAGCCAGAGCATTATCCATGAGCTGGCTAGCTCTGGTGTTTGCCTGTGGAGGATTGACATGTACCAGAACTCGTAGGATATCAGCCACTGTGTGATGGACTCGCTCGCAAATAGCATTAGACTGGGGGTTCTTGACTGTGGTTGGGATGGCTTGGATCCCATACTGCTTGAGAGTAGTCTGGAATTCAGCTCCTAGAAATTCACCACCATTGTCATGAACACATCTGATAGGTCTTGGGTATCTTGACAGCCAACAGTTCTTGAATTGGTCTGATACATGCTGAGAGGATTTGTCCCTGATTCGGATGATTTCCAGTAGGTTGGTGACTGGATCAATACAAGTGAGGGCCTTGAAGTTGTAGTTCTTGCCTTGTGCTGTAATCTTCCATGGTCCAATAAGATCCACATGCACCTCGTCAAAGGGTGCTAGTGGGGCTTCTTTCAGTGGCAGCTTACCATACTTGGAGTGTTGGTTCTTGTATTTAATGCAGCTGTCGGGGCAGATGTAAGTCTTGCAAAGATTGGATGGATTGTCAATGTAGAATCTTGTGGAAATAGTCTGATATAGCCTGGTGGATCCACAATGACCGAACAGGAGATGGTACCATTTGATGGTATCATTGGAGAGGGAGCTTGGTATGTATATGCACCAGTTGTCTGGGTTCGATTGGTTGGCATAGCAGAGGATGTTGTTTCCTTCTAATTCTTGGTAGAAGAAGGCTTTGGATTGAATCTTGAACTTGATGGTAGGATCCTTCTGCTGATGAAGATAGATATTGTGGTAGTTCACTGGGCATTCCACATCATGTTGGTTTGGTAGATTGACTAGACACTCATTGTTCAGCAAGCAGGTTTGTAGTTCTCTGTCTGCGTCATTGCATAAGTGCTGGAAGAGGTTCGGGAATTCAGCTAAAAACAGTTCTTCATCTTGTTTGGGGACTTCAAGCTTCAAGATTAATTAATTAATATACGTATTTAAATAACTTTAATCACCAAAGGTGAAACTAAATTACTCAGTCTGTATCCAGACTTTAACGTCGCCTCCATCATAGAGTCAGGACCCCAAGTGGCAGAACGACAAATTTTCAAACAAACCTTGAACATCAAGCAGGGAAAAAGACAAACAAGCCCCACAAAATAGGGACTTGAGAGAAAGTGAAATGGGAATGAAGATATTGGGATAAGATCCAGTATCAAAAGGGATGGGACAGGATGAGAAGCAGGAACAGAAAACAAAACCAAGGTACAAAGTGTAATCAACCCTGAGGTCCAGTAAGCCAGGCTCTGAGGAGAGCAGCCTCTCGTTGGTATGGCTGCACAGGTTGGACAGGTGCTGCATACTGCTTCCTGGCAAGGTGGATGGTTGCAAGCCACTGCCTCTTGGCAGTCAGGGTGTAACCTTGTAGGACTTGGAAAGGGGTTTGTAAAAGGGAGTGTGACTGGGGGAGTGCACCAGCTGCACCAATTGCCAATTCAGAGGAGATGGAAGCATCAAGAGATTGGTGTTGTTCAGCATCAAGGGTACCCCCAGGACCATGGAGTCGTTCATTTCTGTAGGTCCAAAGATCCCAGGAGGTAAGAAAGAACTGATGGATGATAGCTGAAGCCCAGCGTTTGGGAGATCGCTTGCTTCCAACGGTTGGGACTGAAAAGATTTTCAGCTGCTTGAAAGTATCGGTACTGTTGATTCCAGACGGAACCAAGATCCCTATCATTTTCAACAGGGCAGTAAGCAGAAAACATAGTGACAGTGTAACCATCCCTGCCCTGAAACTTGACAAAGGACCATCTTCCAAGACCAGAAGGATCAGCCCCATGGGCAATCTTGTGGGAACTGAACAGTTGATCAATGGAAAACCCTGTGCCACCAGGCTGAAGCCATGAACAGTCAGAAGCTTCATGCTTGTTGTTGGCAAGGTAGGAAAAACTTGAGGGACTGATATTCTTCATGCGCCGATTGAAAAGATCACATGGCAGGAGTTTGGATTCATTCAAACAATGTTCAGCAAAAAGAGCCACACTGGCATTGCTCTTGACAAATTGACGGGCGTTGTGCTTGGACATGGACATAAAGGCAGCTCTGCGCTGTGGTCCAATGTTTTGGAAAGTGATGATGGTGGAGTTATAGGATGGTGCTTGAGGGAAGGAGTGACCAAAACTGTCAGAATCCTTAGCAGCAAGAGAGTCTCCATGAAGAGTTAATTGGACAAACTGAGAGACAGGGGAAGAGTCGGAGGAGGAAAGGGGAGAAACAGTAGAAGCATTGATGGGATTTGGAGTGGAAGGCATCCCATCAAACCTCATACCAGAAAATCTAACCATGATCAGAAGGAAACCTAGTCTGTCGCAAGGATGGAAGAGTTGCCGGAGCTGATTTGGTGGAAACATTGGCATGGCTCAAATCACTGACACTAGCATCATGGCTGGAGGTGAATGCAATTGCAGCAACTCCAAGCCTCAATGCAGAGGCTGCGTCGTCCCCACCACCGGCAGCAGGAACTGCAGTGGAGGAATCAGGAGAGGCCACAGGGAGGTCACCAGCCATGGCATTCTGGGGAGGGTCAGGAACTGCAGGGGGAACTTCAGGAGGAATACCAGGAGAGGCATCAGCCTTGGCAACATTGGAAGGATCACCTCCAGGAGGAACACCACCTGCAGGCGCTGAAGCCTGGACATCAGTGAGATTGGAAGTGCCAGTCGCTAAAGTATCCATGGATTGAGAGTCATCAAAGCCTCCACCACCACTGTCAGCACGGGCTTGGAGGTTAAAGTGCAAATCTAGATCAAAAGTGAGGTCTGGGGCAAGGTCAACTGACAAGTCATCATCAACAAGTTCCCAATCTCTTGCATCCCCATCACCAAAAAAGGGAAGAGAGTCATCCTGCATCGGATCTGCAGCAGGTTCAGTTTCCACAACACAATTGACAGCAGCATCCCAATGGTAAGCTTCCATTTCAGTCAAGCACTCAGAAGAGAACCATTGTCGAACACAAGAACCATAATGAGCTTCCAGAATAATAGGCAGGAAAGACAACATGGCCATTGCTTCAGCCTTGGTAGTGATATTGTACAAAGCAAGGATCTCGCCTCGGTATGAACTGGTATCGACAGAAAGAAAAAGAGGCCATGACCAATTGTCACGGGTTCTGATACCCAGAAGCACACTGCGCAGTGTCTTCAAACCCAGCCCTTGGCCCAGGTCAACTGGAAGATCAAGATCAACTACCCCCAGAACAGGAGCAGTTTCATGGCTCTCAATAAATTTAGCTTGGCGGTGCTTAGCCTGGCGAACAGTCTTGAGCTTGGAGGGGGGAAGAGGTCTGTCAGAAGGATTGGTAGCTGTCTCAATAAACTTGTAGAATTTACCATCAGGGAGAGAGGCAATGTCTGAAGGTTTGCACCGATTGAACTGGGCTTTGAGGAGCTTAACAGTTTGGGCGCGCTTTGTAGCATCACATAAAACATGTGCAGCCAGAACAGGATTGGGATCAGGAGTTCTGGAGTTGTCAAGGCTGATATTCTTCCTGATAACAGCAATAGGACATGCCTGAAACCTGGGATGAGTCTGAAGCAATTCGTTGTAGTGGTCAAGATCAAAACTCTGCATGTAAGATCCAAGGAGAAAGCCACAGGTGACAATAACTGGGGCCTGTATGTGGTCATATTTCAGGTCCATGTCACGGTCTCTGAGCCTCTGGAGCAATTGTGCTGAAAAGAGTTTCTCCAGGGAAGCACTGTGTCCCAAAAAGAAGCGTAGATGAGGAGCAGTTCTACTGCGAAGCCAGAGCTGAGCAACATACAATTCCAAGGTCTTCCTGTCAGGAAGAGTCGTCCAAAACTTGGTAACAGGCTTGGCCTTGGGGTTGAGCCTGGCTCTGGAGGGAAAAACATACAACACCAGGCGCTTGTCAACAGTCCATAGAAGATCCAAAGCTTCCTTGAGAGACTTGAGCAGCTCATCATAAAGTTCCCCAGGGTGTTGTGACATCAACCTTGGAAGGGACATAGTGACAAAAGAACTATGAGAACACTTGGTTCCAGCAGTTACATCCACTGGAGCTCTAGAATCACTGGAGCAAACCCCTCGGCGTTGGAGGAAATGCCCAGCAGAAGAGGACAAGACAGTAGCATCACCACCACCAGGAAGAAAGGACACTGATTTGGAAGGGGAAGATTTGGAAGTGGAAGCATCATCAGCCACTGGTGGCGCAGGTGTAGGAGGTCGCTTCTTGAAATGCCAATGAGAACCAAGCACCTGATTGGCTGCCCACCATACTTTGCCTTCAGTGCTAGGCAAAAGGTTGCCCTCACAATATAGGTCATCAAAACACTCAGGAGACATCTTGACCAAACCAATAAGACATTTCTTCAGAGCCTGGCCAGGTGGTTGCTTGGTCCAGGCTGGGGCAGAGCCTTGAAAGCAAGCAGAGACAAGAGAGGCCAAGGAATCTACAGTGGCATTGCGCCAGTCTGGAGTGTCCGGAAAAACCTGACAATAAACAGGAGGGATGGCAATCCGGCAAATATCATGGATGGATTTTTTGTCTGTACCCTCCTTCTTGCTGAAAAAGTGTGTAGGGCTTGGACACCCAGCCCATAACCGTTTAACAGTTGGAGATTTTCGGAAGGCATGAATTGCAGATGGTATAGGAGACTTGCCAGAACAGGGACCCTTACCATAAAAACACCAGAAGAAGGAAGCGGAATGAGCCCTGTTGGCAGCAGCCAAAGCCTCCTGGCGTTGGGATTGGCGTGCTTGCTGCTGAGAGGGATCAGCTTTCTGGGCAGAGGAAAAGGCAAGAGTAGATTGCTTGAGGATGGAGGAAGCAGGGACCTTGCCTGAGGTCCCAGGGCCCTTTGGTGTGTGTCTGGACGTCTGTTGGCCTGGCAGCAGGGAGCCTGCCTGGTTGGATCCTGGCTGCTGGGAGCCTGGGGGCCGGGGTCCTGACTGCTGGGATCCCTGCTGCTGGGAGCCCTGCTGCTGGGAGCCCTGCTGCTGGGAGCCCTGCTGCTGGGAACCTGAGGTCTGGGAGCTTATCAGCTTGGGGTCTGACAGCAAAGCACCGGACGACGGAGAGCCTGACAGAGTACCTGACTGCGGAGGACCTGACTCCTGGGAGCCTAGCTGAGAAGCTGTTGACAGAGAAGAAGTTGGCAAGGAATCCCCTGGTGCAGAGTCCCCTGGTGCAGATTCCCCTGGTGCAGATTCAGTGCCAAGCATCTCAACATCAGAGAGCACACCTGCAGAAGAAGAAGTCTTCAAGGAATCCCCTGGAGCAGGTTCAGTGCCAAGCATATCAACATCAGAAAGCACACCTGCAGATGAGGACACAGAAGAAGATGAAGACGTATCATCAACAGAAGACCCATTCATAGAGGATGAAGAGGCTGATGAGGCAGAGGAAGAGGATGATCTGGTATCAAGAGTAGGAGAAGGAGTAGTAAGAGCAGAGGTGACACTAGAATGTCTTGGAGGGGTCTTTTGCACAAATGGGCGCTTGTTAGACCGAGTCCCAGAGGCAGACCTAGCAGAAGAAGGAGTTGTGGAAGATCTTTTCTTCCGGGAAGCTGTTTGGGAGGTGGGCCGCGGAGGCATTGTACCAGAAGTGGAGCTGACCGCTGGTGGGCTGACTGCTGGTGGGCTGACTGCTGGTGAGCTGACTGCTGGTGGGCTGACTGCTGGTGAGCTGACTGCTGGTGGGCTGACTGCTGGTGAGCTGACTGCTGATGGGCTGACTGCTGGTGAGCTGACTGCTGGTGGGCTGACTGCTGGTGAGCTGACAGCTGGTGAGCTGACTGCTGATGGGCTGACTGCTGGTGAGCTGACTGCTGGTGGGCTGACTGCTGGTGAGCTGACAGCTGGTGAGCTGACTGCTGATGGGCTGACTGCTGGTGGGCTGACTGCTGGTGAGCGGACTGCTTGTGAGCGGACTGCTGGTGGGCTGACTGCTGGTGAGCTGACTGCTGGTGGGCTGACTGCTGGTGGGCTGACTGCTGGTGGGCTGACTGGTTGGGAGCTCACTGCTGGTGGGCTGACTGCTGGGGAGCTGACTGCTGGTGGGCTGACTGCTGGTGGGCTGACAGCTGATGGGCTGACTGCTGGTGGGCTGACTGCTGGTGAGCGGACTGCTGGTGAGCTGACTGCTGGTGAGCTGACTGCTGATGGGCTGACGGCTGGTGGGCTGACTGCTGGTGGGCTGACTGCTGGTGAGCTGACTGCTGGTGAGCTGACTGCTGGTGGGCTGACTGCTGGTGGCCTGTCTGCTGATGGGCTCACTGCTGGTGGGCTGACTGCTGGGGAGCTGACTGCTGGTGGGCTGACTGCTGATGGGCTGACTGCTGGTGGGCCGACTACAATTTGCGCGACGCGCATTTTGTCCGACGTTCCGATGTTCCAGTACTAAAAATACGTAGATTTCTACACAACTTTACCATGCGATATCTCGCTCCCTTATACACCCCCAATCACAACCCCAGGACCTACATGTATTAACCAAGACCTGCGCTCTTCGTTTCTGCTATCGGTTCAGTTGCTGGATGCTTCCTTTCGTTGAGTTTGTTGCCAATTCACTGCTCGACCGAGGGATCAGCAACAGCAGCAGCACCAAAACCAAGATCGACACATAATTTTCTACAGCACTTCCAGTACAGATTCTACAGCAATTCACCACTCTTTTTCGATGTACGGTACTGCTTCGATCTGTTCCCAAGCTCCAACCAAGGCCCTTACGTATATCTTGCTATACTTAATGTTCTACACTGTTTCCAAGCTGCTTAAGTGATTCTCACTTAAAGTTCTTCCACTGTAGGAATATTTCTACACGAAATTCCAGATGTCATCTGTTTCCAAGTCTAATGCCCTGCTGGTACATAAGTGTTTTCGCTTATGGTCCTAATGTTTTCTGACCCAAGCCCAAAAGCCGCTAAGTACAGTTCACTTAAGGCTCTACCATCTACATATACCTCTCAGGTGTACAGTATAAATGTCATCTGTTTCCAAGTCTACTGCCCTGCTGGACCCTAAGTGTTTTCACTTATGGTCCTACTGTTTCTTGACCCAAGCCCCAAAGCCGCTAAGTACAGTTTGCTTAAGGCTCCACCACCTACATAACCCTCTCAGGTGTACTGTATAAATGTCATCTGTTTCCAAGTCTACTGCCCTGATGGACCCTAAGTGTTTTCGCTTATGGTCCTACTGTTTCCTGACCCAAGCCCTAAAGCCACTAAGTACAGTTTGCTTAAGGCTCCCCTACCTACATATACCTCTCAGATGCATTCTTCAACTGTCATCTGTTTTCAAGTCTACTGCCCTGATGGACCATAAGTGTTTTCGCTTATGGTCCTACTGTTTCCTTACCCAAGCCCCAAAGCCGCTAAGTACAGCTTGCTTAAGGCTCTCCTACCTACATATACCTCTCAGATGCACACTTCAACTGTCATCTGTTTTCAAGTCTACTGCCCTGCTGGACCATAAGTGTTCTCACTTAAGGTCCTACTATTTCCTGACCCAAGCCCCAAAGCCGCTAAGTACAGCTTGCTTAAGGCTCTCCTACCTACATAACCCTCTCAGATGCACACTTCAACTGTCATCTGTTTTCAAGTCTACTGCCCTGCTGGACCATAAGTGTTCTCACTTAAGGTCCTACTATTTCCTGACCCAAGCCCCAAAGCCGCTAAGTACAGCTTGCTTAAGGCTCTCCTACCTACATAACCCTCTCAGATGCACACTTCAACTGTCATCTGTTTTCAAGTCTACTGCCCTGATAGTCCATAATTGTTTTTGATTATGGACCTACTGTTTTTATGACCCAAGCCCCAAAGCTGCTAAGTACATGTTACTTAACGCACCACCACCAACATATACCCCTCCAGTTCACAGTACAGCAGATACCTGTTTTCAAGCCTACAGCCCTGATGGTCCATAAGTGTTTTCACTTTAAGGCCCTGTTTCCAAGCTACTACAGGAGAGCAAGTTCAAGTTCGAACAGAAGGCCAGCTGTTACGAATTTGAATTTGGTAGTAGGCTCCACCGCCTCTACGTGTTTCCTCTACGTGTCTCCTACTACGAAGTTCGAACAGAAGGACAGCTGTTACGAATTTGGTAGTAGGCTCCGTACTATATGTACCATACAGTGGTTACGGGAATGTGTTTGGGGATGACTACTCGCATTACTGGTGATGCTGCAATCCAGCATTCAGAGAGGAGTTTTGCTTTTGTACGCTGACCACTAGCATTACAGATACCATGTATCTAGTCAGGGTTTTGCTTGTGTCAGCTGACCACTAGCATTACGGATGCTGCACACCAGCATTGGAGGGACAGTTTTGCTTGTGTCTTTCCCTTTCACGTTCTTGTTACCCCGTTTCCTGTACGCTTTGCAACAGCAGTGTCTGTTGTGCTCTGGACTGGTTCGTTTTTTTCCTGTTTCTTACCAAGGTTCGTTTGCAAAATAGCCGTCCTTACAACCTGGGGCCTATTCCCCATGGTTGAGGCGGCGCGTCGTTCTACAACTTGGGGCCTAACCTCTCTTTGATTGAGGCGACGATAAAGTCTGGTTACAGACTGAGTAGCTTTTAACCACCTTCGGTGGATTTTCCTACTTAAATAAGTATATTATTATTATTATGACTGCTGGTGGGCCGACTGCTGGTGGGCTGACTGCTGGTGGGCTGACTGCTGATGAGCTGACTGCTGGTGGGCTGATTGCTGGTGGGCTGACGGCTTGTGGGCTGACTGCTGGTGGGCGGACTGCTGGTGGGCTGACTGCTGGTGGGCTGACTGCTGGTGGGCTGACTGCTGGTGGGCTGACTGCGGAGAGCTTGACTGCTGGGAGCCTGACTGCGGGATGGATAGCTTGGGGTTGTACGCTGGGTTTGAACCAAGGTACAGCAGCAACAACAGGTCCAACGTTGGTCTGAACAGGAAAAAACTCCAGGGGATCCAAAAAAACTGGAGCACTACCAGAAAAGGCACGTTCGAAACCCACAGAGGTGCTCTGGAGTGACTAAATTTAGAAACTCCTGTAGACTCCTGCAAATCGTGTAGAAACAGACTGTAGAAACCGACAACTGGCTTGTATCAAAGGCCTGGTAGGGACACTGCTTGCGTGAAAACAGGGGCTTTAGTAGGAACACTTAGGGACCGGGGGATATCAATGGCAGGGCACACTTAAAAGGCTCAGGAGGGAACTTGAAGTTCAAACTCGCAAGTACTTATAAGTGGAAACAGTATCCAGGGGCAATTGGCTTGGAAACAGGGACCTTGAGCGAGACACTTAGGGACCAGGGAAGCAGTGGAAACAGTATCCGGGGGCAATTGGCTTGAAAACAAATACCTTGAGCGAGACACTTAGGGACCAGGGAAGCTGATTGCTTGAAAACAGGGGCTTTAGTAGAAACACCTAGGGACCAGAGGGAGGCTTGTATCGTGAAAACAGTGTCGAACTTGAAGTTCAAGTTGGGGTTGCTTAAGAGCAAAAACACTTAGGGATCAGGGAACTCGCGAACACTTAGGGACCAGGGGAATTGTAGTCTTGAAAACAAGGGGCGGTAGTAGCTGTAGTCTTGGAAACAAGAGTGCAATAAGTATAAGGTACTTAGGGATCGGTTGGTCTTGGCTTGAAAACAGGTGTAGTAGGGGGAGCCTTAAGCGAGAAAACTTATGGACTGGGGGGCTTGACTAGGAAACAGGGTAGCTCTTAAATGATAGGCACTTAGAAGAGCAGGTGGGCTATTGGCTTGAGAATAAAGGGGAACTGGAAGATATGCTCGCGGGAACTTGCAGATACTTAGGGATCAGCAAGTAGGAACCTTCTAGAAGGGGGGTGTATATGTGTTCAATCTTGAAGAATGTAGAACGTTAAGTAGGTTCGACCTTGAAGAATGTAGAACGTTAAGTGGGTATCACTTAAGGGGCTTGGAAGACTGTATAGCGTTAAATAAAAATATGGCTTGAAAACAGATCAAAAAAACCAAACCGAGCTCGGAGACAAAGCGGAACTGAAGCAGAGCTGCTGTAGAATTAGTACTGCAGTTGCTGTAGAAAATTATGTGTTGTTTTGCTGCCGAAGCTTGTTGTTGCCGATCGACCGACCGACAGGAAACAAGCAACCAAAGCAACCAAAGGGAGCAAGGAGCAGGCAAACAAACAGCAGAATCAGACAGGGGAGGTCTCTGTTGATAGGTGTAGTGCTTGGTTTTGTTGTAGGAGCTTTAGAAGTGAGTGAGATATCAAAGGGGAAAGTTGTGTAGAAATCTACGTGTTTTAAGTACTGGAACATCGGAACGTCGGACAAAATCGCGCGTCGCAAAATTGTGGACTTCAAGCTTCAAGAAATCGATTAAGGTGCCCTTACCAATGGCTTCTTTCTTCCCCACAGTAGGTGGATCCATCCTGGGGAGTCTGGAGAAGGCATCTGCAAGGACATTCTTCTTGCCTTCAACATAGGTGAGGTTGACACCAAATTCTTCAAGGAATAATCTCCACCGGAGGACTCACTGGACTGAGAGAGTTCGGAAGGTAAGGTTCTTATGGTCAGTGTATACATTGATAACACCACCAAGGAGCATTTTGTGGTACTCTTTGCAGCAGAGTACTATGGCTAGGAGTTCTTTCTCCATGGTTGTATAATTCTTCTGGGCATCAGATAGTTTCTTGGACCAGTAGGCTATTGGCTTGCCATCTTGTATTATGGCAGCGCCCAGCTGTAGGTCTGAGGCATCAGTGTACAGTTCAAAGGGCTTGTTGAGGTCTGGATAGGTGTTCAGCGCATCCGCTGCCACCATTGCTTTCATCTCTTGAAAGGCTTTGTCTTGAGCAGGTCCCCATGTGAAAGCTGAAGGAGCTTTTCTTTGTTTGCCTTTGATGGCAGCTGCTTGAGGGATCTGCTTCTTGGGAGTTCCAGTTATATTGAATAGAGGAGCTAGGACATGGGATCTGTGAGGCCACATGTCTCTGTAGTATCCCACTGCTCCTAGAAATGACTTGACTTGAGTTACAGTTCTTGGTCGGTCCATATGTAGGATGGCTTCAATCTTTTTGCGCCATAGCTTAACTGCTGTAGGTGTCATCCAGTATCCAAGGAAGTCGGTCTCTTGTACAGCCCAATCACACTTGAGTGGGTTGCATTTGAGCCCATTCTGGTTGAGCCGGTCCAGTATTTTGTCTATTGTCTTCATGTGGAGGTCAAACGATCCATTAGTCCAAACGCCAATATCATCAATATAAACAGTGCAGTCAGTGTCTTGTAGGATATCTTCCATTAGTTGCTGAGCAACGTCTGGAGAGACTTTGACACCCATTGGTAGGCGCTGATACTCATAACATCCATAGGGAGTGACTATGGTACAGAGCTTTTTGCTTGCGTCATCCAGTTCAAAGCAGTAGTATTGCATGGACAAGTCAATCTTGGTGAAGTGGGTATACTTGCCACGCTTGTTCATGATGTCTTGTATCCTAGGTATGGGATAAGGTCGGCACTCTAGGAGTTCATTCAGTTCTCTGAAGTCTGATACCCATCTAACTCTGTTGTCTTTCTTTGGAACAATAAAGGTTGGAAACGCCCATTCAGCTGGTCCATTGCATCTCTTGAGTACTCCATCATTGCAAAGATTCTGGAGCTCCCTTTTGAATAGGTCTTCTCTTTTGTATGCAACTGGATAAGGCTTCTTGTGTATGGGCTTGGATCCGGGCTTCAGTCTTAGAGAGATCTTCTTGTGTGGATACTTCCCTAGTTCGCCGTTGAAGACATTAGGGTACTTGTTTAGTATTGCTTGGAACTGATGTTGCTCTGCTTTGGACATGTGGGACTGTTGCTGTGCGACTGTGGATGGATCTTTTTCTTGATAGGCTCTGTCTAATATTACCTTGGACTTGTATGGATTGGCAAAGGATAGATCATCAGCAAAGAGTTCGGCGTCTTCTAGTTCTTCCATGAGCATGGTGTAGTTGTCATGGTATAGGGAGGTGTCCTTCATAGGAATGGTTCTATCCATCCACTGAACTGCTCCCTCTTTGAATAGGAGATTGATCTTTGCTAGGTGGAGGAAGTCTCTGCCCAGTATCAGATCATATTTGCAGTTGGGGGAATGGAAGAGCCTTGCCTCTTGTCGGTCAATGTTGTAGTTGCCAAACTCCTGTAGCTTGATGTTCTTCATGATAATATACTCGGTTGTGTCAAAGCTTCCATTTGCTGTAGTAGTTAGGACTTGATGCTTGCTTCTTATTGGTATGGTGCGGAATGGTAGTGCTCTCTTGTTGATTAAAGTTCCGGAGGATCCACTATCTAGTAGTGCTAGTAGTGGTCTTGATTTCATGGGGATGTCTTGTATGTACTGTACGTTAGTTAGAAGAATAGGAGCCACGTTGCTCTTATTCGATGCCTGTTCTGCTGGATTTCCAGCAGTCGACAGCAGCTTTAAATAATTTTGCTCCAGCGCACCTCCTTTGGTGTAGTCTTTGGAGTTTTGGGTATTGCAATAGAGATTTTTCACTGTACCCGTGGACCAATTCCTTGCCAGGGACAAGAGTGGTCTATTTATTGCTGCTGTACTATCTTTCGCGTCTGTTGTACCCTTGGATCGATTCAGTTGTTTTCGATTCGATTCCATGTTCGGATTAGGATCCATGTTCGTATCATTCTCTTCGGAGAATCGAACTGTTTTTGTTGTTGTTGCTGCGATTGCAGGCTTTGCTGAGCGCTCAACAGGACTCCATCCTGTAGGTTCCTTCCCCTCTTTATCTGGGAGATCTCCTCCATGCGTCATCCCAGACAGCAGGGCTGTACTGGCATCCAGTTCCCGGGGAGCTGGAGGCAAGGTGATTGCTGGTTTTGATGGACCCTTGGGTCTCTTGGTGGAGGATTGCTTGTGCAATCATGGGAGCCAAACAAGCTCACCATCAATGCTCCTTTCGGTTCGGCCTCCATGTTCTTCATGGTAGGATTCCATTGCTGCTCTCATGTGGGCTTGGAATGATTCGTTGCTTCCAGGGGTCTCGTGGCACTGAGAATAGAAGGTTTCAGTGTTGGAGTTGTTGTTTTGTTGCCATGGTATTCTTCAATTGCTGCTTCGTGCGCAGCGTTGATATGAGCTTGGAAGGTTTCATTACTTCCTGGTATGGTTTGGTTGGTACTGGGGCCCTTGTAGTTCTTGGAGAACTTGTTCTTTGAGCACTCCGACCAATCATGATGGTGACCAGGGATTCTGCAGGGATTGGACTTCTTCTTGTTGTTGTTTCCCTTGTTGAAGTTCAAGTTTCGCTTACGAGAGTTGCTGTTGTTGTGGTTGCTGTTGTTATTCGAGCGCTTCTGCTGCTTGTTGTTGTTCTTGTTGCCTTTCTTGTTTGCTTGGCGCTCGTGACAGCTCATGTGATCCACAATGTGTTGGACTGTGGTATCTTCTTGAACTCCACTGTGGATGATTCCATAGCTCTCAATCCATGCAGAAGGGAAGGAGTGCAGGAGAATGGTGAGCTTTTCCACTCTGGATAGGGGGGCGCTGCTACCATCCAGTTTCTGGGTGTACTTCATGAGGATAAGGATCCAGTCGGCATGCTCTTTGCATGTAACTGATGGGGTCTTTCGACATTCTGAGCTGCGTAGATAGGTGTGCATGAGATGTGCATGATGTCTCTAGCGTCTCTGGCATTGCAGTAGAGCTTGGTGAAATCTAGAAACGCTTGGTCGTATCCACCACCCTTGGGAGTATTGGATTCGATCTTCTTCTTGCAGGCGCTGCTTCGGAGATAAACATGCATGATGTCTCTGGCATCTTCGGCGTTGCAGTAGAGTTTGATAAAGGCTTGGAAGGCTGAGGTGTATCCTTCTCTCGTGAGTGGATATACTTGTTGGTTGTTGGCGCGAGTTGCTCGTGTTAGTGCTCTCCACTTAGTTTGAGCGTCGACGCATAGGCATCAACCGAAGTATCGAATGAGCGCAGAGTCAGGAATGGAGAGATCTTCTGCAGCATTCAGATAGGCTTCTTCCGTGTGAAGGAGTTCTTCTAGTCCCCCCTTGTCCAAGAACAGGGGCACCTTGACGCTGTCCGAGTGGTCTTCAGAGTCGTAGACCGATAGGGTTACGAGCTTTGTCTTGTAGGCAATTGGTGGGTCTCTGTAGATGCCGGCCATGTTGCTTGTTGGAGGTACAAGATGCCTCTGTTGTTGAGGATAAGGGAGGTTTATTCGATTGTTTTGAATTCAGTACTGAGTTCTACTGTTTCTACTGTAAAACACAAACAGTAATTACTGTGTTACGGTCTAGAGTAGAAATTGCGGAGTGGTATAAAATTGTGAATGTTTAGATACTTTGCAAAATATTGTTATGCGAATTAAGAATAAGAACATATAAAATTTGAGGTCGCGAGCATAGCCACATTTTGGCATGCTCTGCCATAAATGTTGATTCATTGTCGATTCCCACGATTAGGCATATATTTTCTTCTGGGACTCGACCATAATAATTAGAACACATATAAATGTATTCCTGACTGAAGATATAATATTCGATTCCCATATGGGATTTGGTTAATTATTCAATCGTGACTGCTAGCTACGCTAGCCCGTCACACTGAAGAATTGTAAGTTCTTCAATTAGAAGAAATCATCCTACAGCCTAAACAAAATGCCAACCCCCAGGACCAGGGACAAAAGGCAAAGACAGCAAGGGAGCCACTGGCAAAAATGGCTAACACAACCACTGTCCCTGCTCCTGCTGCAGTCCCTGCTGCTGCAACTCCTACTATCCATGTTTCTGTCACCCCACTGTTACTGCAACCGCAGCTGCCTGTGTCCAGCAGATGGGCAGTGCAATCCAGCCCCATACTGATACTGCTCTGGCCTTCATTTAATAGCAGCCCAAAGCCATGCAGCAGAATATGCAGGACTCCAACCAAGACCAAGGCTGGGGACAGGGACAGGACCATGCAGTGGCTGTCCTTGCTGCCCACCAAGCTGCTGAAGCCATTGATGGCATCTCCAGTTGCAAGAAAGGTGCAGCCTTCACCAGTAGAGAGAAGGAACTCTTAAAGATCTTTGAAGCTTTCTCTGAACAAGCTCCTGTAACATGCTAGCGTAGGCTAGTATATTACGAATTAATAATTAACCGAATCCCACATGGGAATCAAATCGGTATACAAGATATTCATGTACGGATATTTGATATGTACAAACTGGCATGCAGAAGAGAGCGATAGCACAATTAAGGTTACATACAGAATATATGTTATATACCGGGATGTAGATTATATAAAGAGATCGCGATGACATCATCGCTCATTATTTTCTCTCTTTATTTTGAATCCCATCTCGTAAAGTGAAATAACACACAATTATTCATACTACTCTGGATTTCTACCTTAGAGTGTTACACAGTAATATTATCGATAGCCTCAACAACAGAGGCACCTTTATCTCCAGCAAAATAACCTCAACTGAATCGACAATGGCCGGAATCTATAGAGACCCTCCAATTGCTTACAAGAGCTCTATTGATCAAACCAAGCCTAAACTCTTCACCCTGTACAACGTCAATGAGGACAGGACCAACAGTATGAAGGTCCCCTTGTTCACAGAAACAGGAGGTCTAGAAGAACTGCTCTTTGTGGAGGAGTCTTTCCGAAACGCCGCCAAGCTCCTAAGACTTCCAGTCAGCATCTATCTCACCCACTTCAGTTGATGCCTCACAACGGACGCCCCAAGCAAGTGGAATGACATGATAAAGGATCCACTGGACCCAGAAGAATACCAATATGCTCAAGAAGAGATTGGAGGCTATGAGCAAGCATTCATTGATTTCACCAAGCTCTACTGCAATGCCAGGGACGCTAGAGATATCATGCATACCTACCTTTGAAGCTCCAAATGCAGAAAGACTCCATCAGTCACATGCAAGGAACATGCCGACCAGATCCTTATCCTCATGAAGTACACCCAGAAACTAGAAGGGAGCAGTGCTCCTCTCTCCAGGGTGGAGAAACTCATCATTCTCCTGCACTCCTTCCCCTCTGCATGGATTGAGAACTACGGAATCATCTACAGTGGAATCCAGGAAGACACCACAGTCCAATTCATCGTGGACCACATGAGCTGTCACGAGCGCCAAGCCAACAAGAAGAGCAACAAGAATAAAAACAAGCAGCAGAAGCGCTTGAACAATGCAAACAACAACAACTCTCGCAAAAGCAACTCCCATTCGAACCACAAAGGGAACCACAACAAGAAGAAATCCAACCCTTGTAGGATCCTCGGACACAATCATGATTGGTCTGAATGCCCAAAGAATAGATTCTCCAAGAACCACAACAAAGGTACTCCCAACCAAACTGAGTCCTTCCACACTCAAGCTCTCATGATCCCTGGAAGCAACAAGACCTTCCAAGCTCACATTAATGCAGCGCGCGACGCAGCAATCAAAGAATACCATGCCAATCATGGTGGCCAAACAGAAAGGAGTATTGATGGGGAACTTGTTTGGCTCCCCTGAGTCTCCAGAGGCTCCAAGCCTCCCAAGAAGCCCCTGGCTTCAACTAAACCAGCAATCACCTTGCCTCCAGCTTCCTGGGAACTGGATGCCAGCACAGCCCTGCTATCTGGGATGACACATGGAGGAGATCTCCCGGATATAGAGGGGAAGGAACCTACAGGATGGACTATTCCTGTTGAGCGCTCAGCAGCAACAACAACAAAAACAGTTCGATTCTCCGCAAGGAGCAATCCAAACATGGATCCGAATCGACAGCAACTGAATCGATCCAAGGGTACAGACGCATCATCAAATAATATTGATCCAAACAAGACAGCAGCAGCAGCAACAACAAATGGACCAACCTTGTCCTTGGCAAGAAAGTGGTCTACCAGTACAGCAAAAAATCTCTATTGCAATTCCTGAAACTCCAAAGACTACACCAAAGGAGGTGCGCTGGAGCAAAATTATTTAAAGCTGCTGTCGACTGCTGCAAATACAGCAGAACAGGCATCGAATACTAAGAGCAACGTGGCTCCTATTCTTCTAACCAACGTACAGTACATACAAGGCATCCCCATGAAATCAAGACCACTACTCGCACTACTTGATAGTGCATCCTCTGGAACTCTAAATAACAGAAGAGCACTACCATTTGGTACACTGCTTGAAACTGCTGCTGCTCTGTTCTGGACATGTGGCTTTGTTGCTGTGCGACTGTAGATGCATCTGTTTCTTGGTAGGCTCTGTCTAAGATTACTTTGGACTTGTATGGATTGGCAAAGGATAGATCATCAGCAAAGAGTTCGGCATCTTCTAGTTCTTCCATGAGCATGTTGTAGTTAGACTCGTGGTATAGAGAGGTGTCCTTCATAGGAATGGTTCTATCCATCCACTGAACTGCTCCTTCTTTGAATAGGAGATTGATCTTTGCTAGGTGAAGGAAGTCTCTGCCTAGTATCAGATCATACTTGCAGGTCGGGGAATGGAAGAGCCTCGCCTCTTGTCGGTCAATGTTGTAGTTGCCAAACTCCTGTAGCTTGATGTTCTTCATGATAATATATTCTGTAGTATTGGAGCTTCCATTTGCTGTGGTAGTTAAGACTTGATGCTTGCTTCTGATTGGTAGTGTGCCAAATGGTAGGGCTCGTTTGTTAATTAGAGTTCCAGAGGATGCACTATCAAGTAGTGCGAGTAGTGGTCTTGATTTCATGGGGATGCCTTGTATGTACTGTACGTTGGTTAGAAGAATAGGAGCCACGTTGCTCTTAGTATTCGATGCCTGTTCTGCTGTATTTGCAGCAGTCGACAGCAGCTTTAAATAATTTTGCTCCAGCGCACCTCCTTTGGTGTAGTCTTTGGAGTTTCCGGGATTGCAATAGAGATTTTTTGCTGTACTGGTAGACCACTTTCTTGCCAAGGACAAGGTTGGTCCATTTGTTGCTGCTGTATTATGTTTCGCGTCTGTTGTACCCTTGGATCGATTTGGTTGTTGTCGATTCGGATCCATGTTTGATCGTTCCTCTGTAGCAGAGAATTGAACTGTTTTTGTTGTTGCTGCGTTCGCAGGCTTTGCTGAGCTTTCAACAGGAATACTCCATCCTGTAGTTCCTTCCCCTCTTTATCTGGGAGATCTCCTCCATGCGTCATCCCAGACAGCAGGGCTGTGCTGGCATCCAGTTCCTGGGGAGCTGGAGGCAAGGTGATTGCTGGTTTAGTTGAAGCCGGGGGCTTCTGTTTTGGAGGCTTGGAGCCTCAGGAGACTCAGGGGAGCCAGATAAGTTCCCCATCAATACTCCTTTCTGTTCTTCACCATGGTTGGCATGGTATTCTTTGATTGCTGCATCACACACTGCATTAATGTGGGCTTGGAAGGTTTCGTTGCTTCCAGGTATCATGAGAGCTTGAGTATGAGTGTGGAAAGATTCAGTTTGAGTGTTGTTGCCCTTGTTGTAGTTCTTGGAGAATCGATTCTTTGGACACTCAGACCAATCATGATTGTGGCCTGGGATTCTACAAGGGTTGGATTTCTTCTTGTTGTTGTTACCCTTGTGGTTGGAGTGCGAGTTGCGTTTGCGAGAGTTGTTGTTGTTGTTTGAATTGTATGAGCGCTTCTGTTGTTTGTTGTTGTTTTTGTTGCTTTTCTTGTTGGCTTGTCTCTCATGGCAGATCATGTGATCAACGATGTGTTGGGCTGTGGTATCTTCTTGAATTCCACTGTGGATGATCCCGTAGCTCTCGATCCATGCAGAAGGGAAGGAGTGCAGGAGAATGGTGAGTTTCTCCACTCTAGAGAGAGGGGCACTGCTTCCATCTAGTTTCTGGGTGTACTTCATGAGGATAAGGATCCGATTGGCATGCTCTTTGCATGTAACTGATGGAGTCTTCCGGCATCCGCGCTCTGTAGATAGGTGTGCATGATGTCTCTAGCGTCTCTGGCATTGCAGTAGAGCTTGGTAAAGTCGAGGAATGCTTGATCGTATCCACTGATCTCTTCTTGGGAGTATTGGTATTCCTCTGGGTCCAGTGGATCCTTTATCATGTTGTTCCACTTGCTCTGTGCATCAGTAGTGAGGCATCGACTGAAGTGTGTGAGATAGATGTCAATTGGTAGTCTTAGGAGCTTTGCTGCGTTTCGGAAGGACTCCTCCACAAAGAGCAGTTCTTCTAGTCCTCCGGTCTCAGTGAACAGGGGGACTTTCATGCTGTCGGTTCAATCCTCATCGACGTTGTACAAGGTAAAAAGCTTAGGCTTGGTCCAATCGAAAGAGCTATTGTAGGCAATAGGGGGATCTCTGTAGATACCTGCCATGGTTGGTTGGGTCGATTGGTTTGCTGGGGAGTAAAGGTGCCTCTGTTGTTGAGGCATTTGGAGTAGTATGTAAATTGTGCGTGTTTAGATACTTTACAAAATATTGTTATGCGAATTGAGAATGGAAACATATAAAATTTGAGGTCGCAAGCATGGCCACATTTTGGCATGCTCTGCCATAAATGTTGATTCATTGTCGGTTCCCACGATTAGGCATATATCCTATTCTGGGACTCAACTATATTAATTAGAACACATATAAAAATGTATTCATGACTGGAAATATTCAATTCCCATGTGGGATTCGGTTAATTATTCAGTCGTAACCTACTAGTGTACGCTAGCATGTTACATGCATATCGACAGTAATAATAATAATAATAATAATATACTTATTTAAGTAGGAAAATCCACCGAAGGTGGTTAAAAGCTACTCAGTCTGTAACCAGACTTTATCGTCGCCTCAATCGAAGAGAGGTTAGGCCCCAAGTTGTAGAACGACGCGCCGCCTCAACCATGGGGAATAGGCCCCAGGTTGTAAAGACGGCTATTTTGCAAACGAACCTTGGTAAGAAACAGGAAAAAAACGAACCAGTCCAGAGCACAACAGACACTGCTGTTGCGAAGCGTACAAGAGACGGGTGACAAGAACGTGAAAGGGAAAGACACAAGCAAAACTGTCCCTCCAATGCTGGTGAACAGCATCCGTAATGCTAGTGGTTAGCTGACACAAGCAAAACCCTTGCTTAGATACATAGTATCTGTAATGCAAGTGGTCAGCTGACGCAAGCAAAACTGGTCTCTGCATGCTGTATTGCAGCATCAGTAATGCGAGTGCCCCAAACACATTCCTTACCACTGTATGGTACATAGAGTACGGAGCCTACTACCAAATTCGTAACAGCTGTCCTTCTGTTCGAACTTCGTAGTAGGAGACACGTAGAGGCGGTGGAGCCTACTACCAAATTCAAATTCGTAACAGCTGGCCTTCTGTTCGAACTTGAACTTGCTCTCCTGTAGTAGCTTGGAAACAGGGCCTTTAAGTGAAAACACTTATGGACCATCAGGGCTGTAGGCTTGAAAACAGGTATCTGCTGTACTGTGAACTGGAGGGGTATATAATGGTGGTGAAGCGTTAAGTAACATGTACTTAGCAGCTTTGGGGCTTGGGTCATAAAAACAGTAGGTCCATAATCAAAAACAATTATGGACTATCAGGGCAGTAGACTTGAAAACAGATGACAGTTGAAGTGTACATCTGAGAGGGGTATGTAGGTAGGAGAGCCTTAAGCAAGCTGTACTTAGCGGCTTTGGGGCTTGGGTCAGGAAATAGTAGGACCTTAAGTGAGAACACTTATGGTCCAGCAGGGCAGTAGACTTGAAAACAGATGACAGTTGAAGTGTGCATCTGAGAGGTATATGTAGGTAGGAGAGCCTTAAGCAAGCTGTACTTAGCGGCTTTGGGGCTTGGGTAAGGAAACAGTAGGACCATAAGCGAAAACACTTATGGTCCATCAGGGCAGTAGACTTGAAAACAGATGACAGTTGAAGAATGCATCTGAGAGGTATATGTAGGTAGGGGAGCCTTAAGCAAACTGTACTTAGTGGCTTTAGGGCTTGGGTCAGGAAACAGTAGGACCATAAGCGAGAACACTTATGGTCCATCAGGGCAGTAGACTTGGAAACAGATGACATTTATACAGTACACCTGAGAGGGTTATGTAGGTGGTGGAGCCTTAAGCAAACTGTACTTAGCGGCTTTGGGGCTTGGGTCAAGAAACAGTAGGACCATAAGCGAAAACACATATGGTCCAGCAGGGCATTAGACTTGGAAACAGATGACAGCTGGAAGTTCTTGTAGAAATATACCTACAGTGGAAGGGGCTGTTTGTGAACTACACCTTGAAAAGACTTAGGGGACTTAGCAAGGAACCTTGAAGAATGTAGAACGTTAAGTGGAAATCACTTAGGAAGCTTGGAAACAATGTAGAACATTAAGTATAATATATACTTAAGGGCCTTGAGGGTGGAGCTTGGAAACAGATCGAAGCAGTACAGACGGCAACAGTAAGACGGCAACAGTATTACGTAGTAGAAGTATTTTCGAATCGCTGTAGAATCGGTACTGGAGGTGCTGTAGAAAATTAGGTGTCGGTTTTGTTTTGGTTGTTGCTGCGGATCTGCCGTGCACCGGAATACAGTCACGAGTCCACTCGGGACTGAATTAAGGATAAGGATGAATTACGATTAGCGAGCGTCCGTATCGCCAATGGGGAGACGGCCTCTCAATCCGATAGCAATAGACTAATTGATAGAGCTCACAATTTGCATATCACTACTATCGTAAACACTACTAGTAGACCCGGGGTATGGCATGATTTTAAAATCAAGCTGAGTGCTGATGACCATGAGCAGAAAGAGATCGATCGGCCAAGGCGCCGACGAGACCGAAAAGACTGCCAAAAAATGGAGGCACAAAGAAGCAAAAACAGGGAGAAGGATATCCAGTGTCTGCAGCACAAGGAAGACCGACCCCAGCAACTGTTGGCGCCCAAAGAAGGGAGTAACAGCAGCAACAGAGACACCTAAGTACCTAAACAGGACCATGGTCGACAACAGAAATAATGAAATAAGTGTCGAAAAAGTGACACATAATCCAGTAAGTGGACTAATTGGACCAACACTGAGTGGATGGACAGACCGAATAGGGGATGCCAACCAAAACCGAAGCATACGGATATCCGGAAAGGTATATAATGAATACCTAAACACCACCAATCCCACGGGAAACGGGAAGTGGGACCGGCCCGGTGATTGCTTAATAGAGGAGCAACGCCGGAGAACCACGGGAATCGAATCCCACGAAATAAAAACAGAAACAACTCCGGAGAACCACAGGATTCCCGGGAACCAAAGAGAGAGACAACTCCCACCATCACGATGGTTGGAAACAAAATCAGTTACAACACGAGTTATCGCGTGGAAATCAAATCTAGTAGCAAAAACTGCAAAATCTGGAACAGTCACTCTTGCTCATTTCCACACTAAAATTAACAGATAACAAAAATAAAGTAACTAAACCAAATAAAGTAAATAAAATTAATTAACCATGGCGACCAAAGGAACCAAATTGAAACCCTTCAACGTCACACGGGAGGACTGGCCGGAAGACGCCAACACCGTAAAGATGAATGTAGACAGCGAACAAGGTGGAGTCGCATTCAGCGACTACCTAAAGGTTCTCAATGGTACTGAAAGACCAGAACTCTTCCTTATCTGGAAGAGAGACTTTGACCAGAAAATTGCTGGCAATGACAAACTCAACGGGGACCAGAAATTGGAGGTTCTACAGAGAATCCTCTCTATTGAGGCACTCGGACTTGTCCAGCGAACGCTCAGGCGGACCTACTTGGCCGAACCGACCCACAAGGTCCATCACACAAGACAAGTACAGAAAAAGATCCAAGAGATCGAGCAAAGGGACCAAGCAAACATCCTGCTATCACTGGGGCAAGACGCCACCGAAACTCCCACGGGAGCCTCCAAGGAGAAGGCAAAGGAGCAAGCTCCAAACGCCGACAAAACCGACACCGCCAAGGCGAGTTCGGACAAAGAATCGGAGACCAACAACCTCGAGTCTCCAATCCCAAAGAAAAAGGTCGCAAGCGCCCTCATCCAGTACTACCAATCCCAGGAGTACAGAAAGGATGTCATCGAGGAATGCATGCATGCCCTCAAACTCAAAATCTTTGGCAATGACCAACACGGCAAGCGCTCGTATATCGTCCTCCGCCGATTCATGCGAGGCATGCGCGTGGACCTCAAACATGGCATTAGAGCCTGGGCCAACCGAATGGCCGAACTCCAAAGCTACCTCCCAGATTGCCTCTGGGAATGTGGCAGTGACCAAATGGAAGCACCAAGAAGTTTCACCCAAGGAGAAATGAAGGAAATCCTAGATGCCAACATGACCCACTCCCAACGCGAGAAGCTGGAGCACATTAGTTGGGACCTCTACACCCACTCCTTTAACACCACTATCGACAAGCTCGAAAACCTGGAAATCACCATCCGGAAGGAAGCACTAATGCAACAACGCATCGCCGACCTCGAAAAGCAGACCGGCGTCACCAAGAAGACCCCCAAGGCCGCATCTGGGGGAGGAACCCATCACGGGAAATCCCCTGGCAAAAAGAAGCGCCCTGTGGATAACGGCAACAAACAGCTATGCAAGACATGTGGCAAGGTCCATGCCGGCAAATGCTGGAAACTAACCGGTGGTCCCCACAAGAAGGGGAAGTTCGACCGGGAAACCATCAACCTGCTCAAGGAGCATTTTGTGGCAAAAGAACAAGACTCAGACACTGAGCAACACTCCAAACCCCACTGGGGAAGGAACCTATCGAACCACGAGTACTCTTATGTACTGGCCACGGCCCAAGCTGACCACGAAGTCTCCGATGACGAGATCGACATCTCCGAACGGGAACTCAAAGAGTACAGAAGAAAGTACAGGAAGACCTTTAAAAAGAAAGGATCCCACAACTGAATGGCTTCCGATGCCATCCACACCGGACCGCGCGTAATCAACCGATTCGCAGACGTCTGTGTGGAGGTATTGGACCACAAGGGAAGGGGGAGGATGCTCCGGGGCCTACTCGACTCCGGGTGCTCCAAATCCATCATACTAAGGCACTTTGTCGACCGAAGTCAACTAACGAACCGAGACCGAAGATCTGTCACCTACAACACATATGGGGGCAAGTTCAGAACCAAGTCGGCGGCTTCAGTGGGACTAAGGCTGATAGAATTTTCAAACTCCAAGACCATCAAGTGGACCTTTCAAGTGGATGAATACCATCACCACGAAGAAGTACCCTATGACATGATTATAGGATCCGACCTAATGGCACAACTGGGACTGGATATAAAATACAGCTCCCGTACGATCGAATGGCAGGGTGACTCTATTCCCATGAAGGGGATGGGGGAGCTCTCTGACCCGGACAAATGTGAGGCAGTATTCTTTGCCAACACACAAAGTCCAATCCTCCAACAAGAGGAAGAAAGGCAAGCCAAAATCCTGGACGCCGACTACTCCAAAGTCGACATAGATGCTATGGTCAATGACCTGGAGATTACAGACGCGTCCAAGGAAGCGCTGAAGAAAACATTGAAGAAATTCCCAACACTCTTTGGAGGAGGATTGGGTCTGCTCAAAAACATCGAACCGGTATCCATTGAACTCCAACCAGGGGTCAAACCGGTCCGGCAGAGGTACTATTCTGTACCCCATGCCTTTGAACAAGCACTCCGAAAGGAGATCACCAGGCTCTGTGATATTGGGGTCCTGGAAAAACTCCCCCACGATGACGACTCACCGTGGGCATCCCCTACCTTCTGTCAACCCAAGAAGACAGGGGACATTCGCGTCCTAACCGACTTTCGAAAGATGAACGCAGCCATCCAAAGGAAACCATTCCCACTACCAAGAATAGGGGAAACGATCCAAAGACTACAAAAGTTCAAGTCAGCTACGGCGCTTGACTTGTCCCAGGGATATTATACCATTCCCATTTGCAAGGAGAGCCAAAAGATTTGCTCCACCATTTTACCATGGGGAAAGTATGCCTACAAGAGACTGGCAATGGGAATCGCATGCGCACCGGATATCTTCCAATCCGTCATGATGAACCTACTCGGTGACCTGGACTATGTGCTGGTCTATATTGATGATATTCTCATCATCCAGCGAGAAGGGGAATCCGAACAGGATCACCTCAATAAGATAGATACAGTCCTACAGAGACTGGACGATGCTGGTTTCCGAGCCAACCTCAGAAAATCCTTTTTCATGCAAAAAGAAGTGGAATATCTGGGATTTCTGTTAACAACAGAAGGCATTCAGCCCCAACCAAAGAAACTGGAGGCGATGAAGCGCCTAGAAGCCCCCAAGAACACCAAGCAACTCAAGATGTTCCTTGGAATGGTAAATTTCTACCGGGACATGTGGAAGCGCCGCTCCCACATCCTAGCCCCTCTAAACAAGCTAGCAGGGAAAAAGGGCAAAATGAATTGGTACTGGGGTCCAGCAGAGCAGAAAGCTTTCATGGAGGCGAAAAGGATGCTCGCAGATGAAGCAAAGCTTGCATTCCCAGACTTTACGAAACCATTTCATCTCTACTCAGACGCCAGCGACAGGCAACTGGGAGCAACTGTATGCCAAGATGGCAAGCCCCTTGGTTTCTACACCCGGAAGCTGAACTCTGCGCAGCTCAACTACACGGTTGGAGAGAAAGAACTCCTGGGCATAGTAGAAGGGCTAAAAGCGTTTGAAGGAATCCTGCGAGGACAAGATGTGATTATTCACACAGACCACCTGAACCTACTGTATCAGCAGATGCCGACGCAGAGAATGGTCCGGTGGAGACTCCTTATGGAGGAGTTCCATCCAGTAGTCAAGCATGTTGCGGGCAAAGACAATGATGCAGCAGACGCACTGTCTCGCCTGGACATTACTGATGATCCAGCGGACACAGTGGAATGGCTACCACCGAATAAGCCCCTCACCTACGCGGATGAGGAAGAGCACCTCCGGCAACTCCTATTCCCACTTGGAGAAGAAGCTCCGGAAGAATTCCAGGGCAATAGTGCATTCCCACTTGCCCCGGACATGATTCAGTTCTACCAGCAAAAGGACACAGGAATCGTGAGTGCTCTGGAAAAAGACAACCGACTGACCACCAAAATGGTGGAAGGTTACAGTCTAATCCACAAAGAAGGAAAGATTCTGATTCCCGATAAACTCAAGGATAGAGTCATGGAATGGTACCACAGCATGTTGGTCCATCCCGGAGAAAAGAGAATGGAACAGAGCATACGCTCAGTCTTCACCTGGAAAGGCCTACGGAAGGACGTCCAGGACCTTTGTAAGCACTGCCACACGTGTCAGATGTTTAAGAAAAGTGGCCGGAAGAAGTATGGACTACTACCGGAAAAAGCAGCTGAGGTCACCAAATGGCAGAGGGTCAATGTGGACCTCTGGGGACCTGCAACTGTCCACAACAAAAATGGTAAAGACTACCAAATCCATGTCCTCACCATGGTGGACCCAGTGACCGGATGGTTTGAACTGGCTCACCTGAAGGACTCCCCAAATGCAGCAGAAACTCAACGATTGTTGGACAGCACCTGGCTGGCAAGGTATCCGCGCCCAAAGGAAATTGGCTTTGATGGCGGGAGTGAGTTCAAAGCAGAGTTCCAAGAGCTCTGCGAGAACATGGGGATGAAAAGAAAGCCCAGTGGGGCTTGGAACCCACAGTCCAACTCGGTGTTGGAAAGGATTCATCAGGTATTAAAGGACTGTCTGTTGTCCTTCAACCTGGAAAATAGGGACCTCCACGAGAAGGACCCTTTTGAGGAATTCACCACCAAGGCAGCATATGCTATCAGAAGTGCCATCCATACCACCCTGGGGTACTCCCCAGCGCAACTGGTGTTCGGTCGAGACATGTTCATGCCGGTGAACTTCCCAGTGGATTGGGAAGCAATCCAAGCAAGGAAGCAGAAAAGCATCCACAAGAGCAACATCAGGGAAAACCAGAAGAGGATCCCCCATGTCTATAAAGAAGGAGACTATGTCACCCTGGAAAGGAAGGGCATTATTCCAAAACTATCCCTCCCACGGCAAGGACCTTACAAGGTGCTCAAGGCCCATGATAATGGAACTGTAACGATTGAAACTGCTCCTTTTGTAACTGACCGGGTTAACATCAGGAGAGTCCATCCCTATTATTGCAGGGATAGCCCCGAACCAGAGAAGTAATTGTTACAGTACCATGGAGGAGCATGCCGTGCACCGGAATACAGTCACGAGTCCACTCGGGACTGAATTAAGGATAAGGATGAATTACGATTAGCGAGCGTCCGTATCGCCAATGGGGAGACGGCCTCTCAATCCGATAGCAATAGACTAATTGATAGAGCTCACAATTTGCATATCACTACTATCGTAAACACTACTAGTAGACCCGGGGTATGGCAGGATCGATCGGCCGAGTGGTGAATTGGCAACCAAATCAACCAAAAGAAGCAGCCAGCAACTGAACCAATAGCAGAAACAAAGAGCGCAGGTCTTGGTTAATACATGTAGGTCCTGGGGTTGTGATTGGTGGTGTAAAAGGGAGCGAGATATCGCATGGTAAAGTTGTGTAGAAATCTACGTATTTTTAGTACTGGAACATCGGAACGTCGGACAAAATGCGCGATGCGCAAATTGTACATGCATATCGACAGTCATTCGGCGAACACTTGATCCATGTAGGCAATTGGTTTATAACCCATCCATTTGATCCTGAGGTTCCAGAAACCCACGTCGGACCTTATCACACAGACAGTGTAGGAGGACATTACAGGGCAATTTTTGGTGATAGAGGGCAAGGTTCAGATGAGCAAATGGAAGAATCGGATGCAAGAAGTGAAGAGGCAGATCAACTTTTGACAGAGGAACAAATCGAAACCATTATTAGTGGAGAAACTAATGGTATGACAATGCAACAAAGATTCCACTTCCGTGGTATGGTATATACTCAGATCACAGATGACTAAACGACCGCTTCTGCTGTGTCACAAAGGTGCTTGGAAAAGTACATCCGAGATGTGAAACAAGCCATCAAACGGAAGCAGAAGAAGAAAAAAAAAAGGGGGGGGGGGGCAGAAGAAGGGCATGAAGAACTCAACATCAAGTCTTCTGTTAGACCAGAGGAAAAAGCCACCACCAGGATCGAATCCAGGAAAAAAGCCACCACCTAAGTAAGACACAGGATGTGTATCGAACCATTGTAAAACAGACTGGATTTAGTAAATAGTAGTAACAATTATCATAATATTATAATAAAGCAATACAATCTGCTGTTACAACCCAGAAAAAGAATAAACTTCATACCAGTTATGTGATGGATGTAAGTTATGATTTCTCAGTAAAATTCTCAATATGCCAGAATACAGCACAAAATGTGCTTATTTCCTGTGTATGGGTCACACTGTCCTACATTTTTTGTATTCCACACTGAATAATGGTCAGTATATGCATTTATTAGAATACTGAAAAGGAACAAACTGGGTACCAATTATATTTTGGATGTGACACTTGATTTGTCAGAAAAATCCTCAGTACCCGAGATTACACCACAGAATGTGCTTATTTCCTGTGTATGGGTCACACTGTCCTACATTTTTTTGTGTTCCAGTGTTAAAAATGCACAGATACACCAGTGACTATGTCAAATAATGGTGATTGTTTGGTTACTAGTATGTCCAAGATAATCAAAAAGAATAAACATGGTTGACTACTTGACAAAATGAGTAGTAGTCCGGCCCCACGGAAAATGTATTTCTTGTGAAGGATTCCATCCTACCACATCCAACCCTGATGACTTTAATGGTACCACAGAGACTGCATGATCATTTTCTGCTTCCTGTGGATATTGTCATTATAAATGTGAGTTTATCAATGGTACTATCGCTCCCAATAGTTGGAATGCTACTGCTGGTATACTTTCCCAATAGTTGGAATGCTACTGCTGGTATACTTATGTAGTAGCACTAGCATTTGCCTACTGTACAGGGAATCATAGTGCCAGCAATACATTCAGTAGTGAATATGGGTACAGTAGAGAATGCACAGAGATGTGCACAGGTGGATAGAAAAAAATTATGGCGCGGGTGGGAATGCTCTTAAACATTTGGCCACGTCACCTCTAATTTCCATAGTGAAGTGTACTCATTATTGTTGTTTCTACTAATAGTACTAGTGGTAATGCCATTGGTGGCGGGAACAACAATTTTTAACAAACAGTACTAATGGTTGCGGGATGCTGATGGGTGGAAAATGATTAAGAGATGTTTTGTTAGTAGTGGAAAATTATGTGTTCACAATTTTATGGCTTCAGGTATTTTTTCCACTTCCGACACATGAAATTCTTACCACTTCGATCGGTGAAAAAATTTGAACAAAATGGCTACGGAATATCAGGTGTATCAAGAAATAACAAGCAAAGCACCCACCGATCTCAATGCACCAAGAAAAAATTGAAGTGGAAAAATTGTATCGAATGCTAGTACAGGTGCTGATACTACTACTACTAGGAAATCAAACCCAAAGACAAGTCAAAAACTGCCACCAACCTCATGTGGTGGTAGGGAAAAAAATAAAAGAACCAAGAACAACCCGGCCGAGGTTTTGGTTGGTACCACACTACCAACCAACAAACCCGCCGCAACGGGTTTTGTTACACCAAGAACTAGTAATACCGGTGCCAAAATACCACCAAGACCCACCTACAAAGCATTGCTACAACAGCTAGAAGCGAGCCAGCAGAAAGTAGCTTCTTTAGAGAGGGATGTGACAATACTGCGGGAGGATACAAAAAAAGAAGAGCCCACACCGAAGGAAACTGAAACGAGGAAGCCAAAGCAGCAGATGGTACAAACCATAAGTGAAACAAAATTAGAGATAATGCAGCTGCATTTGGATAAACTTACAGAACATAGGAACAACGCAGGTTTGGAAGGACAGTTGACACGGCACATAAAAACTAGGTGGTTTCATGAATTGAAGTTTATTGTGGATGAAGATCGTGTCAAATCAGTTTTGAAGAAAGCGATTGAGTCACAAGCTGTGGTTCCACCCCATGGTATTCCATTTCAAATTTTTTATGAGTTTAACAGAAGGTTGGTGTACAAGGGTGTTGCCACGCTGAGGCATAATGCTCAAACTTTGGCTAGAAAACACTATATCGGTACGTGCTTACTAAGTGGATGAATTGGCTACTAATACTGTGTGGTGGTGATTGATAGTATATCCCCTGCTACTCTAACAGAGTACTACCCAACCGGCCATAACTTTTCTACTGCTGTGTACTCCTAGAGGACAAACCCGAACGCGATGGCATTGTGCCAGATTCCTTTCTGGGTAAAGTGGAGATTGTGATGCGGGAGAGTACTAGTGGCAGTAATGGTACTAGTAGAAAGAAGCTGGGACTGAATCCAGAGTACAGAAGGTATGGCAACAGTGAAAATGAGGATTTTTATTACTTTGTGACTCGGATTCTATCAAGCATCTGTCCGATACAGAAGGACTACAAAAACAGAAAGAAAACATGTTTGATAAGTGAAATTTTCACAGTTACGGATGAAGCATTTGCATTGATGATGATTCATAACGAGTATGATGTTTGGGTGAATCATGTTGAGCAAAAAATGAAGGGCAGTGGCAGGATTGTGAGAAGGAGGAAGAAAAAGAAATTTGTGATCAGTACAGTGGAGAGCAGCAATCATGGTCGAAGGAAGGTCTAGCACTGTTCAATAACTTGTGCAGGGAGATTCATGTGCTGAGGAGCAATCCAATGACGGGTAAAGAATGTGAGGAAAGGTTGAGAGAGAGGCTCCGTTGCGAGAATGAAAACAATGAAAACAACACCAGTCCGTTGGATGAGGACTGGTGGCCGGAGGAAGAAGTTGCTGAATACATTAGTCCGGAGCTAAAAGCTTTGCTAGATATAAAGGAAGAGGGGGAGAACTTTACTGGCAGTACCAATACAGGTGGTGAACAGGGACTTATGGATGAAATTATCGCGACGGCCATTATTTAAAAATCACGAACCAAAATTTGTGTGTGTGTGTGCATGAGAAAATTGAAAAGAAAATTGAACAGAGAATAACAATTATACAGTAATTTTAATATTTATCAAAAGAAAGACTTGTATTTCACATCATAGTGTTTCAATATTTTTCATGAGGGTCGCGATTCCTGGGCTTCAGGTAATAATTGTGATTTTTGTAATGAATTTCTTGAGGGGAGTGATGGGAAATAATTGATGTTGTGATGAGAAATAAATTTTGGGTGTGAATTTCTGCAACAGTGTCGTAATATCTAATAATGGTAGGGTCGGTAATAATAATTCAGATTTAAAAAAAATGGGGGAAGGGGGGATTTATTTTGAGAAAAAAAATATTTTTTTTGAAAATGGAATGAGAAATTAGAATGGGGTTGATTAATTTGATTAAGTGACTGAAGAAAATATTTGAGTCATACCAAAAAAATGTGAGTCCTGTTTGACTTTTTTCTCAGAGTTGTGGTCAGCTTCCAGATGTTAATTGTCTCAATGATCGATGGCATCTTTTGGATTTTAACAGTGCCGTTATCATTGACTTGGGCAATAGTGAATGGTCCTATCTTCCGGGGTTGTAATTTGTCCGGATCCGGTTGTTGCATCTATACCTTTTCACTGGGTTGAAAGGTATGTTCCTTGCGCTTGGCGTTGTCTCTGAGTAGAGCCTTGCCTTGTTGCCGGAGCTGTTGGAGAGCTAAAAGATTAGAGGTTAGTGGCAGATCTACCAGCATGTCCCAATTGAATACCAGGGATCCTGGTGAGGCTTGTAGAGAGGCATTGACGGCACATCTGGAGGCATACATGCAAGTCGCAAGAGCATTATCCATGAGCTGACTAGCTCTGGTATTTACTTGTGGAGGATGTACTTAAGCTGACCAATGAATTGCTGAGCCTTCTGAAGCGTCGGACTGGTCAGTTGGCGCCTCTCTGTATGGGGTTAGCTTCCGGATGTTAACTGTCTCAATGATCGATGGCATCTTCTAAATCTTCGTCCGAAAACTGGTTCGCGACCATTGCGACCCCATCGCAACCCAAACGCGACCATTTCCTCAGAAACGCGACCCAATTTTTTTATTCCCAACCTTTTTTCCATTATTCGCAACCATTTTAGCTCGCATTTCTCAACCCCCCAGGTTTCGACCAGAATGATACAATCCCGACTCTGATATTCACTCACTCATCACAATTTCACTCCATTTGACACATTTGACTCAATAAACCAAGGAATTTTTAATCAGACTCACTTCAGTCACACCAAAATTCCACTTTTTATTACTTCGTACGGTAGTAAAATCACTTACTTCGGCTAGAACTAGCACCTTCCTTTTTACAGTGGTGTCACGTCACATGCCGTCGAAAATACAACGATATGAATGAGCCAATCAAAAAAATTCGATTTTCCAGTACAAATTGTACAGGGTGTAGAAAAGAAATTCAATACAGGGGGGACAGCAAGCAGCAACGTGTCAATAATAGTACAGGGGGAACAGGAAGCAGCAGCAACGCGTTGATAATACAGGGGGGACAGCAAGCAGCAGCAACGCGTCGATAATACAGGGGGGACAGCAAACAGCAGCAGCAACGCGTCGATAATACAGGGGGGGGACAGCAAGAAGCAGCAACGCGTCGATATTACAGGGGGGGGGACAGCAAACAGCAGCAGCAACTCGTCGATAATACAGAGGGGGGACAGCAAGCAGCAGCAAGCAGCAACGCGTCGATAATACAAACGCGTCGATAATACAGGGGGGACAGCAAGCAGCAACAAGCAGCAGCAACGCGTCGATGATACAGAGGGGGGACAGCAAGCAGCAGCAAGCAGCAATGCGTCGATAATACAAACGCGTCGATAATACAAACGTGTCGATAATACAAACGCGTCAATAATACAGGGGGGACAGCAAGCAGCAACAAGCAGCAGCAAGCAGCAGCTTTCAGCAACCAACGCGTCAATAATACAGGGGGATAATACATGAGAATATTTTGAAAGAACTATCGCCTTCGTCGCCTTATTACCTTTTCGGATCGTTCCGGTTGTCGTCGTCGTTCCTCTTTGTTCCGATCGTCGTCGTCGTCCCTCTTGGCTCCAACCTCTCCTGTGTGAATGTACAAAATAAACAACAGGCGGTTAGTCGTCATTATCGTTCCGGTCGTCATCGTCGTCTCTCTCTGTCCCGATCGGTATTCAATTATGCTACCTTTTATTGTCGGTATTCAATTACGGTACAAAACAAAAGGCGGTTAGTCGTCATTATCATTCCGGTTGTCATCGTTGTATCGGTCGTCTTCGTACCGGTCGTCGTCGTCCTGGTTGTCATCGACTTGCTCGTCATCATCGTTGCTCCCTGTCCCGATCGGTATTCAATTACAGTACCTTTTAGTGTCGTTGTTCCGATCGTCGTCGTCGTCCCTCACTGTTCCGAATGTACAAAATAAACAACAGACTGTTAGTTACTATTTTCTTCGTCGTCGTCGTCCCTCCTAGTTCCAATTGTCGTCGTCGTCCCTCACTGTTGCGAATGTACAAAATAAACAACAGACTGTTAGTTACGATTTATTAAATTGTAACCGTGACACGATCCACTCCATACGCGCACTATGCGCAAAATAGTTTTCTACAGGGTTTTCCATGTACAATTTGTACATGAAAAACAAACAGCAAACACAACAAGACAGCAACGTCGATTCCCCGACAAGATTGCTGTCATCACTTCTTTAGTTTAACTCTGATTTGAATACCTTGATACTTACATCCTGCTCCTTCAGCAGCTCCTTGTAGAACTACAAGCCTAAGGTCTAACTGACTGTGCCAAGTGGTAGTTAGAATAGATCTGACCAATTGTCTTCCCCTTTGGTCGTAGTGGTGAATCCGAGACTATCGATAGAACAGACCGGCACCTCAACCGGTTTGATTGCTCGCCCTGCTGTATATCTCCAAGCTTGCCTTAGGACCTATCAGCCTAAAACCAGTTTCAGCTACATTTTAACACGATTTTCTTCGTCGTCCCTCTTCATCCCGATCGGTTCAAGTCGTCGTCGTCCCTCCTCGTTCCGATCGTATCATCGTTCCTCTTTGTTCCGATGCACGTACCTCCTTTTCTCGTTGTACCTCCTTTTGTCGTCGTCCCTCCTTGCTCTGATCGGTATTTGTTCTCCCTAGCGTCGTACTCGTAGATATCTGGGTAAGCCAGGTGATTCGAGCTATCATCTTCTGGGACTCGACTATCTCATCTTAATTAGAACACATATAAAATGTATTCCTGACTGAAGATATAATATTTGATTCCCATATGGGATTTGATTAATTATTCAATCGTGACTGCTAGCTACGCTAGCCCGTCACACTCTGACCACCATATATTGACAAAACAGAAAACATCATACACGCCCCAGGATGCGCAGTGCCAGGATGCGCCAGTGATACTCCGATTTTCCCATTTTCGAAAGTGATCCCTCTAGCGTCCTTTTCCTTATTGGGTGGAGGTCTTAATTAGTAATACATGTCTGTTAATTTCCACTAATGAGTGATTCCTGAAACTATATGCGCAAAGATTTAGTTTAGATTATATGTGTTACGGTCTAGAGTAGAAATATCGGAGTGGTGTGAAAATTGTGAATGTTTAGATACTTTATGGAATATTGTTACGCGAGTTGAACATAAAAATTAAGGTCGCGAGCATAGCCACATTTTGGCACGCTCTTGCCATAAATGTTGATTCATTGTTGATTCCCACGATTAGGCATATATCATCTTCTGGGACTCAACCGAAATGTATTCATGAATGGATATATAATAATATTTGATTCCCATATGGGATTCGGTTAATTATTCAATCGTGACTGCTAGCTACGCTAGCCCGTCACATAGTGCCCCATGATTGAACGAATCCCATACTTAAGCTGTCCAATGGATTGCTGAGTCATCGGATTCGGAATGGTCCGTTGGGAGCTCCTTATAAGGAGTTAACTTACGAATGTTAACGGTCTCGATGACCGTTGGGGTCTTGTGAATCTTGACAGTACCATTATCATGGACTTGGGCAATAGTGAATGGTCCTGCTTTTCTTGGTTGTAATTTATCTGGATCCGGTTCTTGCATCCATACCTTGTCGTTGAGTTTGAAGGTATGTTCCTTACGTTTGGCATTGTCTCTGAGTAGAGCTTTGTTTATACCTTGTTGTCGAAGCTGCTGTAAAGCTAACAGATTGGAGGTTAGTGGTAGGTCAACCAACATGTCCCGACTGAATATTAGGGACCCTGGAGAAGCTTGTAAGGCCGCATTGACAGCACATCTGGAGGCATGCATGCAAGTCGCGAGAGCATTATCCATGAGTTGACTAGCTCTGGTGTTGGCTTGAGGGGGATTGACATGTACTAGGACCCGAAGGATGTCCGCAACTGTATGATGAACTCTTTCACAGATGGCGTTCGACTGTGGATTCTTCACTGTTGTTGGAACTGATTGGATTCCATACTGCTTGAGGGTAGTTTGAAATTCAGCCCCTAGGAATTCACCACCATTGTCATGGATACATCTGATAGGTCTTGGGTATCTTGAAAGCCAGCAGTTCTTGAATTGATCTGATACATGCTGAGAGGATTTGTCCCTGATCCGGATTATTTCGAGTAGGTTGGTGACTGGATCAATACAAGTTAGCGCCTTGAAGTTGTAGTTCTTGCCTTGGGCTGTAATTTTCCATGGACCTATTAGATCCACATGTACTTCATAGAATGGGGATAGAGGTGCTTCTTTCGGTGGCAGTTTGCCATATTGAGAGTTCTGGTTCTTGTATTTGATGCAATGATCTGGGCATATATAGGACTTGCATAAACTGGTTAGATTATCAGCGTAGAACCGGGCTGATATAGTCTGTTGTAATCTGGTGGATCCACAATGACCCAACAGGAGATGGTACCATTTGATGGTATCATTAATAAGAGACGCTGGTATGTAGATTCGCCAGCATTCCGGGTTGGCTTGATTCGCGTAACAGAGTATCTTGTTGCCTTCTAATTCTTGGTAGAAGAAGGCTTTGGATTGAATCTTGAACTTGATGGTTAGGTCCTTCTGCTGATGGAGGTATATCTTGGTATAGTTAACCGGGCATTCCATGTCTTGATTGTTTGGTAGGTTAACTAGACACTCATTGTTCAGCAAACAGGAGTATAATTCCTGATCTGCGTCATTGCATAAGTGTTGGAATGGGTTCGGGAACTCTGTTAAGAACAGTTCTTCATCTTGTTCAGGGACCTCAAGTTTCAAGAAATTGATAAGAGTGCCCTTACCAAGGGCTTCTTTCTTCCCCACAGTAGGGGGATCCATCCGGGGGAGCCTGGAGAAGGCATCAGCAAGAACATTCTTCTTGCCTTCAACATAGGTGAGGTTTACACCAAATTCTTTGAGGAATAGTCGCCATCGGAGGACTCGTTGGACTGAGAGCGTCCGGAAGGTAAGGTTTTTATGGTCAGTGTATACATTGATAACACCGCCAAGTAACATTTTTTGGTACTCTTTGCAGCAGAGTACAATTGCTAGGAGTTCTTTCTCCATAGTTGTATAATTCTTTTGGGCATCAGATAGTTTCTTGGACCAATAGGCTATTGGCTTGCCATCTTGTATTATAGCAGCGCCTAGTTGTAGGTCGGAGGCATCAGTGTACAGTTCAAAGGGCTTGTTAAGGTCTGGGTAGGTGTTCAGCGCATCTGCTGCCACCATGGCTTTCATTTCTTGAAAGGCTTTGTCTTGAGCTGGTCCCCAAGTGAAAGCTGAAGGAGCTTTGCGCTGCTTGCCTTTGATGGCAGCTGCTTGAGTAGTCTTTTGCGTGGGGGTTCCAGTGATATCAAAGAGAGGAGATAGGACATGAGATCTGCGAGGCCACATATCTCTGTAGTATCCTACTGCTCCAAGGAAGGACTTGACTTGGGTTATAGTTCGAGGTCTATCCATTTGTAAGATGGCTTCGATCTTCTTCCTCCATGGCTTAACTGCTGTGGGAGTCATCCAATATCCAAGGAAGTCAGTCTCTTGTACAGCCCAATCACATTTGAGTGGGTTGCACTTGAGTCCATTTTGGTTGAGTCGATCAAGTATCTTGTTGATGGTCTTCATGTGTAGATCAAAGGAGCCATTGGTCCAAATACCAATATCATCGATATAGACAGTGCAGTCAGTGTCTTGTAGGATATCTTCCATTAGTTGCTGGGCAACGTCTGGAGAGACTTTGACACCCATTGGTAGTCTTTGATACTCGTAACAGCCATATGGCGTCACTATGGTACAGAGTTTTTTGCTCGCATCATCCAGTTCAAAGCAGTAGTATTGCATGGACAAGTCAATCTTGGTGAAGTGGGTATACTTGCCGCGCTTGTTCATGATATCTTGTATCCGGGGGATTGGATATGGTCTTCTTTCAAGGAGTTCATTCAATTCCCTGAAGTCTGATACCCATCTAACTCTGTTGTCTTTCTTTGGGACAATAAAGGTAGGGAATGCCCATTCAGCTGGTCCAGTGCAAAGCTTGAGGACTCCGTCATTACAAAGATTCTGGAGTTCCCTTTTGAATAGGTCTTCTCTTTTGTATGCAACTGGGTAAGGCTTCTTGTGGATGGGCTTGGATCCGGGCTTCAGTCTTAGAGAGATCTTCTTGTGTGGATATTTTCCTAATTCGCCGTTGAAGACATTCGGGTACTTGTTTAGTATTGCTTGGAACTGCTGCTGCTCTGCTGTGGACATGTGGTTTTGTTGTTGTGCTACTGTCACTGGATCTGTTTCTTGGTAGGCCCTGTCTAGGATCACTTTGGACTTGTATGGATTGGCAAAGGAGAGGTCATCAGCAAAGAGTTCGGCGTCTTCGAGTTCTTCCATGAGTGTAGTATAGGCCGACTCGTGGTATAGAGAGGTATCTTTCATTGGGATAGTGCGATCCATCCACTGGACTGCTCCTTCTTTGAATAGGAGATTAATCTGTGCTAGGTGGAGGAAATCTCTGCCTAGTATTAGATCATATCTGCAGTCAGGGGAATGGAAGAGTCGTGCTTGTTGTTTGTCGATGGTGTAGTTGCCAAACTCTTGTAGGTTGAGGTTCTTCATGATGATGTATTCTGTAGTATCGAAGTTTCCATTTGCTGTAGTGGTTACGACTCGATGCTTGCTTCTGATTGGTAGTGTGCCAAATGGTAGTGCTCTTTTGTTGATTAGGGTTCCGGAAGATCCACTATTGAGTAGTGCGAGTAGTGGTCTTGATTTAGTTGGTATGCCTTGTATGTACTGTACTTTTGTTAAAAGAATAGGAGCCACGTTGCTCTTATTCGATGCCTGTTCTACTGGATTTCCGGTAGTCGACAGCAGCTTTAAATAATTTTGCTCCAGCGCACCTCCTTTGGTGTAGTCTTTGGAGTTTTGGGTATTGCAATAGAGATTTTTTGCTGTCCCAGTGGACCAATTCCTTGCCAGGGACAAGAGTGGTCTATTTATTGCTGCTGTACTATCTTTCGCGTCTGTTGTACCCTTGGATCGATTCGTTTTTTGATTCGGATCCATGTTCGTATTGCTCTCTTCGGAGAATTGAACTGTTTTTGCTGCTGTTGCAGTCTTTGCTAAGCGCTCAACAGGACTCCATCCTGTAGGTTCCTTCCCCTTTTTCTCCGGGAGATCTCCTCCTTGCGTCGTCCCAGTCAGCTGTGCTGGACTGGCATCCAGGGCCTGTGGCGCCGGAGGCAAGGTGATTGCTGGTTTTGGTGGACCCTTGGGTCTCTTGGTGGAGGATTGCTTGTGCAATCATGGGAGCCAAACAAGCTCACCATCTATGCTCCTTTCGGTTCGGCCGCCAAAGTCCGAGTGATATGATTCCATTGCTGCCTTCATGTGGGCTTGGAAAGACTCGTTGCTGCCTGAAAGGTCATGAGTTTGAGTGTGGAAGGTCTCAGTGGTGGCGTTGGAGCCATGGGTTTTGTTGTTGCCGGGCCCCTTGTAGTTCTTGGAGTACTTGTTCTTAGGACATTCGGACCAATCGTGGTTGTGTCCTTGGATTCGACATGGATTAGATTTCTTCTTGCTCTTTGGGTTGTTTTTCTGGTTGCCAGAGCGCTTCCGGTTATTGTTGCTGTTAGAACTATTAGAATTGTTGGAACGTCTTCCGGTATTCTTGTTGTTCTTATTCTGTTTGCTGAGCCGGTCGAGACTGCTCATGTGGTCGACAATGAACTGAGTAGTGGTGTTCTGAGTGACCCCTTGGTGGATGTGTACATAGTCTTCGATCCAGGAGTTTGGATAGCTGTGTAGGAGAATGGTGACCTGTTGGAGATGGTCGAGGTTGGTTACATATCCATGTAACTTTGCTGTATATTTCATGAGAGTAAGGAGTCGATCGTTGTGGTCTTTGCATGTGGATTCTACTTTCTTCTTGCACGCCGGGCTTCGTAGGTATATGTGCATGAGATCTCTGGCATCCTCTGCGTTGCAGTAGTACTTGATAAAGGCTGCAAAAGCTGAATTGAATCCGTGCCTCGTGAGTGGATATAGTCTTTGTCCATTCGGTCGGGTGCTCCGTGCCAGGGCTCTCCATTGGGTTTGGGCTTTTACACATAGGCAGCGTCCGAAGTAGCGGATGAGTGCTGAGTCCTGTACACCTAGATCTTCTGCTGCGTTGAGGAAGGCCTCTTCGGTGTGAAGTAACTCTTCTAGACCTCCTTTGTCTGTGAAGAGGGGAATTTTAACGCTGTCGGAATGGTCGGCATTGTCGTAGACCGAGAGCGTGATCAGTTTCGGCTTGGAGCTGTCGAAAGAGCTCTTGTAGGAGACAGGTGGTTCTCTGTAGATGCCTGCCATGTTGCTTGTTGGAGGTACAAGGTGCCTCTGTTGTTGAGGCTAAGGGGGGTTTGTTTGTTGTTTTGAATTCAGTACTGATTTCTACTGTTTCTACTGTAAAGCACAAACAGTAATTACTGTGTTACGGTCTAGAGTAGAAATATCGGAGTGGTATGAAAATTGTGAATGTTTAGATACTTTATGGAATATTGTTACGGGAGTTGAACATAAAAATTAAGGTCGCGAGCATAGCCACATTTTGGCACGCTCTTGCCATAAATGTTGATTCATTGTTGATTCCCACGATTAGGCATATATCATCTTCTGGGACTCAACCGAAATGTATTCATGAATGGATATATAATAATATTTGATTCCCATATGGGATTCGGTTAATTATTCAATCGTGACTGCTAGCTACGCTAGCCCGTCACAATATGCCCACATACTTTTTGGCGCACCCGATGCACATGTTTTTATTTTGGATGACAGACAGGTGCCTAAGAGGCCTATTTTGGAATTTGGAATATTGTTACGAAAAACAAAAATTCTCTCTGACCGTTGGTTCATTGAGATTTGTTGAGTGACTGAAATTTTGAGTAGGTTCTTGTTTTCAAGATTCTATTTAAATCTAAATAAGTGTTTTAAATCTGTCTGCTCAGAGAGATTTTAAGTTTTTCATACACAGAAATTTAGATTTGTGTGTTTGAGCACATCACATTTTAATTAAATGTAATAAACCATGTGTTTATTTGTTTCGGGAATCGCTCAATCTCTGTCAACTTCGGCAATTTTTTTTTTTAAATCTCTCATTATTTGTTATGGGATCCGTAGTAATGTAGTGCAAGTACGTGTATCGCAACGCAGTACAAAAATCGTAGTACAGTAATAATCCACCAGTTGTTATCCCACCGAACCGGAGAAAAATTAATCCGAGACGGAGACGTGAAATAAACAGTCGGGATCCATCCGAACACCGGGGTTTGGATATAAGTACTGCGGAATTCGTTTTCGCTGTAGCTCGTAGTAAGCAATCTACGGTACTACGGTAGAACCGGGGGACAGCTCATAGGAATGAGAATCATGTTGTAGTAACCTTACGTACAAATGCCAGTACTGTACACGCCAAACGACAACTTGGGTCACCAACAATTTTTTCCCAGGGATTTCATTGAGACTTCCTCACGGACCTGCTTGCTAACGACTCATTCTCCCAACGTTACGGTAGCGTAACTTACGTCTACCTCGTACACAGAACTAGGTTTTTCCGTACCTAAAATTACGTGTTGTGGGCCCAAATCTAAGCCCAACCCCGGTGGGCTCGGAATGATTCCGGTGACGCAATAGTGCCTGCCAAACTTCGAGAAGTCGAGCCATCGTTCCTTGCTGTTACCATAGAAGAATCGTTTCTTTACTTAACGCCGTCACGCAAATTCTCTTCGGTCGGCAGAATCGAAACCAATTCTCGGTCAAGAACGTTCTGCTTGCCCACAAAGACATTGACACCGATATAGTACTAGTACTACTGCTTTATTTCGGTATAATTATTAGGAAGTACCGACGTACGAAGTAGAATTTTTTGATAGACCCACATAAAATCGATAATTCCTATTAGGTGTAGGAACGGTTCTACCGGACGTCCTTTACCATACTGCCGTGTAAAGGGTAAGGTTTACCTGGTACGCAGCGCAGTGAAACAAAAATTGGGGGAATTTGTTGTGAAGAATTTTTTTATCATTTTGTTGTCTAGTACATTCAATGTACTTGTTCTACCAGTAAGATGCTCCCCCCGCACCTTCCAACCTGCAGGGCTTTGCTTCGAACCTTCCGTCATTGTCGGATAGATTGTCCGAGATCCGACGCATAGGACCTTGGCCCCAGAGGCAACGTCAGTTGGAGCGGGAAGATTCGACCATCTGCATCTCACCACAAAAGAGGGGCACGGTTCCTCTCGCTGTCATGCGTGAGTATGATTGATGACTGCCTCTCGAGAGACATATGGAATACTGTATTCATCACTTCAGAACGAGTAAGGCCTAAGTAATCTTACCCTATCGGTAATAGTAACTGGTAAGGTTTACCAGTAACCTTACCGAACAATTTGTGTCTCTCGCATCCCGTCGACAGAAGTTGCCAGTGCAACAAGAATGCATGGTACCAGTACAACTACGAGTATACCCAGAACAAATAAATAATACGAAGTACGGGTACCTGGTACGGGGTACTCGTACTACGTCATCACTAATTCTCCGATGAATTCCGCATTCCGCTCGCTCGCTCTCTCTCTGCATTGCTCATAAAAATTGACAATAACAATTCATACTCATACAGTAAAAGTGAATTTTCTGATCCTACTTTCTATCCACCAAAATGGCCCCCATGGATACCTTTAATGAGATCAACGATCTTCCCTCCGAGTGCAGAGCTGCGGTCGACGAAATGAAACTTGGGATGGAGATGTTTGAGAAACACGATCGCGATGCCAGTGGTGAGTACCTAGTATGCAGTAGCTGCTGGTGACCAGCGCGAATAATTTCCATTCTATTTCATCTGATTCCTACGCGATGCGTTGCGTTGCGTTGCATTCTGTTGTCTCGAGCCCTCTTGCGAATGTTCGCAGGGGACTGGACAGAAACCGGCATGCCGCTTTGTGGCGGGATTGGTTTTGGAACCAAATTATGTTCGCCTCGACTCGCACCGCCATGACATGGAATGGTGTGGTGTGGTATGGATTGTTGTCTAATGGTTTTTTCTTTCTTTCTTTTCATCCATGGACCTTCTCAGGCAAACTCGACCGCGGAGAGGTCCGCGAAGCCCTCGGAGAGATCTTTGACCGAGACGACGACGAAATCGAAATGGAACACGTGGAGAAGGTCATCGACGAGTTCGACAAGGACGGCGACGGACAAATCGGTGAGCAAAACTCGGTAGAACAGAGCATGCCATAGTACAAGAGTGTGGACGTGGGCCCCCCTCTTCCTTCCTTGCCTCGAGAGTTGTCTCTCTGCCTGTCTGCCAAGTGGTGCCGTTGACGGTCGTCTCACAAATCGCGATTCATTGTTTGCTTTGCTTTGTATTATATGGCTTTAATCTGCTTTGTTTCTGTGCGTCTCGTGCCCCGTGTCGTACAGATCTCTGGGAGTTCAAGACCATGTTGAAATACCTCCAGCAGGGAACTGACATGGGGCGATCGGTACGCAACACAGTGGCATGTTGAGCATGGCGCCACGACAATGGCGCTCTATTCCGAGAAATGCATGCATTCACGACACGCAGTTCGAGGTTGGTTGCCGACAAAGTCACTCACTCATTCACTCACTCGTTTCCTTTCTACTTTGTTCTGTCCTGTTCTATTCTGTTCTGATCTTGTGTCTGTCCAGGTGGTCATGGAGGACATAATGCTGCAACTCGACGTAGTGCCCTCCGAGCAGTTCCTCCACGGCATCACGGAAGAGGACAGCGACGAAGACTTCTGCGCAGAGGCGGAACGAGAATCGCGGGCAATGTCAACTGCCAAGAGAATCACCCGCGCCTCCTCCAGGGCCTCGGAAGGACGCCGCATGTCCGTGATGATCAATAACGCCGTGCGCAAATCCAAAAGGGACAGCACCGCCATGCTCACAGACATTTCCACCAAGATCTATCCGGTTCGGGACATTCTCTGCGTCCAGGACGAAGCGGCGACTTCCGTCGTGAACCTCGACAAGATCATGCACGAAAGCTCCATCGAGTTCAACGAGGGAGTCGACGGGATGGACCAGGATTTCGAGTCGCACTTTCCGCCCTCGGCGATGCGCTGCCTGGCACTGGTCTCCCACAACGAGATGAAGACGACCATGCGGGAGTTTGTCACGGCCAACAGGAACCTCCTGAAAAAGTTCCGCCTCACCGGCACCAACAGCACCATGACCATGCTCAAGGAGGTCTTCCAAGACGAACCCCCGGGAACCGTTCTCTTCGGACCCGCCTGTGCCTCGGGTCCCCTCGGAGGGGACGCCGAGTTGGTCTCGCTCATGGTCAGCGGCCGCATCGGCGGCATTCTCTTCTTCCAGGACCCCATGAACGCCCACCCCCATCGGGCCGACATTGACTGCCTGGTAAGACAGGCGTTGGTCCACAACACCATGATGGCTGAGACGCCCACCAGCGCCCTCATGCTGACCCACTGCCTCCGACAGGCCCTTGCCGAGGGCAAGCCGGAGATGATTCCGTCTTTTTTCTTCTCGCTGCAGTGCCCCTCCGTGGCAGCCTACAAGGCGCAGCAAAAGCAGGTCGTCGACCAGCAAAAGGCTGAGGCCCGCATTTCGCTGGCCGTGAGACCGCGCGGTGTCTTGTAATGGACAATATACAGCATCGCGATGGGATCGGATCAGATCGGATCGGATTGGATCGGTACAAATGGCTCATTCGTCGATTCGTACCCGGTTGTTCCTCCACAACGTTACGAACCTTCTCCGTTTCGTTTCAATTCATTCCAATTTATTTCATTACATTACAATCCAATGGGTGCGTTGAGCAACAATTTGCGAAGCACTTGTACGGGTGCTTCTCATACTGGAATTCGCTCGCATCTCAGAAACCATTTGCACTGCCACCCGATACCAAATCAAGCTCCAAACTAGAAGCAATTGCGATCCATTCTGCGTGTCTGTTTGTCACGGCAAAAAAATGCAAACCATTGGAAAGCAAGCAAGATTTGGTATCGCATCGTTGCTCTAGTTATAGAAGTACCTGTACATGTACTGAGAAATGAAACTTTTACTGAAGTATTATAATATTATTTAATATAAAAATATCATTGTATTATTGTTTGCTTTGTTAATGCTCCTTAACCCATATTCATACTATAACTATTATACTATTATTGTGATCGATCATGTTAGCTTGCATCCGTCATCCTTTTCTATTCGATGACAGGGTTAGTTCCGACAATGCTCGAGCGGGTGGCAGTGCAAATGGTTTCTGAGATGCGAGCGAATTCCAGTATGAGAAGCACCCGTACAAGTGCTTCGCTGCCAAGGCTCGGTGCTTCCCACCATTCCGCCACGGAGGGCAATCTATCTTCCGGACCGATACCTACGGTACACGTTTTCTGCGGTGATCACGCGACACCGCTATAAGTATTGTTGCGGTTGCGATGATTGTACAATCGATTTGTCTCGCTCTCACGATGATCCTGGTACCACTGTATAGACCTCCTCGAGGTACCTACAAATGTCCTCGGACTCGAAGAGCTCGATCCCGGTGTTGGGATCGACCAGGTACGGGACCTGGAAGCGTCCGGTCCGGGCCACCAGCTCGTCGCGGTTTCGCGATCCCCTCGAACACGACACCAGCGTGTGGGGCAGGCACAGCTCGCCGAGGAGGACCCGTGCGCAACGGACAAAGGGCGAGGACTCGTACCCCCACAATTGCAGTGGCAGCATTTGTTCGTTGTCGGGTCGGGCGTTGACCCTCTTGCGGCTGCCCGGCATGCCCGTCACCAGGGCGGCCAGCGCCGACGTGACCACCGAGAAGCTCTCAAAGGTGATGGGCCAGAGGGCCTTGCGGTCGAAACCGGAGGGGTCGATCGGCCCGTAATGGCGCAGGAGGTATTCGATCTGATCGCCCGATTCGAAAAGTCCTTCGCCCGTGTTGGGATCGTACAGGTACGGGACCTATCACGCGGTGCAAGGGTTTCGTACCATGCATCGGCGGTGACCGGTAACCGCAGCATTGTTTTCGACAAAAGGAGCAGAGCGAGAAACGACGGGGCGGGGTGAGAACGGGCGAAAAGCACCAAAACACAAGGGGACGAACAAAAGAAACGAGCGATCAAACAAACAACGGATTCATTCGCCATGCATTCTCCCGGATCGATTGCTTTCGCTGCTGCGGCTGCCAATGGAATGACACGGAATGACACGGAATGAAAGGGATCAAAACGGAATCGATGGATGCCACGTACGTGCGCAAGAACGTACCGTCCTCCTACCGGTGGCCGCAAAGAGCTCGTCGGAAAACCCACCCTGTCTCGCACCCGGGCACGGTCGGTATTCCACTGTCAAATCAAGGAGATTGATGAATTCCCGGACACGCTTGCAGTACGGGCTCGCATCGTACTCGTAGAGCACCAGTGGTTGCGCAGGTGGCTTGGGGAATTCCACCGAGGTCCCATCGCGGATCCAGAACGGTCCGAGCTCGAGGCGGTACCGATCGTTGTCGCTTATGTTGCCCACCAACCCAACACCCTCGATCCTCCAGCCGAGGCAAAAGGCTCCCACCCCCAGTCTCAGGACAAACGCCAGAGCATTTCGGGTCAGCCGATTGGTGTCGGCATTTTCGGCAAGTGCCAGCGGCTTTGGCTCGGGCGCCGAAAATCCCTCAGGTGCCGACACCCTGGGAGGAGAGCGGTTATTGAGGTTGGAGAACGAGCGGGGATCGTTGCTCCGCTCGGAGAAAAGGATCGTGATGCAGCGGTTGTTGTTGTTGTTGTTGATGTTTATGTTGTTGTTGATGTTGATGTTGATGTTGTTGACATTGACGTTGTTGTCGTTGCGTTGTGGACGGAGCGTACGATGAAACGGTGCTCCTCTTCTCGTTGTTGTTCCCGTCGAAAATGCGTCGGCGCTTTGGGTGTGAATGCCGTGATTTGAATGGCCACCCCCGAGGAGAATGCATGCGCCAAACAAAAACAGGAGCCGAACCGAATTTTGTCGTCCTCTCTTCGGTGGTGGTAATTGTGATCGTGATTGAGATTGCGAATGTGAATGTGATTGTACTTGTTCCATTGCGTTGCTGCTCCTGCTCCTGTTGCTGTTGCTGTTGCTGTTGCTGTTGCTGTTGCTGTTGCTGTTGGTGGTGGTGGTGGTGGTGGTGGTGGTGGTAGTGGATTCGTCTTATGCCTTCAGCGAGTGAACTGGGATAAGTTAGTGAGAATTGGGATTTGGGGTACTAGGTACGTATTTTGTATCGGGTAAGTCTTAGGAGTACAATACGTGCCGTTATCCTCAGTTGTGACAACTGACAGTCATCGCAAGGGAATTTTTGAGAAACTTTTTTTTTCTTTTTTAAGGCAGACCATAGACAAAAAAAAAACCGAAAATAGTAACGGATTCTCATTGGTTAATATTTCGAAACCTTTAACCCTAGTCTCAAAACATTTTCGCTGAAAAAAATTCTCAGCGAAAATGAAATTCATTTTCGCTGAGAATTGATTCTCAGCTAAAAACAAAAACAATTTTCGAACATTATGATTGGTCAGACGTTTTTCAATGCATGCATATGAACTTACAGTACATATCGTATGAACGAACCAAATTTGTTTACTTTTTACGTTCAGTTTTTCAAAACTATAATATCATATGAACTTACAGTACATATCATATGAACGATCCAAATTTGTTTACTACTACTTTTTAGTAAAAACAATTAAGAGTAGGTATAGGGTGCAAAATGTACGTATGCTCTCTACTGTCGATATAATCGCATGTATTTAGTAAAGAGTGAGGTATTTATTCACTATCTATTCGGGATTCATCCTCACACCACCCCTCACTTACAGGATCGATACTCTGATTATATTCGTGACTCGAAAAAGAGGAGTTTTGAAGAAGGTCAATTAGAGGATCGAGATTGTAAGTGGAGCAGTCTATGTTGTGGACTTTGGGGGTGTGTGGTTGGGTTGCTCTGTTTGTGTTGTCGACTTTTTCTGTGTTGGGTATATTATGGTGTCTGTATTGTGGTGGTAAACGTCCCATAAATATATCCGTATGTTCGTAGAATTTAGTTCGACCAGTGGGTTTGCTCAGGGTGTCGCTGTAATTCTCATCAGATCTAGTTTCAACAAATTCGATGAATTCATCATCTGTCCATTGGAGGATAACAAAGTGTTTCATTTCAACGTGCCGTGTGCGGCGAGTGGGTTGATGGGCATTGGCCATTCTGACGCCTCCATGGTTGTCAGCTATGATCGGTGTTGCTGTTGGTTGGGGAATCAGTAGTTCATCGAGGATCCAACGTAGGTATAGCGCTGCTTTTCCAGCGTCTGCCATGTTACAAAATTCGGCTTCCGTAGAGCTCTGGGCGATTGTAGGTTGAAGGCGTGTTCTGTAGTAGACCGCTGCTCCAGCTAGGAGGATAACAATGCCGCCCATAGATCTGCGTTGAAGTCGGTCTGATGCCCATGTTGTATCGCATGCACCGAGGAGTTGTAGTGGGTTACTGTTTGTGCGGAATTTGGCAAGAGAGCGATGTGGTGAGATTGGTTTTGGTGGTTCCATATAGGGTAGGTCATCTCTAGGTGTTGGGCGCCAGTAGGTGAGACCATAGTGTTTGGTGGCTAGGAGGTATGCGTAGACCTGCTTTACTGCTTCATAGTGGATTTTAGCTGGTTGATGGGAGTGTTGACTGAGTGTAATGACGGCGATAGATATGTCGACTCGACAGATTGTGAGGGCATAGATGAGTTCGCCTATACATTGTCGGTAGCTGAATCCCATAGCTTGTTCCAGTTTCAGGCTGTCCTTGGGGTTTGTTGGGCCTTGCGTTGTTTGGAGTTCTTTTTGGTAGGTTGGGTCTTCCCGCATAGGGGTTGGAGGCTTTCGTGTGTTCAATGTTTGCCATCCATGGTGGTCCACTATTTTCTCGATGTAAGTTTGGCAATGGAGATGGTTGAAATGGCGTGTTTGGTCAACATGTACGCCGTTGAATTTCCTAATCGTTCCCAAAATATTGAGTGGATTGGTCATTCGGCGTTGGATTTGATCTCGTATTTCATCACAGACTTTTTCATCTTTGTTGGCAATGAGGAAGTCGTCGACTTGACGTAGTATCAGTGTGAGGTTGCCGTCTGCATCGTGTTTATAATAGAGGCAAGGTTCGTGAGTAGTAGGTTTAAATCCCATTTCCGTAACAAGCAGTTTTGAAATATACTTATCCCAAAGGCGGGGGGATTCAGGGTGTCCCTGGAGGGCTTTATTGATTGGGATTACATATCCTGCTGGGATAGGGGGTCGGCCGAGACATTCAGTCCACCATTGTTGGAAGGGGGCGTCGACTTTCATGTAGAATGGACTCTTGGGTGCTGGCGCTTCAGCAAAGGCGTTGCCTACGTCGTATCCGACGCATTTTAGGTTGAGGGCCGCAGATATGGCCCATGTAAGTCGATGCACTGGTTGTTCCACACAGGCTGCGTAAGTCTCTGCAAGTGTGACAGCTTTACCATATCGTTTGCCGCCATTACACGTGCCCCGAGACTTCTGGATGGATTTGCCGGTGAGGGGATCTTCTTTGTATAGGTATGTCCAGACCCAGGGTAGGATTGTCATTCCAGGTGTAGGTTCGACGGGATCACTAAACATACCGACCTTATGGTAGCGGTTGAGTTGCTTCCATTCTGAGTTTAGGAATCCACTCCATTCTGGCGTGCCTTGGAGTGTGCGTCGGGTGAGTTTCGATATTGACACCTGAAGGTTGGTTGTGGTCGGGGAGTCAATGGAATGAGGCCATTGAGTTTTGTCCGGCCACAGGTCTTGGTTGTTGTTAATGTTGTGGAGGTGATGGGCTATGACATTTAACTGATCTGCTTGCATTGTAGGGATACCTTCTCCGTTGAGTGCGAAGCCTGTAAGGGTACCGAAGGTGAATTTGATGGTGCGTTTGCGTTGTTTTCTGGCATTTTCGATTATGTCCACTATATCGCGAGGGGTGTTTACAGGGGTATTATCCACTGTGGTGACAATGGTTCCACCAGTTGCGGATGCGCGTATGGGCCGTTGTGCCTATCTGGAGGTTCACCAGTTCTACGGAGTTAGAGAGATCAGGGTGACTCTTGACGATGAATCCCATCGTTGGGTGGAATCCAGTTGTGGTTGCAAGTGGGAGAGTGTATGAGATCTCTGACATGAACATGTTGGTGGAGATGTCCAAGGTTTCGAGGTCTGGGAGGATGGTTGAGATGTCAGGGCGTTCGAATTTGGTTCGGTGGATATGGGAAGTTTGTCGGAGTTGAGCGGATACACGTGCTGCCGCCGCTGCCGTGTATGGGCGTGGTGACGTTTGGATGATTTCTTCGATAATATTGGTTGCGTTGCATGGTTCGATATCCTTGACGTTGCAGTTCTCAACTTTACCTGTCGTAGTGTGGTTTGCATGGTCATCCTCTGTGAAGACTGATAGTAGATGAGATGCCGCCGGTGAGCGATTGTTGGGCGTCTCACCATATTGGAGTTCATCTTTGGAGTCATGGCGTGCTGTCTTCTCCGTGCGTGTATGGACATCGAAGTATCGTTGTCTGTGGTGCCGGCGTACCCCAAGAAGATGCCATCATTTGTCCAGGGGTTAGTTGTTGTTGGTCGGGTCCCTGGCTTTTTCGCAGTGATTCGAGAGCCAAATGTAATGAGGTTATCCATCAATGGGATCCGGCCTGTGTATGCTTGCATGGGGGTCATGTCGATGGCGCTGTGGTACGTTCGGTTGTACAGCCACGTTGCGTGTAGGAGGGCATCTGTCCAATATTCCGAGCCAAGTCCTGCTGAGTAAAGAAGGCATCTGATGCGTTCTTTAATGGTTCGGTGGGGGCGTTCTGCCATTCCATTTTGCGAGGAGGCATCCGTAGCTGTGTGGGTGGTATCGTATCCATGTTTGCTGGCGGTGCATCGAAATTGATAGGAGTTGGAGAGTTCTCCTCCACCATCAGTCATGATAGTACACGGGAGGTGATCCGCGGAAATGTCCATCAGGTAGGAGCGGTCTGTTTCGTGGAGATTGTAGTGGCAGTCGCGGATCGTGTTGGCCGCTATGCGGGATTTTGCGAGGTACCCATCTTTGGAGGTGGTGATAATTGCCTTGCTTGGATCAGTTTGGCGGATCCCATGTTTGTGTAGGAATTTCTCAATGATTTCGATTGGTGGTGCTTTGGATTTAATCGGGAATGTCCAGAGGGCGCGTGTGGCGGCGTCGATAATGGTGAGGAAGCCGATGTATCCCTGACGACTCTTCTTGAGGGTAGCTTTCGGTTTGGCATTTTGATGTAGCACTTCCTGAAGGTTGGTGGGGCCGCTGACAAAGGATAAGTCCATATGGAAGGATTGGGCGGGGATGAAGTTCTCCTTTTTATTGGGGTTTGTTTTTCCTTTGTATTTAGTCATTTTGGCTTTCTCGCAGAATGGGCATTTGAAGAACGGGACACGAGAAGGGAGTGAGGGTATACCTTCTACGACCTGTTGGGTTTTGTAAAGGGTAGAGGGAGATACGTGTCCATAGCGCTGATGCCACAGTTCGAGGTTCTTAAGGGCTTTGGAGAGACCGCTAGTCCACGTTTTGGTTTGTGATTTGTCGGTACTTACTATCTTGGTGGGTGTCAGGGAGTTGACAGTAGTGGCAACTGCATTGATTCGAGTGGTGTTAACGTGTTTGGCAATGTGTTTGTTTTCTGTATCACCATGATTGGAGGTGTCGATAAGGACTTTGTTGGGGGTGTACCATTCGCCATTTGCTGTTCGTGCTGTTGTAATGGATTCAATAATATTATTATGTTCATCTGTAAAGCTGACAGCGCCGGTACCACTGATGGTTCCATTCTGTGTAAACGCGTAGTGGGACTGTTGGTGTTGGTAGTGGTCAGGGGAGAGTACGGTTCCACTTGAGTCTGGAGTGTAGATAGTGCGCCAACGCATGATTGTACCTTGGTCAGAGATAATTTTAATAAGCCCTTCACCCAGAGCGAGGAGGGTTGTGGGATTGTTTTCGTTATGAGAGAATACTCCAACCTGTTCTGGTATTTTATATGGGGTGTACTTGTGGAGTATGTGTCGATCATTGGTAGCGGAGATGTTGGCGCCGGTATCCGCTTGAAGTGGGAATGTTTTTAACTTCATTTTTCGTGTATTAGAGGTTGTGGTTGGCGTGTCGGAGTCGTGTCCGTCTGGATGGTTGGTGGAGTGTGATGGCGTGGGTGGAAGTGCGAGCACTAATTTCTGTTTATTTCCTCTGTATTTGCGTCGAGTGATGTGATTAGTCATACGGATTGTTGGGGTGGGGCTATATTCTGCGAGAGTGTCCTGGGTGTAGTGGAATGGCGTTAATTGGGTCTTAACGGTTTCTGTCGGGACCGTGGTGGGATTTTCGGGTTCATTTATCTTCGGCGCCGTATGCGTAAATTGCGTCATTGTTTCAATTTTGGGCGTGGGACTGAGGGGTTTGGTGAGTGTGGGAGAGGGGTTTGGATGCATAGATGTATTCGTGTACGGATTTGTTGTATGGGTACATGTATTCGTGGAGTGATGTGTTTTATGTATACGTTTTGTGGGTGTTGTGGGGTCACATAGGTTTTGAGGTGAAGGTTGTAGTTTGGTTGGTGGTTGGGTTGTAGTGGGGGAGGCTGTGGTAGGTTCATTATTTCGTATAGTTTTCAAGTTCCGCTGTTTGTTGTTGTGGTTATCACCATGATGGGGAGTAGAGTATAACTCAAGGTCAGGGTGATCTGGGCGTCCGCCGTTGATGAAGTTCGTGTATTGGATGTGGGGGTCCAGTAGTTTTGGTTTTGGCCGAGCCGCGTGGGAGACTCGGCATGGATCCTATTCGTCGTGGTCTGGATCCATGGCGTGGACATATATCTCACGGTGTGCTTCGTGGTCGGCTTCACTGATTGGGATGTGTTTGATATTTGTATCAACTAATTTCACGACGTTTTTGAGGTTCATGGTTCAGTATTTGTCGGCGTTAGTTTTGAATTCTTTCGCGTGAGTTTTGGCGTATTCGGTGATGTGGTGATATTGGGCGCCAATGCGGCAGATTTGATCTCCAATGTTGTGGCCATACATCTTACAGCAATTGCATTGTGTCTTATTTTTGTATTCGAAGCGTGGTTTTGCCGCGTCTACTCTGTGGATTTTGGGGTGAAGTGGTGTGGTTTCGGGTGGGGAAAAGTTGGCAATGGGATAGTCTAGGAGAAAGTTCAGCATACCGGTGAGTTGGAGTTGGCGTGGGAGGGGTGTGGAGTGTGCATTTGGAGATGTGCGGCGGTGTGTGTCCAATTGTGTCATGAGGCAGAGACCAGCTGGAAAGTTGTGGTGTTGCATGGCTTGGTGAGCCATTTCGTAACTTTGATCGAGTTCGGAGTAATGGTGTTGTCGTGTGAGTTCGCACTTGCGGACGAACGTTTGGAGTTTGCCGATGTATGTGCTGGGGTCATCCGTAGTGTCCCATTTAGGTCCCCATCCGGTTTGGGTTGGGTGGAGGTATGATAGGGATGTGCGTGCGATTGCATATAGTGCTTCGTATCCTTGTTGAGTGTGCTGGTATGGCGAGAGAAGTCCTCGAAGGAGTGTGTTTTCGGGGGGAATAAGGAGTTTAAGCACGCGATGTAGATATGCACTGATCTTTGTGATGTTCTCATTTGTTTCAGGGTGTTTTGTAGGGAGGCAGGAGTGAGTGACGTGGAGTTGATCAAGTGGTGTGATTGGAAGGCTTTCAATTAAGAAGGCGGATTGAATATCCTGGTATAGAGCAGTGAATTCCATGTCCGTGAGGTATCTGTTGTCGGTTGGGATAAGGTTGGGGTCGAGTTGTCGTTTTTCGAGGTTGTTGATGGATCGGCTAATACGGTGGTTCATCTTATGTTCGGTTTCGTTGCGTTGCTGTTCGAGGTGAGTGTCAAATTTCTGTTGGTTGCGAATTAATCCTTTTTGGTGGTGGGGAAATTTGGGTGGAGTCTGGCGTGGGTCTGGGGGAGGGGAGTCGACGCTGTCTGTATCTGAAAGTGTGGGTGGTAGGATCGGTTTAGGTGTGGTGGTAGTTTGTGTGTTGGCGGCGTCGTTTGTAGTGGTAGAGTTGGTGTTATTGTTCAGGTTAATGTGTGTGATGGCATTCTGAATATATTCGGCGAGGGTTTCGGAATCGGTGATAAATGATTCCATTTTTAGGTTGATGTGGCTTTGGAAGGCTTCAGATGAGGTGATGGCGTCGATTCGATCGGTTATGATTGAATGGATTGTTTTGTCTTCAGTGGTGTATTGACGTATTTGGGCTGGGATTGTTGATTCTAGTTGGCGGCGCTGAATGGCGATATCATCTCTGGTGGCAGTAAGTTCTTTTCTTGTGTCGGAGGTGATTGTCTGTAGATCGGTGGTGATACGTTGGAGTTGATTGTTTGCATGTTGTGTAATGGAGTTTTTAAGGTGTTGGGTGTCGGTGTGTTGTGCGCGGAGGTTTTGTTTGATGGTTGTTTCGATGTCGTTTTGTGCGCGTCGAATGATGGTATCTTTGATGCTCTGGATGATTTTGGTACGATCAATGTCATTAAGTTTGGTGAGTATCATTGTTTCCATTTGTTCTTTGGCCGCAACGAGGTGTGTGGTTGCTGTGTCAGAGATTCGTTGGTCGAGGTTGTTGGTGGTGTTGGTGAGTTGTTGGTGGTATTTTTGTTGTTGTTGTTCAGTCTTCAATGCAATTTGCTCGGAGAGTTGATTGAGGGTGGTGATGGCTTTGGTTGTTGACTTTTGGATTGCAGCTAGGGTGTCTTTGGATGAAGTGCCGGATGTTCTTGTGGAGAGGGTGCTGGTTTCATCTTTGAGGGAGGAAAGGATTGATGTGGCTTTGTCGATGCGAACGTCGAGAGCCCAGGTGGTGGAAGTGGCTAGGGACAATTCCTTTTCCAGTTGGGACGCTTTGTCGATGGCTTTGTTGAGGTTGTTGGTGGGTTTAGTAAGTTCTTGGTATTGGTCGGTGAGATTGTTGATGGTGTTTTCGAGTAGTTGGAATTTGTGTTGCCATTGTTGGTTGTTTCTGGTGATGGCTTTGTTGATAAGGTCTTGAGTGGGGTTGGTGTCTGTGTTAGTAATGGTTCGGATCTCATTGTCGATGTGTTCAAAACCTTTGTCGAATTCGGCGATCTGTTCGTCAACTGAGGGTGTGGTGGTTGTGGCGGCGGTGTACTCTTGTGCGAGGGTAGTGGCGAGGTTTTTAGGTTGGGGGGGAATGGACGCTGAGGAGTCGGAGTTAGTTGTCGTAGTGGATTGGTTGTCATCTGGGTTGGGTTCTTCGGGTTCTGGGTCGGGTTCTGGTTCGGTTTTTGGTGGGGAAGAGGGTGGGGGGGGGTGTCTTCATGTGGGTTGATGTTGGTATGAAGGTAGTTCAGGAGTTTAGTGCTGTACAGGTATCTGGGATTGTCGTTCGTTTGGGTGGGTGGTGGGATTTGGAAGTGGTCCTTATGAAGAAGTGTTTGGAGTACTTCACCAAGGGCGGCTAGTTTGTCCAAATCCTCCATAATTGTTGTGTGGATAACGTCCATGAGGCTGGTGTATGTTGGTCCAGTTGGAGGGTATTTTGGTTTGAATTGGAATGTGGATGGAGCATATTCGGTGTTGTATGGAAATGAGAGTTCGATGGCTCTGATTTCGCGTGTGATGGTTCCGGGGTATGGGTAGAGTTGAAATTGTGGGTCTTTCGTAGGTTTGTTGGGTGGTTTGGAGGGGGTCATGTAGCGTTGAAGAGGGGTTTGTTTGGGGTCTTCTGCTGGGTGGTTCTTTTTCTTCTTTTGACGGGTTTTGACTGCCATGGTGCTTTTTATTCTTGTTCTTGTTCTGTGTATCAAGAGGTATGTGTTGTTGTCTGGCAGGGGTGTGGTCGTTGTCGGGGTGTCAGTGTTGTGGTGTTTATGTAGTGTTCTACGTGGTTTGGTACTTGATTGATATTCGTGTAGAAATCTACGTGATTTGGTACTCAACTGATGTGCGAATTTTTCACAAAAATTCCGCGAAAATACGCATGCGTCAAGAAGCGATCGAATGTGGTCAATTCGAGCTCGTTGGATGCGGTGAAAGCAGTAATCACTCTGCTGTGTTGTTGTTGACTAGTCTGTTGGGAGGAGGGTGATGAGAATTAGTCAATGATGCTCATAACCTGCAAAATGTACGTATGCTCTCTACTGTCGATATAATTGCATGTATTTAGTAAAGAGTGAGGTATTTATTCACTATCTATTCGGGATTCATCCTCACATAGGGAGTGATTTCGGTCAGCGAAAACGAAAATATTTTCATTTTTTTTTCTTTTTTGTCTATGGGGTCTGCCTAAAAATTAAATTTTTTTTAAAAAAATACTTGTACTTCGTAGAACAAGAAGGTAAGGTTAAGGTTACCTATTACCTAAAGTAACCTTCCGGGAATCGTACGATAATTATTGTCCGCAGCAACAAAGCTACCAAAACGAGAGGAGGCTGGAACGCAGATACGACAAACGAAGTCGAAGGGAACGCAGATAGGGTATTTTGAGTTGAAATTTTTTGGTGGGAACGCTAATAGGGTAAAAAACCAAAATGGGGATAAATTCGGTACGCAAGAAATCTGGTAATGAAAACAGATGATATTTTTGTCTCTATTCACATATACAGTAACTAATTATTTTAATGATGCTCAACAGTATTTAACAGTACTAGGGCAATATTGCGTGCAAAATAACATGCACAGTAACATGCACGATAACATACATGGTAACATACACAATAACATACACGATAACATACACGATAACATACACGATAACATACACGATAACATACACAATAACATACACGATAACATACACGATAACATACACGATAACATACACGATAACATACACGATAACATACACGATAACATACACGATAACATACACGATAACATACACGATAACATACACGATAACATACACGATAACATACACGATAACATACACGATAACATACACGATAACATACACGATAACATACACGATAACATACACGATAACATACACGATAACATACACGATAACATACACGATAACATACACGATAACATACACGATAACATACACGATAACATACACGATAACATACACGATAACATACACGATAACATACACGATAACATACACGATAACATACACGATAACATACACGATAACATACACGATAACATACACGATAACATACACGATAACATACACGATAACATACACGATAACATACACGATAACATACACGATAACATACACGATAACATACACGATAACATACACGATAACATACACGATAACATACACGATAACATACACGATAACATACACGATAACATACACGATAACATACACGATAACATACACGATAACATACACGATAACATACACGATAACATACACGATAACATACACGATAACATACACGATAACATACACGATAACATACACGATAACATACACGATAACATACACGATAACATACACGATAACATACACGATAACATACACGATAACATACACGATAACATACACGATAACATACACGATAACATACACGATAACATACACGATAACATACACGATAACATACACGATAACATACACGATAACATACACGATAACATACACGATAACATACACGATAACATACACGATAACATACACGATAACATACACGATAACATACACGATAACATACACAGTAACATACACAGTAACATACACAGTAACATGCACGTAAATATCAATCATTGTCGTAACGTTGAATAGTTTTAAAAATTTAAGACGTAGATTCAAAAATCTTCTGTACGGGGCCGATGGGTTAACCGGTCCGTTCTTACCGGGTGAAATAGTTTTAAAAATTTAACACGTAGATTCAGAATATTTTTGAATCTACGTATTAAATTTTTAAAACTATTTTTGAATCTACGTCTTAAATTGTACTAATTGTACTCGTAAGGTTTACCGGAACAACCCGGTACAAGTACATACTTTGTAACAATTAACCTGGTCGACCCGTCAGGATTTCGGACTATCAACGGTACGGTAAATATCAATCACCGTATTAAATTTTCAATACATATTAGAACATTTAAGATGGAGATTCAATTTAACACCGGGTTAATAGTTAAAAATTTAACACGTAGATTCAAAAATCTTCTTTACCGGGCCGACTGGTTCCCGTTGTGTAGGCCCGTTACAGAAGATTTTTGAATCTACGTGTTAAATTAAACTATTCTCCGTGTTAAATTGAATCTCCGTCTTAAATGTTCTAAAGTGAAATCGTTACTTAAGGTGTATTTTACCGTGCATGTTACTGTGTATGTTATCATGTATGTTATCGTCTATGTTATCGTCTATGTTATCGTGTATGTTATCGTCTATGTTATTGTGTATGTTAGCGTGTATGTTATCGTGCATGTTACCGTGCATGTTACCATGCATCTCCCGGTGCACGCAATATTGCCCTACTACAATCATTAAAATACTTCATTACTGTATATATGGATAAAGCGGGAAGTATCATCTGTTTTCATTACCAGATTTGCGTACCGAATTTATCCCCATTTTGGTTTTTTACCCTATTAGCGTTCCCACCAAAAAATTTCAACTCAAAATACCCTATCTGCGTTCCCTTCGACTTCGTTTGTCGTATCTGCGTTCCGAGCACCCAAAACGAGAACCAGATTGGGTGCATGCGTAAGGTTACTCATACGTAAGCCTTACGTGAAACCCATTTTTTTCATGCACATGAATGCTGGAAGAGAAATACCGTCAAGTTACGGCGTTGTTGGAGCGCAGCCACTGTAGCTAACTCTTAATGGTGTGAGATGATCTTGGTTTTGCCATGCTGACAAGAAGACTTGACATGTTGAGATGCTTCCAGATAAATCAAAGTTTGGACGAGATAAATTGGTGATGATGATGCAATGTGCTGGCTTGTTGATTGTTGGATACAAGAAGAGGCAACTGCAGCAGCAGTTGCAAGACGCCAGGAGAGGATGTCCTGTTGCTTGGTGGCTGATGGTCAAAGTTCTTCGGGTTTGGAGCAGGCTTGGAGTCAGGAAAATCTTCCTCTGAGTTCACTGAATTGATATCAGAAGGGGTGCAAAAATGTGAGTCAAATGCTGGGTGGAAATTGGTGCATTTTGTTGCTGGCAACAAATGAGATCTGAGTGATTGTTGTTGTAGTTACCAAGAGAGATGTTTGTTTCTGCCTGTACAACAGCTTGGTGTCTACTAGTAGTGATTGATGGGTGGTGGAGACACAATGGGAAGAGACTCTGTAGGAGAGATTTTGGAGGAAATTTCCATGTGTGAAATATCCACTGGTGGTAGAGCAAGTATGGTGATGTGGTGCTTAGAGTGCTGGGTGGCAACATAGGGGTCTGAACCAGAGCTACTACATGCCCTAGCTCTTTGCAGTCTACAGAACAGCACCTGCTACATGCTAAATAGCATTTTAGCTACTACCATAGTGGTACTAGTACTAGAGTTAGTATGTACTACAATGATGTGCATGAACCAGATTTTTGGCCCTACACTTGGTGTTTGACACCAGCAAACTAGTAACAAACAGCACCAAATAGGATCACTAAGCAGATAACAGCACAGTCACAGATGTTACTTGTCAATGGGTGATATCAGGATTCCACATAGCTGACTTTTCCTTTGATGGGTTGAGCACAGATTGGTTGGGTGTGGATCTTGCATGATTTTAACAAGAAGATTCATTTCCTTTTGACAATTTTATGTCCACATCCAACAACAGAATGACATCATCATCACAATCCTGGTCAGTGGAGGTTACTTGTTGGATGGCACCAATAACAAGTGAGAAATTGTTGGAGAATTGGATCAAGCAAAAAAGAGAGTTCCGGATTTGATTACCTTTTGTTGGCATTGGGTGGGGTCTGTTCATTGCTTCCTGAAAGGTTGGAGTGTCAGACTGAGCTGTATGCTACAACAGAACGTCAGACAAGTCTCAGTTGTTGTTGGACACATGATGGTAACCTTACCGTTGCATGGTACCAGGTACATGGCAAGGTTTACAATAGTGTGCCAAAATGTGTACGAGTGTGACGGGCTGGTGTAGGCATCCCTACGAGAGACTCTAAATGATTATTGAATCCTGCATGTGCTCCAATACACAAGAATATGTATGATATTCACGTATATATACTGAATATTCAACGTACAAGAATAAACATACAATTCAAACAAAGATTCCCATGACTCGACGATTATTGATATTATGTCCGACGAACAATTATATGATTGTTCGATCATCCATTCCATACTCAAGAAATCATTCCCATCTCGTAAAGTATTCATCCATTCTCTTTTGTAACACAATTTATTAACCTTTCATCTTTAGAATACTCCTATCGTGTATTTCTACTCTAGACCGTAACACAGTAATTACTGTTTGTGCTTTAAAGTAGAAACAGAACCAAATCAGTACTGAATCCAAAACATCCTTATCCTAAACAACAGGGATACAACGATACCCTGACAAGCAAAAAGGAATAACCGATCGGACGAAATCTACGAACGATCGAAGCAAGAACCTAAGAAACAAGAACCGATCAAACGAAACGATCGATATCTACGAAACGATCTCTACGAACCAACCAATACAAATTGATCGCACAACGAATCGATCGAACGCTACTAATCAATATGGCAGGACTTTACAGAGACCCTCCAATCAATTACATCCCTTCCTTCAAGAGGAACAAACCAAAACTCACCAAGCTCTCCATCACACATGCCAATGGACGACAAGACAGCATGAAGATCCCTCTATTTACCAACAAAGGAGGTCTAGAAGAATTCCTATTCGTTGAAGAAGCCTTCAGGAACGCCGCAAAGCTTCTAAGTCTACCAGTCAACACATACATCTCTCACTTCAATCGATGTCTCTCTGTTGACGCACAAACAAAATGGGGAGACTTAACAAACCAACGTCGACATCCACTAACGTTCAATGGATACAACCAAGCAATTAGTGACTTTATCAAGCAAGACTATTGCAACGCCACAGATGCAAAGGACATCATGCATACATACCTTTGAACGTTGAAGAAACCAAGCAACGCCTCTTGTAAAGACCATGCAGACCGAATGCTAATTCTCTTCAAATATACCAAAAGACTCCAAGGACATGGAACTGACCTATCACCAACAGAAGCCAAGACCATTCTGCTACATAGCTTCCCAAGCAAATGGATCAACAGCTATGGTCTAATCCACCAAGGAATACAAGAAGATACCACTGTACAATTCATCGTTGACCACATGAGCTGCTTAGAACGCCAACGCAAAAGACAAACGTCGAACGCTAATTCGGATGCTGAAAGCATTGACAGCAATAACAACACGTCCGAAAACTGGTTCGCGACCCCTCCCAAGAATTTATTTAGGGGGGTCGCGATTTATTCCTGGCTCATTTTGACGTAGCTCCATTCGTAGCCCTCTCGCGATTCGCAACCCCAATCGCGACCCAGTAACTACCTCAATTACGAGAAAATACGAGAAAAAAAAATAAAATTCAAACTCGACCCAATTTTTTTTTCAATCTGACTCATTATTACCGACCCTACCATCATTATATATTATGAGACTGTTGCAGAAATTCACTCCCAAAAATTGATTTCTCATCCCGACCCAAAGTATTTCCCATCACACCCCTCAAGAAATTCATCACAATAATCACAATTATTACCCGAAGCCCAGGAATCGCGACCCCCATGAAAAAAAATTTTGAAACACTACGATGCAAAATATAAGTCTTTCTTTTGAAAAATATTGATATTACTCTAATAATTGTTTATTCTCTGTTCAATTTTCTCACACACTCACACACAAATTTTGGTTCGTTAGAAGAAGTGGTCGTCCTTGAAATCGTCGTCGCTCTTCGTTTCGATCGTCCTCGTCTTCGTCGTCCTTGAAGTCGTCGTTGCTTCTCGCTTCGATCGTCTTCGTCCTCCCTGAAGTTGTCGTTGCTCTTCGCTCCAAATTGCCTTCCTCTTCGTCGTCCTCCCTGAAATCGTCGTCCTCTCTGAAATTGTTGTTGCTCTTTGCTTCGATTGGCTTCGTCGTCCTCTCTGAAATCGTTGTTGCTCTTCGCTTCAATCGTTGTCGTCGTCCTTGAAATTGTCGTTGCTCTTTGCTCCGATCATCTTCGTCCTCATGCACACCACACAAATTTTGGTTCAAACGATTTTTAAATAATGGTCATCGTGATAATTTCATCCATACCGGTATCTGTACTGCCAGTAAAGGTCTCCTCACATCGCATCATATTTCATCAGTTGCAATCGCATCATTTTGTCAGTTGCGATCACATCATATTTGTCTTGTGATCATATTATGTGTCAGTTGCCCCGTCGCATCATTTTTCGCATCATTTTTCAGTTGCCCCGTCGAATTACTAAAGTTGATTCTTCCCTATCAGTAGCAAGCAGGCAACTCAATTCAGAATTAGAACAATTGAAATCCATTATCAATACCCCAGATCTTGATGTGCTTCACTCACCGTTGCATTATATTTCATTTGCCGTTGCATCCTATTTCATCAGCAGTTGCGGTCGCCTCCCTATCAGGAGCAAGCAGGCAAGTCAATGATGCACAGTTAGACAAATCAAAATCCATTATTAATACCTCCTCCAACCTTGATGTGGTTCACTTACCATTTCCAGTTGCCGTCTTTCTTGTTCCATTTCGACCCAAAATTATGTGAAGTAAGATTTACGACACATGCATTTTCTGTCATGCATTTATTTGCTGAGAATTGATTTCTTCTACATGATAGCAGTAGAGTTACTACTAGTAGTATGTACCGTACCGAAGTAATAGTAGAAACCAGTAGAAACCTGATGGTGGTATGGCGCGCCACCTAAACAACAGAGAGCCAGCCCCGCTGCGCCATAATTTTGGACTACCTCTTATGTACTACTACCTACGCACTGCAGTAGTATGTAGCAGCAGTGTATAACTGTACTACTCTTACAAGCAGCAAGAATAGTACTACCTCAGTGAATATACCATCAAATCAAATATCTGAATGAATCTGACCAATCTTTGTGTGATTCCAATGTGAATATTTCTCATCCTATCCATGGGCAAGAGTATGCAAAAAGAAGTATTCAAAAATCACCAATAATTTGGATGTCACCACTGAATAATTTATATTTGGTCCACTACTGCGGAATTCACTAGAAAAAAGTACCAAATCAAATATCTGAATGAATCTGGCCAATATTTGTATGATTCCAGTGTGAATATTCCTCATCCTATGCATGGGCAAGAGTATTAAAAAAGAAGTATTCCAAAAGCACCAATAATTTGGGTGTCACCATTGAATAATTAATATTTGGTTAACGACTGCAGAATTTACTAGAAAAAACTACCAAATCACATATCGGAATGAATCTGGCCAATAGTTGTGTGATTCCAATGTGAATATTCCTCATCCTATGCATGGGCAACAATATTCAAAAAGAAGTATTCAAAAATCATCAATAATTTGGGTGTCACCACTGAATAATTAATATTTGGTCCACTACTGCAGAATTTACTAGAAAAACTGTAAAATCACATATCTGAATGAATCTGGCCAATATTTTTGTGATTCCAGTGTGAATATTTCTTATCCTATGCATGGACAACAGTATGCAAAAAGAACTATTCAGAAATCACCTATATTTTGAATGTCGCCACTGAATAATTAATATTTGGTTAACTACTGCGGAATTTACTAGAAAAAACTACCAAATCAAATATCGGAATGAATCTGGCCAATATTTGTATGATTCCAATGTGAATATTCCTCATCCTATGCATGGGCAAGATTATGCAAAAAGAAGTATTCAAAAATCGCCAATAATTTGGATGTCACCACTGAATAATCAATATTTGGCCCAGTACCGCAGCATTTAGTAGAAAATACTCTAAAATCAAATATCTGAATGAATCTGGCCAATATTTGTGTGATTCCAGTGTGAATATTTCTCATCCTGTGCATGGGCAAGAGTATGCAAAAAGAAGTATTCAAAAATCACCTATAATTTGGGTGTCACCACTGAATAATTAATATTTGGTCCACTACTGGAAAATTTACTAGAAAATACTGTAAAATCAAATATCTGAATGAATGTGGCCAATTTTTGTGTGATTCCAGTGTGAATATTCCTGATCCTATGCATGGGCAAGACTATTCAAAAAGAAGTATTCCAAAAGCACCAATAATTTCGGTGTCACCATTGAATAACTGAATAGCTCACTTATCGTGACATGTGCTTCGCAGCAAAAATATTGCTATCGCATCGTGATGTAGCAAAAGACATTCCCATGATGGGACTCGAACCAACACCACCACATTGATTGCTACCAGTGGTCCCACTATTACTGTCTACTACTGCTGAAAGGCGTTCTCCCTATTTTATAACGCTATTACCATCTCGGGGAAGGCTCATCAACAGTAAGGTACCGTACCTCCACCACTTGGCGCCAAAAGATTTGTCCCAGTACCGTACGTACAGTATACACAGTACTGGAAACCTACACATCCCCTGCCTATACATACATACGTACTACTAGGTACTATGTATGCAGACATGTCATTTTTTCTTTTACTAAGACTGTAGACTTAGTACTGTAATCTACGTACATTGCTGTCATTTTTTCCTAGGCCTGTACAAACAGTACTGTTACCTACGTACATTACGTGCATGTGCATCATCATGTGCATGTGCATCATCATCGTGGTGAATTTTGTTGTTCGATTTTCCGCCCCACATCTCCCTCGTGGAGGATGTGTCATATTTTTCATTTTCATTTTCGTGCGTTGGAATTTTCTGGCCGGTCCAGTTGAAAGTGAACCACGAGGCGCCTGGTACCATCTTGGAGAGACAAACGGCAAAGAAAGTATAGAACTGGCCACTCTTGAAATCTTTGTTACCGTTTTCTTTTGCTATCAAGGTAGGGTGGGCTGCAGTCCTCGAATCACCTGGCTTACCCAGATATCTACGAGTACGACGCGCGAACGAACCTGCAGAGGACAACGACGACAATCGGACCTGCGGAGGACGACGAAGACGATCGGATCAAAGAGGATCGACGACACTAGAAGGTACTGTAATTGGACAGGGAGGGACGACGACGACAAGCGAGCCGACGACGACGAAAGAGCCGACAACGACGAAAGAGCCGACGACGACGACCGGGACGACGATGACGACTAATCGCCCGTTGTTTATTTTGTAAAACCAATCGGAACAAAGAGGGACGACGACACTAAAAGGTATGACGATGACGACCGGGACGAAGATGACGACCGGGACGACGATGACAACCAGAACTAACGTTTGTTGTTTCGTCTTTTTGCCTTTCCAGAGAAAAACCAATCAATACGATTGCTGAAGAGGGGAACAACCGATACGATTGCTGAAGAGGGGAACGACGACCGATACGATTGCTGAAGAGGGGAACGACCGATATGATCGCTGCAGAGGACAAGGAACGACGACGAAGGCGATAGTTCTTTAAAAATATTCTCGTGTATTATCCCCCCTGTATTATCGTTGGGGTTTGACGCGTTGCTGCTGCTTGGTCCTTGCTGTCCCCCCTGTATTATCGACGCGTTTGTATTGTCGACGCGTTGCTGCTTGCTGCTTGCTGTCCCCCCCTGTATTATCGACGCGATAGTTCTTTAAAAATATTCACGTGTATTATTCCCCCTGTATTATCGACGCGTTGCTGCTTGCTGTCCCCCCTGTATTGTCGACGCGTTCGTTGCTGCTTGCTGTCCCCCCTGTATTGTCGACGCGTTCGTTGCTGCTTGCTGTCCCCCCCCCCTGTATTTTCGACGCGTTCGTTGCTGCTTGCTGTCCCCCCTGTATTATCGACGCGTTGCTGCTTGCTGCTGCTTGTTGTCCCCCCCTGTATTATCGACGCGTTGCTGTTTGCTGCTTGCTGTCCCCCCCCTGTATTATCGACGCGTTGCTGCTTGCTGCTGCTTGCTGTCCCCCCCCTGTATTATCGACGCGTTGCTGTTTGCTGCTTGCTGTCCCCCCCCTGTATTATCGACGCGTTGCTGCTTGCTGCTGCTTGTTGTCCCCCCCTGTATTATCGACACGTTGCTGTTTGCTGTTTGCTGTCCCCCCTGTATTATCAACGCGTTGCTGCTGCTTGCTGTTTGCTGTCCCCCCTGTATTATCGACGCGTTGCTGCTTGCTGCTGCTTGCTGTCCCCTCTGCTGTATTATCGACGCGTTGCTGCTGTTTGCTGCTTGCTGTTTGCTGTCCCCCCTGTATTATCGACGCGTTTCTGCTTGCTGTCCCCCCCTGTATTATCGACGCGTTGCTGCTTGCTGTCCCCCTTGTATTGTCGACGCGTTCGTTGCTGCTTGCTGTCCCCCCCTGTATTATCGACGCGTTGCTGTTTGCTGCTTGCTGTCCCCCCCTGTATTATCGACGCGTTGCTGCTTGCTGCTGCTTGTTGTCCCCCCCTGTATTATCGACGCGTTGCTGTTTGCTGCTTGCTGTCCCCCCCCTGTATTATCGACGCGTTGCTGCTTGCTGCTGCTTGTTGTCCCCCCCTGTATTATCGACGCGTTGCTGTTTGCTGCTTGCTGTCCCCCCCCTGTATTATCGACGCGTTGCTGCTTGCTGCTGCTTGTTGTCCCCCCCTGTATTATCGACGCGTTGCTGTTTGCTGCTTGCTGTCCCCCCCCTGTATTATCGACGCGTTGCTGCTTGCTGCTGCTTGTTGTCCCCCCCTGTATTATCGACGCGTTGCTGTTTGCTGTCCCCCCTGTATTATCAACGCGTTGCTGCTGCTTGCTGTTTGCTGTCCCCCCTGTATTATCGACGCGTTGCTGCTGTTTGCTGTTTGCTGTCCCCCCTGTATTATCGACGCGTTGCTGCTGTTTGCTGTTTGCTGTTTGCTGTCCCCCCTGTATTATGGACGCGTTTCTGCTTGCTGTCCCCCCCTGTATTATCGACGCGTTGCTGCTTGCTGTCCCCCTTGTATTGTCGACGCGTTCGTTGCTGCTTGCTGTCCCCCCTGTAATGTCGACGCGTTTGTTGCTGCTTGCTGTCCCCCCTGTATTATCCACGCGTTGCTGCTTGCTGTCCCCCCCTGTATTATCAACGCGTTGGTTGCTGCATGCTGTCACTTTTGTGTGATTGATGATTGAAGTACATCTGATTAAAAATTATTTGTTATGTTGAGTCAAATGTGTCAAATGTGTAAAATGGAATGAAAGGGTGACGAGGGACTGAATATCAGGGTCTAGATCAGAACATTTTCCTGAAAACGATGCGGGGATCGAGAAAAAGGAGAAATAAGGTTGAGAATAATGGAAAAAAGGTTGTGAAATAAAAAATTGGGGTCGCATTTTTCTGAGACAAGTCGCCATTGGGTCGCGATCCGGTCGCGATTGGTCGCGATGGGTCGCGAACCAGTTTTCGGACGCAGCTCTGATTTGGACGCTGACAGCATCAATAGCAACAGCTCTAATTCGGACAGTGACAGCGACGCTGACTCCGAAAAAGAAACAGAAAAAGAGCAAGAGCCATCCGGTGGCAAAAGAAAATACAACAATCCCTGCAGAATTCCGGGACACGACCACGATTGGTCCGAGTGTCCAAAGAACAGATATTCCAAAAGAAATAAGAGCAATAGCAGCAACAACAGCACTGCTACGACTCCTAGCAATGGAACTGGAAGCACTGCTTCAACGGAATCGCTTCAAGCCCACGTAAAGCAAGCAATTGAATCATACTGCTTGCAACATGGAGGACGCGTCGAGAGAGACTTCGATGGCAATCTCCAATGGCAACCATAGCCACTTGAACAAAAGCAACAATGAACAAACGGATCACAGTATCCAGCACCGTGCCTTCAGCTCCCCTGGAACTGAATGCCAGCTCAGCCCTGCTGACTGGGAAGACGCATGGAGGAGAACTCCCAAGAAAAGAGGGGAAGGAACCTACAGAGATGAGCCCTGTTGCAAACAGTTCAAACTAAAATCCAAAGCGCTCCAGTCCGCTCCAACGTGACGGCAACGACAATCAACCAAATAAAATAAAAGATTCAAAAATGGCAAATACAAATAACAGCAAAAGGTTCGGACGCGAACTAATTGCAAGGGTACAGACGCTAAAGCCATGAATCATGAATCAACCAATCGAATCAATATCGACTATCGATAGGGTACAGCAGCAACAACAAGGCCAACCTTGTTCCGGACAAACAAATAGTCCACAGGGAGCTCCAAAAATAAGAGAGCAATCCCACAAAAACCATATTCAAAACCCACAGAGGTGCTCTGGAGTTACAAAATTCAAAACTCCAATCGACTGCTGCAAATACACCCAAACAAAAGACCGGACAAAGTATACCGCAAATCGCAACGCATTCCGAATGTAATTCCATACTAACAATGCGTCCCCTCTCTGCTTTTACATATAATTGCAGACACACAGCGCAAATAACACATCCAACGCTCGGCTTTTCACCTACCTAACTCCTATTACAGGAGGTGTTTTTATGCCTACCAAGAGCAATCACTTTTCAAATCCACCGATTTTCAAATCAGCTCCACTACCCCGAGAGGTACATCACAGTTGGGGGAGGAAAAGAATTTTCTTCGAACTCTTTTTCTATTTTTACCATGTCTTTCCGAACCTTCTCAAGAACAAGAAACAAAAATCTTCAATTTTCAGTATCACGAAGAACCTTCTTCAATCCCACTTCAATCTACATTACCATATATCTTCTGAAATATCTCAAAGGGCATACATCATCTTCAACCGGTTCTCCGAACAAGCATATCTCTTTTCCAAACGTATTGTACTGAACTACAACTCCGAACCATTTGTATTTAATCACATGCAAACTTCACCTAATCATTGGGGAACTATGTGACGGGCTGGTGTAGGCATCCCTACGAGAGACTCTAAATGATTATTGAATCCCACATGTGCTCCAATACACAAGAATATGTATGATATTCACGTATATATACTGAATATTCAACGTACAAGAATAAACATACAATTCAAACAAAGATTCCCATGACTCGACGATTATTGATATTATGTCCGACGAACAATTATATGATTGTTCGATCATCCATTCCATACTCAAGAAATCATTCCCATCTCGTAAAGTATTCATCCATTCTCTTTTGTAACACAATTTATTAACCTTTCATCTTTAGAATACTCCTATCGTGTATTTCTACTCTAGACCGTAACAACGAGTACTATTTTTGCACAGAGCTACTGCACCGGTAGTACAGGTTAGGTTAGTACCTGGTAGAAGTACAAGTACTATCTTACTTCTACTACTACTACCAATTATTATCACTGGTTCTCCTCTTACGTACGTATGTAGCATACGTAAATACATGTTTGTTTATGAAGATATTCAAGGTGCTATGGACTGCACTAAGGCTCCTGTGTAGGAGAGTGTACTGGGGCTACAGGCAGCAGCATCCAGTAGCTGACTAACAGGTGCTGAGCTGAGGGTTGAGCTGTGTGCTAAATGGTTAGCAACAGGCTTAGCAAGAATAGGCTTGGCAACAGGCTTAGCAACAGGTCTGGCAACAGGCCTAGCAACAGACCTATCCTGCTTAGTATGGGTGCTAACAGAAGTTACTAGGGCCGTCGCGTACGATTTGTACCAATCGTACGTACCCCGAGTATAGCACCTGTAATGGTATAGCTAGATGCTACAGGGTTAGGGTTGCTAAGGCTACGAGATACTGAAAGATGCTAACCTACCATGATACCATGCTAAGATACTATGCTACCGCCGGGGTCAGGTCATTGGTGTATAATATGTACTATGACCGGATACCCAGCCCAGACAGTTACCCAATGCGCTAGCACACGTTTGAATTTGTTAATTAAGCGGAGCTACGCTACGAATCGGAGTTACGCTACTCCGTGCGCTACTCCGTAGAATACAGTACCAGAGCTACAGAGCTCTGTTATTATACGAGTTATTGGAATGCTGTCACGATACGATACGATACAGAGCTGAGCTGCGCTCAACTCCCTTTATTCACTCTTTCTTTTATACTCTAAATTAAACACCTATCATGCCCTCCCCTTTCGATCGATTCCAATGTACCTCTAGGGAAGTACCTTGTAGTAACTAAGTGTATGCAATAGAACCTGAACAGTGCCCACTGTAGACTCACGATTTGCCAGGACTTTATGTATTATTATTGTTAGGGCTTTCCCCTATTTTTCAGACGAGTACGAGTCGATTAAGTTCTACGAAGATTGCTGACGAGCAAATATCAACCAGTTTATCAGACCCACCGCTTGACCCAACGAACCGGGACGCCGGCTAGAGCGCGTGAAGAAATCCAGCTGGCTGATCACCACTGGCATCCATGCCTACACTTGTAACAACACAGAACAAGGTTGTTAAGTAATAAGAAACAGAAACTGCGCAACAGTATCGCGCATAGAAAACAGAAAGACAGCGCAACAGTACCGCGCATAGAAAACAGAAAGAAGCCGCGCAACAGTACCGCGCGGCGCGCCCAGAGGTGCGCAAGATATTGAAGTATCCAAAGAACACATCCAAAGAACACGGTTGAAGTAAAGTATTAACCAACCGAAGAACATAAACAACTGAGCAACATACAATTATCGAGAGTTATCATGTAAAAGAGAGAAAACACATGATTCAATAGATAGAACAATAAGAGCTCATAATTTCCAGTTATACAACTTGTCGATTAACAGTCGCAGATCGCAATACTCTACTACACGAATTATTCAACCGACGCGTTATTCGATACTCAACATTTCGAAACACGCACGATTGAAAATTTTTTATTTTTAATTGGAACACGATCATACCCTAAAACTAACTACCTATATCTTACCACATATAAAAAAAAAAAAAAATATTCCAACATGTCCTTCAACGCTGACCTATCTGTCGACACCAACGCAACCCCATACCACTTCTCTTTCACCCAAGCGATTACAGGAGCAATCAAATGGTTGTTTACACCTACACCTGCACAGCCCACGGGTACAGAAGAGAACCTACGAGACAAGATCAAGAAACTCGAGAAGGAACTTGAAAAGAAAGAAGAACGCAAAGGGTTTCAGACACTCCGTGTAGGAGACGTGAAAACATTTGACGGGTGCCAATCCAACTGGATCAGATGGAAAGCTGAAGCGGAGAGTGTGTTACACGGTACTGGCTTCAAAAAGGTCATGACCAGCAGAGAGGAAGCCAGCAAGGACCCCAATCGAAACAACGTTTTGTACTCCACCATCGCAGCGGCCACATGCAACGGGCGCGCATATTCCCAGGTTACCCGTTATCAAGATGAGACTGATGGCCATGGTGCATGGAATGAACTCCTTGACTGGTATGACTCAAAATCTCAGCAAGAATCCCATGCAGAGACACTCCGTTTGAAGCTCTCGAACGTCAAATTATACGAAGGCGGAGATATTGCAGATTATATTAATCGATTTGAGCTGATATACTACGAGCTCCACCCTATCCCAAATTTTGGCATTCGAGAATGTGAAGCCAAGAGCCTTTTCATACAGAATATCCATGACTCTTCTCTGGATTATACAACCAACAGCATGGTGGAACATCAGTCCACTCTGACCCTGAAAGACCTTGTCCTGAAACTCTGTAAGCAAGAACAAGCGAATATTCGGAAAGGGATTGCCCGTCGTGCCGAAGCCAAACGCCGACAAGAATTGGCATTCCAGTTCCAATATGAGGGCAAGCGCCGACGCATTGATGGACAAATGGGTCAAGGGACCCTCTCCTTGGGCGGAACTACACTTCATCCTAACATGCTTGGTATTCTCAATCTTGGTGAAATGGGTATACTTGCCATGCTTGTTCATGATATCTTGTATCCTTGGTATGGGATAAGGTCTTCTTTCAAGGAGTTCATTCAGTTCCCTGAAGTCTGATACCCATCTAACTCTGTTGTCTTTCTTTGGAACAATAAAGGTTGGGAATGCCCATTCAGCTGGTCCATTGCACCTCTTGAGTACTCCATCATTACAAAGATTCTGGAGCTCCCTTTTGAATAGGTCTTCTCTTTTGTATGCAACTGGATAGGGCTTCTTATGTATGGGCTTGGATCTGGGCTTCAGTCTTAGAGAGATCTTCTTGTGTGGATACTTCCCTAATTCTCCATTGAAGACGTTAGGATACTTGCTTAGTATTGCTTGGAACTGCTGTTGCTCTTCATTGGACATGTGGGACTGTTGTTGTGCAACTGTAGATGGATCTGTTTCTTGGTAGGCTCTGTCGAGGATCACCTTGGACTTGTATGGATTCGCGAAGGATAGATCATCAGCAAAGAGTTCGGCGTCTTCTAGTTCTTCCATGAGCATGGTATGGTTGTCATGGTATAAGGAGGTGTCCTTCATAGGAATGGTTCTGTCCATCCACTGAACTGCTCCCTCTTTGAATAGGAGATTGATCTTTGCTAGGTGGAGGAAGTCTCTGCCCAGTATCAGATCATATTTGCAGTTGGGGGAATGGAAGAGCCTTGCCTCTTGTCGGTCAATGTTGTAGTTGCCAAACTCCTGTAGCTTGATGTTCTTCATGATAATATACTCGGTTGTGTCAAAGCTTCCATTTGCTGTAGTAGTTAGGACTTGATGCTTGCTCCGGAGTGGCATTGTGCCAAATGGTATGGCTCGTTTGTTAATTAGGGTTCCGGAAGATCCACTATCGAGTAGTGCAAGTAGTGGTCTTGATTTCGTTGGTATGCCTTGTATATACTGTACTGTAGTTAAAAGAATAGGAGCACGTTGCTCTTATTCGATGCCTGTTCTGCTGTATTTTTGTTTGTATTTCCAGCAGGTGACAGCAGCTTTAAATAATTTTGCTCCAACGCACCTCCTTTGGTGTATTCTTTGGAGTTTTGGGTATTGCAATAGAGATTTTTGGCTGTACCCGTGGACCAATTCCTTGCCAGGGATAAGAGTGGTCTATTTATTGCTGCTGTTCTACTATCTTTCGCGTCTGTTGTACCCTTGGATAGATTCGTTTGATTTCGATTCGCATCCATGTTGTTCGGATTAGGATCCATGTTCGTATCGTTCGTTCCGGAGAATCGAACTGTTTTTGTTTTTGCTGCGTTTGCAGGCTTTGCTGAGCTTTCAACAGGAATACTCCATCCTGTAGGTTCCTTCCCCTCTTTATCTGGGAGATCTCCTCCATGCATCATCCCAGACAGCAGGGCTGAGCTGGCATCCAGTTCCTGGGGAGCTGGAGGCAAGGTGATTGCTGGTTTTGGTGAAGCTCGGGGCTTCTTTCGGGGCTTGGAGCCATGAAGAAGTCAGGGGAGCCACACAAGTTCCCCATCGATACTTCTTTCAGTGTGTCCACCATGTTCGGAATGGTATGATTCCATTGCTGCTTTCATGTGGGCTTGGAAGGACTCATTGCTTCCAGAGGCATAGTGAGCATGGGTATGAAAGGTCTCTCCTGTTCCTGTTTTTGGATGAGTGCTGCTCTTGTTGTAGTTCTTGGAGAACTTGTTCTTCAGGGCATTCGGACCAATCATGGTTGTGTCCGGGGATTCGACAAGGATTAGACTTCTTCTTGTTGTTATTTCCCCTGTGGTTGGAGTGCGATTTGCGTTTTCGAGAGTTACTGTTGCTGTTGTTGTTGTTCGAAGTGTTCGAGCGTTTCTGTTGCTTGTTGTTGTTCTTGTTGCTCTTTTTGTTAGCTTGTCTCTCGTGGCAGCTCATGTGATTGACAATGAATTGGACAGTGGTATCTTCGTGTATGCCGCTGTGGATCATGCCGTAGTGTTCGATCCATGACGCTGGGAAGGAGTGTAGGAGAATAGTTAGTTTCTCCACCTTGGAGAGAGGAGCGCTGCTTCCATCCAGTTTTCTGGTGTATTTCATGAGGATTAGGATTCGGTCGGCGTGATCCTTACAAGTCATTGCTGGTGTCTTTCTGCAGTCGTTGCTTCGGAGATAGGTGTGCATGATGTCTCGTGCATCTCTGGCATTGCAATAGAACTTGGTGAAGTCCAAAATGGCTTGTTCATATCCTCCAATCTCTTCTTCTTCATATTGGAGATTGTCGGGATCGAGTGGGTCTTGTATCATGTTGTTCCACTTGCTCTGCGCATCAGTTGTGAGGCAGCGGCTGAAGTGGGTGAGATGTTTGCTGACTGGAAGCTGTATGAGTTTGGCGGCGTTTTGGAATGACTCTTCGACAAATAAGAGTTCTTCCAGGCCTCCTTTTTCTGTAAAAAGGGGGACCTTGATACTGTCGGTGTTGCCGTCGGCGTCGGTGTTGTATAGTGTAAAGAGCTTGGGTTTCGTTCGATCGAAAGAGCTTTTGTAGGTGATCGGTGGGTCTCTGTATAGACCTGCCATGGTGTTTGTTGGAGATACAGGTTGCCTCTGTTGTTGAGGCTATCGATGTTTTCGGAGATGGGTTTTTTCAGTACTGATAGTTACTGTCTTTCTACTTAAAGATAAACAGTAATTACTGTGTTACACGTTAAGGTAGAAATTTCGGAGTAGTATGAATATTGTGATGTTTAGATACTTTATGGAATATTGTTACGCGAATTAAGAATGGAAACATATAAAATTTTGAGGTCGCGAGCATTGCCATATTTTGGCATGCTCTGCCATAAATGTTGGTTCAGTGTCGATTCCCACGATTAGGCATATATCCTCTTCTGGGACTCGACCGTTAACAATTAAGACACATATGATAATGTATCCATGAACGTAGATTGCCATATATAATATTTGATTCTCATGATGCGGGATTCAGTTAATTATTCATTCGTGATCGTAGCTACGCTGCCGTGTCACATCCCCCACTTCCAGGCCCACCCGCTCCACCAGCAGTTCCTAAAGATTCCCCTGCAGTCCCTGAACCAGCAGTACCTGAAGCTTCTGATGATGCTCACAGTATTGGCTCAATCAATGAATCCGAATTATTTCCCGTCGGCAGTGTGCCTCTCAAAGCAGTGCGTTTCTATATGGTTGAGAAGGGGAAGGAGCATGACGAGATGCAGACGCTGCAGCAAGACGAGACGCAGACGGTGCAATAGCAAGAGCACCAGCAGCAGCGAGAGCAGCAGCAAGCGCAGCAGCAGCAGGTTTCAACCAGTATATCAACGCCCCGTCGGAGTCAGAGATTGAAGGAAATAAAGACAACTAGAAGGTTCCCCATGAAAATCTCCAAGGGAGAGAATATTGCACTGATGGATAGTGGAGGTGGAAATCGCCCTACGGTGACTGAGAAGGCATGGATTCGGGTCGGAGGAGAGACAGGATTGACCTCAGCAGTGAAGCCTTTTATGTCCAGTGATGTTATGGATGGACACCCGGTGGTGAGTGCAGTGACCAAAGCAACAATTCCTGGAAGAGAAGATCCGGTTCTTTTATTGGTCCACTATGCAACCTATATCACTGAAGACCGGGATAGCACTGAAGGAGAGTCTTTGTTAACATCCATGGACATGGGAGATCATGGTGTGAGAGTTGGAGTTCAACCTCAATACCCAGACTGTGGAATCAAAATTGGCACTACTTTTCTGCCTTTCTGGCACGATGAAGAGAAGGTGTTTTTCAAGTTATCCAAACCAACAGAGGGTGACATGGCGTCATTAGAGCTGTTTGAGTTAAATTCCCCAGCACCACCAGATCTCAGGGAATATCCAATGCTCAGACGCAAGAGGAATTTCCAAAGGTTCAGCTTTTCTCAACTCCCCATGCTGGAGCTGAGAAAGCGGATGGCAATGCTTCCTGAGAGGGTGGTGAAGAAGACTTTAGAGAATACAACACAGTTCTATACAGAGATTGAAGAAGAGAACAGAGACATTCCCAGGAAGCACTACAGGAAGCGTTTCAAAGCATTTCATTATCCCAGACAGAATGAATCAGTTGCTACTGACCATACCTTTTTCTCTGAAAAGACCAGCCAAGGACATGTTACACTCTAAGGTAGAAAATTGGAGTAGTATTAAATTGTTACTAATCATTAACTCTTAAGCGAGTGTTTCAGTTTTCATGTGAACGTTTGAATGAACGTTTGAATATGCACGAGCGCGCCTTGCTACTATCTGAATGACGGCGCACATGCATTGCTGGAGCGTCCGGCGTACAGTTTGAATATTTGTATTCAAACGCCGGTCAGCTCGTATGTGGGATTCGGTTAATTATTTAATCATGATTCATGCTACGCTAGCATGTCACATAGTGCCTCATGATTAGACGAAGCCTACTTAGGTTGACCAATGAATCGCCGGCGACTCTGACTCCGACTCTTTGTAAGGGGTTAGCTTTCGAATGTTCACTGTTTCAGCTACTGAAGGAGCCTTCTGCAATCTTACTGTACCATTGTCATTAACTTGTAGGATGAGAAAGGGTCCGGTTCTTCTGGGTTGTAGCTTATCCGGATCCAGCTCCTGCAGCCATACCTTGTCATTAATCCGGAAGGTATGTTCTATTCTCTTGGCGTTGTCCCGGAGCAGTGCCTTGTTGATTCCCTGTTGTCTAAGCTGTTGGAGTGCCAATAGATTGGAGGTTAGTGGCAGATCTATCATCATGTCCCTGTTGAAGACCAGGGATCCTGGGGAGGCTTGTAGAGTGGTGCTGACTGCACATCAAGAGGCATGCATGCATGTTGCTAGGGCATTGTCCATGAGTTGAGTGGCTCTGGCGTTGGCTTGTGGAGGATTAACATGTACTAGAACGCATAGGATATCAGCGACTGTATGATGTACTCGCTCGCAGATGGCATTAGCTTGTGGATTCTTCACTGTAGTGGGGACTGATTGGACCCCATACTGCTTGAGAGTGAGTTGAAATTCAGCCCCTAGGAACTCACCACCATTGTCATGGATGCATCTGTTTGGTCTAGGATATCTTGAGAGCCAGCAGTTCTTGAATTGATCAGAGACATGCTGAGAAGATTTGTCCCTGATCCGGATGATTTCAAGTAGGTTGGTAACTGGATCAATACAGGTGAGGGCCTCGAAGTTGTAGATCTTGTTTTGAGCTGTGATTTTCCATGGTCCTATAAGATCAACATGAACTTCATCGAAGGGAGATACCGGGGCTTCTTTGGGAGGAAGTTTCCCATATTTGGCTTGCCTGCTCTTCTATTGGATGCAATCATCGGGGCAAATGTAGGACTTGCATAGGTTGGACAGGTTATCTGCATAGAAGCGAGCTGCGATAGTCTTATATAATCTGGTGGATCCACAATGACCCAACAGAAGATGGTAGTACCATTTGATGGTATCATTCGTGAGGGAGCTTGGTATGTAAAGTCTCCAATTATCTGGATTGGATTGGTTGGCATAGCAAAGGATGTTATTGCCTTGTAATTCTTGGTAGAAGAATGCCTTGGATTGAATCTTGAACTTGACACTCGGGTCCTTTTGCTGATGGAGGTATATCTTGTTATAGTTCACCGGGCATTCCATGTCTTGGTTGTTTGGTAGATTGACTAGACACTCATTGTTCAGCAAACAGGAGTATAATTCCTGATCTGCGTCATGGCATAAGTGCTGGAATAGATTGGGGAACTCTGCTAAAAACAGTTCTTCATCTTGTTTAGGGACTTCAAGGTTCAAAAAATCAATAAGAGAGCCCTTACCAAGGGCTTCTTTCTTCCCCACAGTAGGTGGATCCATCCTGGGGAGTCTAGAGAAGGGGTCCGCAAGAACGTTTTTCTTGCCTTCCACATAAGTGAGGTTGACACCGAATTCTTTTAGGAATAGTCTCCACCGGAGGACTCATTGGACTGAAAGTGTTCGGAATGTAAGGTTCTTATGATCAGTGTATACGTTGATTACACCACCAAGGAGCATCTTTCTGTACTCTTTGCAGCAGAGTACAATTGCGAGGAGTTCTTTCTCCATAGCAGTGTAGCTTCGTTGGGTATAAGATAGTTTCTTGGACCAATAGGCAATAGGCTTGCCATCTTGGAGGATCGCAGCGCCTAGCTGTAGGTCTGAGGCATCAGTGTACAGTTCAAAGGGCTTGTTGAGGTCTGGATAGGTATTCAGCGCATCTGCTGCCACCATGGCTTTCATCTCTTGAAAGGCTTTATCTTGAGCAGGTCCCCAAGTGAAAGCTGAAGGAGCTTTGCGTTGCTTGCCTTTGATGGCAGCTGCTTGAGGGATCTGCTTCTTGGGAGTACCAGTTATATCAAATAGAGGAGCTAGGACATGAGATCTGCGAGGCCACATATCTCTGTAATATCCTACTGCTCCAAGGAAGGATTTGACTTGGGTTATAGTCCAAGGCCTATCCATCTGGAGGATGGCTTCAATCTTCTTTCTCCATGGCTTAACTGCTGTGGGAGTCATCCAATATCCAAGGAAGTCAGTCTCTTGTACAGCCCAATCCCACTTGAGTGGGTTGCACTTGAGCCCATTTTGGTTGAGCCGGTCTAGGATCTTGTCGATAGTCTTCATGTGTAGGTCAAAGGAGCCATTGGTCCAGATACCAATATCGTCAATATAAACAGTGCAATCAGTATCTTGTAGGGTATCTTCCATTAGTTGCTGGGCAACATCTGGAGAGACTTTGACACCCATTGGTAGGCGCTGATACTCATAGCATCCATAGGGAGTAACTATGGTACAGAGCTTCTTGCTTGCGTCATCCAGTTCAAAGCAGTAGTATTGCATGGACAAGTCAATCTTGGCAAAGTGAGTATACTTGCCACGCTTGTTCATGATGTCTTGTATCCTTGGTATGGGATATGGTCTTCTCTCAAGGAGTTCGTTGAGTTCTCTGAAGTCCGACACCCATCTAACTCTGTTGTCTTTCTTTGGTACTATGAAGGTTGGAAAGGCCCATTCAGCTGGTCCAGTGCATCTTTTGAGTACTCCATCATTACAAAGATTTTGGAGCTCCCTTTTGAATAGGTCTTCTCGTTTGTATGCAACTGGATAGGGCTTCTTGTGTATAGGCTTGGATCCAGGGCTTCAGTCTTAGAGAGATCTTCTTGTTGTGTGGATACTTGCCAAGTTCTCCATTGAAGACGTTAGGGTACTTGTTCAGTATTGCTTGGAACTGATGTTGCTCTGCTGTGGACATGTGGCTCTGCTGTTGCGCGACTGTAGATGGATCTGTTTCTTGGTAGGCTCTGTCTAGGATCACCTTGGACTTGTATGGATTCGCGAAGGATAGATCATCAGCAAAGAGTTCGGCGTCTTCTAGTTCTTCCATGAGCATGGTGTGGTTGTCATGGTATAGGGAGGTGTCCTTCATAGGAATGGTTCGGTCCATCCACTGAACTGCTCCTTCTTTGAATAGGAGATTGATCTTTGCTAGGTGGAGGAAGTCTCTGCCTAGTATTAAATCATATTTGCAGTTGGGGGAATGGAAGAGCCTTGCCTCTTGTTTGTCGATGGTATAGTTGCCAAACTCTTGTAGCTTGATGTTCTTCATGATAACATACTCTGTAGTATCGAAGCTTCCATTTGCTGTAGTAGTTACGACTTGATGCTTGCTCCGGAGTGGCATTGTGCCAAATGGTATGGCTCTTTTGTTGATTAGAGTTCCGGAGGATCCACTATCTAGTAGCGCTAGGAGTGGTCTTGTTTCGAGAGAGATGCCTTGTATGTACTGTACTGTAGTTAAAAGAATAGGAGCCACGTTGCTCTTATTCGTTGTCTGTTCTGCTGTATTTTTTGTTGTATTTCCAGCAGGTGACAGCAGCTTTAAATAATTTTGCTCCAGCGCACCTCCTTTGGTGTAGTCTTTGGAGTTTCCGGGATTGCAATAAAGATTTTTTGCTGTACCGGTGGACCAATTCCTTGCTAGAGACAAGAGTGGTCCATTTGTTGCTGCTGCTGTCTTATTCAGATCGACCGTAGCAACCGATTCCGATGATGCGTCTGTTGTACCCTTGGATCGATTCGGATCCACGTTCGATATATCGTTTAGGATGTTTCGAACGATTGTTTTTGCTGCTGTTGCAGGCTTTGCTGAGCTTTCAACATGAATACTCCATCCTATAGGTTCCTTCCCCTCTTTATCTGGGAGATCTCCTCCATGTGTCATCCCAGACAGCAGGGCTGTGCTGGCATCCAGTTCCATGGGAACTGGAGGCAAGGTGATTGCTGGTTTTGTGGAAGCCCGGGGCTTCTTGTTTGGCTTGGAGCCTTGGAGTCAGGGGAGCCAGATAAGCTCTCCATCGATACTTCTTTTGGTTTGGCCTCCATGTTCGGAGTGGTATAATTCTCTCGCCGCCTGCATGTGCGCTTGGAAAGATCCACTATCGAGTAGTGCGAGTAGTGGTCTTGTTTCGAGAGAGATGCCTTGTATGTACTGTACTGTAGTTAAAAGAATAGGAGCCACGTTGCTCTTATTCGATGCCTGTTCTGCTGGATTTCCAGCAGTCGACAGCAGCTTTAAATAATTTTGCTCCAGCGCACCTCCTTTGGTGTAGTCTTTGGAGTTTCCGGGATTGCAATAGAGATTTTTTGCTGTACCGGTAGACCAATTCCTTGCTAGAGACAAGAGTGGTCCATTTGCTGCTGCTGCTGTTCTATTCGGATCGATCGCGATCGATAATGCGTCTGTTGTACCCTTGGATCGATTCGGTCGGTTTCGATTCGGATCCATGTTCGATATATCCTGTAGGATGTTCCAAACAATTGTTTTTGCTGTTGCTGTGGCAGGCTTGACTGAGCTTTCAACAGGAATACTCCATCCTGTAGGTTCCTTCCCCTCTTTATCTGGGAGATCTCCTCCATGTGTCATCCCAGACAGCAGGGCTGTGCTGGCATCCAGTTCCTGGGGAGCTGGAGGCAAGGTGATTGCTGGTTTTGTGGAAGCCCGGGGCTTCTTGTTTGGCTTGGAGCCTTGGAGTCAGGGGAGCCAGATAAGCTCTCCATCGATACTTCTTTTGGTTTGGCCTCCATGTTCAGAGTGGTATAATTCTCTCACCGCCTGCATGTGCGCTTGGAAGGATTCGTTACTTCCGGAGACAAGGTGGGCTTGAGTATGAAAGGTCTCAGCTTGTTTGGATTGAGGAGGTCCCTTGTTATAATTCTTGGAGTACTTGTTCTTCGAGCACTCTGACCAATCGTGGTTGTGGCCAGGGATCCGGCAGGGATTGGACTTCTTCTTGTTGTTGTTTCCCTTGTGGTTGAAATGGGAGTTTTGCTTGCGAGAGGTGTTGTTATTGTTGTTGTTGTTCGAGCGCTTCTGCTGTTTGTTGTTTTTCTTGTTGTGTTTCTTGTTGGCTTGGCGCTCGTGACAGCTCATATGATCCACAATGTGCTGGACTGTGGTATCTTCTTGAATTCCGCTGTGGATGATTCCATAACTCTCGATCCATGCAGATGGGAAGGAGTGTAGAAGAATAGTGAGTTTTTCCACTCTGGATAGGGGCGCGCTGCTGCCATCCAGCTTCTGGGTGTATTTCATGAGGATAAGAATCCGGTCCGCGTGTTCTTTGCATGTGACCAATGGCGTCTTTCTGCATTTGGAGCTTCTGAGATAAGTATGCATGATGTCCCTGGCATCTCTGGCATTGCAATAGAGCTTGGTGAAGTCAAGGAACGCTTGGTCGTATCTGCCAATTTCTTCTTGCGAGTATTGGTATTCCTCTGGGTCCAGTGGATCCTTGATCATATCATTCCACTTGCTCTGTGCATCAGTAGTGAGGCAACGACTGAAGTGGGTGAGGTAGATATCGATTGGCAGCCTTAGGAGCTTGGCAGCGTTTCGAAAAGACTCCTCCACAAAGAGCAGTTCTTCTAGTCCTCCGGTCTCTGTGAACAGGGGGACCTTCATGCTGTCGGTTTGATCCTCATCGACATTGTAGAGGGTGAAGAGCTTTGGCTTGGTTCGATCAAAGGAGCTCTTGTAAGCGATAGGGGGGTCTCTGTAGATGCCTGCCATGTTGCGTCGATTAGCTTGCTGGGGATGAAGGTGCCTCTGTTGTTGAGGGTAAGGTATGTTTGTTATCTTGATTTGGTTCAGTACTGAATTCTACTGTTTTCCTACGTTGAAGATAAACAGTAATTACTGTGTTACACTCTAAGGTAGAAAATTGGAGTAGTATTAATTGTTACTAATCGTTATTTCTTAAGCGAGTGTTTCAGTTTTCATGTGAACGTTTGAATGAACGTTTGAATATGCATGAGCGCGCCTTGCTACTATCTGAATGACGGCGCACATGCATTGCTGGAGCGTCCGGCGTACAGTTTGAATATTTGTATTCAAACGCCGGTCAGCTCGTATGTGGGATTCGGTTAATTATTTAATCGTGATTCATGCTACGCTAGCATGTCACAGGACATAATGGAGGTCAGTTTTTCTCTGGAGTCAAGTCCAAGAAGTGGTCTTTTCACCCACTAAAGACAGTGTCCCAATGTACTACTGCTTTGAAGGATTATCTCAGGGAGCATGGCGCACCCGATACAATGATCAGTGACAACGCTCAAGCAGAAACTGGGGTAAAGTGGAGTGAAGTGCTGAGAGAAGCTAGAGTGAGCACGAGGTCCAGGACAAGCCAACCTCACTACAAACACCAAAATCCAGCTGAACCTGAATGGGGAAGACTCAGCAAGATGATTTCTAACTGCCTGGCAATGTTCAAAGCTCCTAAATCCTTGGCGCATTGGTGTGCAAAATGGGTTTGTCAAGTGAAGAATGTTTGTTCTCGTGCATCTTTGAATTGGAAAACCCCGTCTGAAGTTTCAAATGGATGGACCCCTGATATCTCACACCTGCGTTTCCACTTCTACGAGCCAATATGGTACTACCAACCACAAAACAAAACACCAAAAGACAGCATGTTGAAGGGGAGATTTTTAGCTTTCGCTGATTCCTGTGGTGACGCCATGACCTACTACATTTTGACCGAACCAGATACCAAGAAGACCAAGCGCCAGATCCTCATGCGATCAGTTGTCAGAACCAGGAGGGAGCATATTGGAACTGAAAAGGAAGTCCTCAATGATGACCCCAACGCTGCCAGATTTGAACTGACTGTTGCTGAGAAGGAAAGGACTATCATTGAAAGCACCGATGAAGTGCCCATCCTGGTTTCGGGGGCGGAATTTGCAGCTGATCCAAAAGGCATGGAACATTCCACGAGCAATTTGGAGACTTTTCTGAAACAGAATTTGGAAACCAAGGATGATGCAACAGATGACCTAGACGATCAAGATGATTTGGATGATGCAACTGAAGAAGAAGACGCTGAACCTGATGAAGAAGAAGCCCTACCAAAAGATTTGGATTGCACCAACAATGCAGAGTCTCACCTGGATATTCTTGAAAGCACTGACAAGAACTTGAACAGTGAATTTAGAAAGATTCTGAACCACCATTGGCAAGAAGGGATGTTGATTTTCAAGGCTCAGTTTGTCACTGATGTTGGAACTGTTGGAATGGACATCCCACTCACAGTTTTGCAAAAAGACCAACCAGTTGCTTGTGCCAAATACATCAAGATGTACATCGTGGAAAACAGCAGCAGGCATTCAAGTGGACCATTGGGTACATGGGCTGACTCAATCCTGAAGGAAAACAGTAACATTGTGCGCAGGATGAGGAGGGTTCAGCAAATGTCTCAAGTCCATAGCAAGACCAGTCATATTAAACTTCCAAAGAAACTCCGGAGAGCCATACAAAATCCAAGCAAGAAAAAGAAAAGATTGTTATCCAGAAACCAACGATTGGCAGCAAAGAAGCAAAGGGAGAAATTTGGCATCAAGATTCCAAACACCTATCAGCAATGTGTGCAGTTTGACCTGGAAGCTGGAAATAAGAAATGGCAAGAGAGCATTGACAAGGAGATGGAAAACTTGGAGAGATTGGAGTGTTTCAAATTCCATGATCCAGCAACAGAATTCCCAGAATCTGAAGGATGGCAAGAAGTCAAGCTCAAAATGATCTGGGATGTAAAGAGTGAAGACCGAAGATACAAATCCAGATTGGTCGCAGGAGGCCATTTGGTTGATTCCAGTCATGTCAATACTTATTCAAGCCAGGTGGACAGCTTGTCCGTATTCTTGTTATTCCTAATCACGCAGCACCAGAAGCTTGATTTAATGACAGCAGATGTGGGGAATGCATTTCCTATAGCCCCTAACCAAGAGAAGGTATGGTGTTGGGCAGATGATGTTTTTGGCAAGAACAAGGGTTGCAAAGTTGAAGTACAACAGCGCTTTGTACGGTCTGGCAGGAAGCAGCCGAGCGTACATGGATTTCTTTGCAGACACACTTGCAGGATTAGGATTCAGACCATCGCGCGCAGATCCTGATCTATGGATGCGGCCAGAGCCTGAAGGAGAAGGGTATTGTTACATTGCAACTCATGTGGATGATTTGATTGTTGTTGCAAAGAAACCTGAGAACTGGATTGCACTCATTGAACAAGAATTTGCCTTGAGAAATATTGAAGAAAAGCCACAGTACTATCTTAGAACAAGTGTGAGACAAATCAAGGATGGCAGGATTCTTCTCAATTCTGGAACTTACATTACAGAAGTCCTAAGGAAGTATGAAATCAAGCATGGAATCACTCTTCATCCAAACCATGTCCCCATGCATCCAGATTGCAGACCAGAACTGGATACATCCGAATTTCTGGACATAGCAGAGCACAAGGAGTTCCAACATATTATAGGTTTATGCCAATGGGTAGTGTTGACCGGGAGAATTGATATCACATATGCAGTATCTTCCTTATCCAGATTTTCAGCAAGTCCCAGGAAGAACCACCTTGAAATGGCAAGATACATACTTGGATATCTCAAAAAGTACAAGAACAAAGGACTAGTCGTTGATCCAAGACCCCCTTGAACTACAACAAATGAAGAACCAACAAGGATGGAGGATTTCACTCACCAATACAAGTATTACAAGGAGGAGCTTGATCCTATGTTCCCAATTGCAAAGGTAAAAGAATTGCAGATTACAATCTTTTGTGACAGTGATCATGCCCATGATTTGGTAACAGGCAGAAGCATTACAGGACTTATTGCATTTGTTGGATCCACACCGGTGTACTGGAAATCCAAACGCCAGACCTCAGTTCACACCAGTACCTTCGGCGATGAGTTTACAGCTTTGAAGGATGCAGTGGCTTTGGCAATCAGATTGAGATACCACTTGAGATCCATGGGAGTTTCCATCACCAAGCCAGCAGATATTTATGTGGATAACAAGAGTGTTGTGCTGAATTCAACCAACCCTGCAAGCTCCTTGAATAAGAAATCAATTGCCTTGGCATACCACTTTGTGTGCGAGAACCAAGCAGGAAAGGTCATCTCTGTCAACCACATCAGATCCCAAGATAACTATGCAGACATCCTCACCAAGCCTTTGGGACAGACAGCCTTCCACAGCCTAGTCAACGAATTCATGACCAAATAAGATAAGTGCAAAAGATAAGTGCAAAAGAATTACATAAGAAAAACATTTCAATCATGAAACAGTAATATGTGCCTCCGCCAGTCTGTGTTTCCCATTCTAGAATCCTTACAGCACATATTAAGGAGGGAACAACACAGAACAAGGTTGTTAAGTAATAAGAAACAGAAACTGCGCAACAGTATCGCGCATAGAAAACAGAAAGACAGCGCAACAGTACCGCGCATAGAAAACAGAAAGAAGCCGCGCAACAGTACCGCGCGGCGCGCCCGCCCAGAGGTGCGCAAGATATTGAAGTATCCAAAGAACACATCCAAAGAACACGGTTGAAGTAAAGTATTAACCAACCAAAGAACATAAACAACCGAGCAACATACAATTATCGAGAGTTATCATGTAAAAGAGAGAAAACACATGATTCGATAGATAGAACAATAAGAGCTCATAATTTCCAGTTATACAACTTGTTAACTTGGATGTAGAACATCAGCCTATTGGACCAACAGCTGACATCGCGAGATCCCTGATGTTAATGGGGAGCCCTTCCCCAGCAGACAGACACGCAAACCGACCGGAACCCACACATCCACCTCTGGGGCCTATTGATACAGACAGTAGCTGAGCGTCATGGTGGCACCATGGAGGCTCGATCCGGTGGGGAAGGAGCAGGACGTGGAGGAAGCAGCGTCCATGATTCCCTGTAATTACAGGATTCAAGGGGACGTTTGCCACGGATGGAGCCACGCTGGAAAAGGACTTTTGTGGAGACAGAACACCACGTACCTTCCAGTGAGAACAGTGTCCAGCAGAACAAGGACATGACGTCAGGACCATCCAACATGTAAATGAGGCACTGACCCCCTCAACCTGCCATGTCATCGATTTTGATCTTAGCCAAGGGAACTTCAAAGAAAGATACCGACCACCGTAACTTGACAACAGCTATGCCCCCTGCCCAAGTTCCTGGTTGGAATCATAACCCAAGCAAGAAAAAGAAGAACCCTGAGATCAGTTATATCTCAAGATCAAATCGATTGGATCAGAGCAGATAGACCGAATAGAATTCTTTTCTTTTGGTCGATGTCGACACGTACCCTTTCCTTTTGGTCGACGACACGAAACTGACGACACGGAACCGTCGACACGAAATCTTTTTCTTCTTTTCATCGACACGTAACCTTTTCTTCTCTCGGTCGACAACCTTTCTTCCGATCGACGACTTGGGCGGAAACAGTCCCCGCCACAAAAGAATTTGGTTTAGAAACTGAAGCAAGTTAGTTAATCAGAGCAAGACAACCATGGCCAAGCAAACCAGAAGCCAAGCCGCCGCAGCCACCGCCGCTACGACTGCACCTGGAGCCATCCCTGGAACTGACGCCCCTCCACCTGGAGCCAGCGCTACTGGAGCTGTCCCTGGAGCTGGCGCTCCCCCACCTGGAGTTGCTGGCACCACCGCTGTTGGAGCATCTCCTGTTGGAGCGCCACCCCCTGCCGGAGCCTCCCCTGCTGGAGCGCCTACTGCTGTCCCTGCCGGAGCCCCCCTTGCTGGGGCGCCTCCTGCGTTTGGAGTCTCCAGGATTCAGCAAGGACCAAATGTCAGTATCCAACCTCGATCTGAGATCATCCTGCTTGCTGTTGCTGAGGAATTGAGAGCAATGCGCAATGAGAATGCAGCACAAGTGGCTGCTGAAGCTGCTGCTGCTGCTGCCGCTGCTGCCGCCGCCGCTCGTGCCCCTGCCCCTGCTCCCGCTCCTGCCGCCGCTCCTACAGGAGCTAATCCTGATATCCTCCAAGCTCATGCCACAGCCCAGGCTAATGGTGGTATCTCTGGATACAAGAATGGAGCAAAGCTCAGCTCAAGGGAATTAGACCTCCACAAGATCCTTTCTGGTTTCAGCAATAACGATACGGCGGATGAACTATTCCGTAATGGTCTAAACAGCATCGAGGCGATCCAGCAACTCTCCGCCAAGGAGCTTCCCAAGTACCTACGTGATTTCAATGGAGACCGACATCCAATGTGTCCCCACTCTGAACGAGTCTTCATCGGACTTTCCTTCAGACAGTCCTTTAAGCTTCTTTCGGAGTGGATCCGCTACCAACCACTCATTGGTATCAAGCCTACAGCTCATACTTGGCTAAATGATCCCCTCGCAGCTAGCCGGACGCGCGAGCGTCTACATGGAATGGACACCGCCGACAAGGAGACAGTCTCAGCATCCACTACTCCGCCGAAGCTCGCCAACCTTGACAACTTCAGTCAGTGGGAAGAAAACTTCCACCAGTTCCTCCGCTTCCAGTACAATGAACAGGGGTTCCCCCTATCATATGTTATTCGTCCGAAGGAGCAAGAGACGGTGACCGCAGCCCAGAGATCTGCAACTGTTGGAAAGGACGGGACTTTTTCCAATTGGATGGACTACAATGTTCGATGTGCTACGCTCGAAGGCCCGCAGTTTGTCACCTGACAATCACGACGTTTGGGTACTGCTCTGTAATGCAGTTCGCGATGGACCTGGCTGGGCTTACACCCGAAGGTACAAGGACGCGAAGAATCCAATTGGAAACGCCCGAGCTGCTTTCCTAACCCTCTACGAGAACGCCTTCTCTGAAACTAACGTCGCGGCTATCCTTGACAAGGTCCGTACGAGCATGTACACCTCCCGCTACACAGGAGACTCCCGCACCTACGACTTTGAGAAGCACTGCAGGACTTGGCTGAATTTCCAGACTACGCTCATCAACCACGACAAGTTCCCCGACGAGCAAGACTTCACCATGAATTTCATCCACAGCATCCATGATGAACGGTTTGAGAACCCCAAGCTCCAAGTCCTCCAAAGCGACAAGTACACCAAGGACTTCAACGAGTGCGTCTCTTTCTTCAAGAAGTGCCTTAGGCATACGAAAGATGGGTGCGGCTTCAACAAAGAGAGCACGAAGTATCTCCTCTGTACACCAAGGTGGAAGTAATAATGGGGAAAGCGCGAAGCGCGGGTACAGCGGGAAGATTGAAGACAAGAAGTATCCCTTCGAAGTTTACAAGACCTTCTCCAAGGAACAACGACAGCAGTTGTATGACCTCCGTCAGAAGAAGAAGCCCCGAACTATTCAGTCCACGAGTTCGAACCATACCACGCTCATCTGCTGCCTCCGCAAACGAGACCCAAGGCGCAGGGGAACAGCTTTGGCCCCAAGGGGCACGGGAAGAGCAAGGGCAAGAACAAGAGCAAGGGCAACGGCTCAAACCAAGGACAGACCCCCAAGAACTGAACCGACGGCCGGTGCCCGAAATTAAGTAAGGTTGGCCGGCTGCTGTACCAAATGGATTTGCCGACACGCAGCGCGCCCCTCACCTAGTCCTGAAGGGCAATGCGACTTGGACAGTCACGCTGATACTACTGCTGCCGGTTCCAATATGATCTTGATTGAAGACCAAGTCATCAGTCACGTTGATGTTCATCCTTTTTTGCCTGAGCTCAAGCCTATCAAGAATATTCCTATTGGGACTTGTGTTACCGCTTACACAGCGCCCGACGGGAAAGTTTGGTTGGTTTATTTCCACGAAGCACTGTACTTTGGCGACAAGTTGTCCCACAGCTTGATTTGCCCGAATCAGATACGGGACTGTCATCCCAATCGTGTTGATGAGGCGCCCCGACAGTATGACCACAAGTCCAGTCACTCCATCCATATTGACAATACCGATCCTGAAGATCCCCGTGCGGGACACACCCTTGACATCAAGCTTATGCTTGATGGGGTCGTGTCCTACTTCCCTTCTCGCAAGCCGACCAAGCATGAGATGGCTACATGCAATCATGTCGTTGCAACCCGAGACGTCCCCTGGGATCCGAAGAGCAAGAAGTTTGAACAAGCCGAAGAAGCCATCGACGGCTCTCATCCATTGAATCCTACGGTGTCTGTCCTTTGCGCGGAGATGCCCACCGAGTCCGCGACGACCACGAAGCAGTCCAAGAAGTCCAACAAACGCAGGTTGGAGCCCGATGAGACACGGTCCAATTTCAGTCCCCATCTGTACGACAAGCCTCTTCGGAGCGACGAGCTGATCCTACCACAGCATGATTGCTATGAGAAGTACAAGCTGCGGAGTCTCCAGCAACTCTGTACCCGCCGTGATCTGACCCCATGTGCGATCGCATCCGACTCCCGTTTGGATGCGCGGCTATCTTCCCTCTTTTCGGACGATTCCTTGAAGACTTGCGGGGACGATGCAGATGAGGATTCAGTACCAAGTCTTACAATCAACGCCCTGCATACTCCTTTGTACGAGCGTGCCTACACCGATGGACGCGAGCGCTTCGAATTGGATCCCCGCTGTAGGGATTTTCCCGTCTGCCTGTCATCCGTTTACAAGCATGTTCGATGGGACAACGATGCAGTCGAACCAGTCGATCCCGAGCTCGACACCATCTCCAGACGTGCCAAGTGGGGCCCGACGATTGACACCAAAAGATACTGCAAGATTGATTCTGACCGCCTGTCCAAGATTTGGGATGTATCTCCGAGAAAGGCTGCAGATACTCTTCGAGTCACGATGCAGAAAGGATTTCGGAATCCACTACATCCCCTCGTTTGCCGACTGCCAATGCAGAGCTTCAGAAACAAGCGCATTGCGGCTGGCAAATGGTATACCGACACCTGGATGGCAAAGGTCCCAAGCATCATGCGACAAGATTCAGCCGCCCAAGTTTTCAGCAATGGTAAGGGCTACGATGAGTTCATACCTATCCAGGGCAAGAAACAAGCGTATGAGGGACTGAAGATTTTCATCCACAATGTTGGGATCCCCGAGCACTTGATATCTGATGGCGCTCGAGAGCAAGGAGCTCCTGGGACATACAAGACTCCATGAAATAAGGTTGTCAGCAAGAACCATATCCACCAGACCTTTATCCAGCCACGATGTCCCTTTCAGAATCGCGCGGAGCTCAGCATCGGCCATATCAGCAGAAGCATCCTGCAAGAAGACGGCCCGCAAGCGATCCCCCAAGCGCCTGTGGGCTTTCTGTGGGGAGCTTGTTGCTGCCATTCGACAGCGCACAGCTTCCAGTGATCCTACGATGATGGGTCGAACGCCGTTCGAGATTGTACATGGGTACATGCCAGACATATCTCTGTACCAAGCCCATGAATGGTATGATTTCGTCTATTGGGTAGATCTCTCTGATGGGACCGAGAAGCTGGGACGTTGGCTTGGCCCGTGGGATGATAGGTTCGGAGGTGAAGATTGCCACTGGATTCTGAATGAAACGGCGATGCCGGTAAGCAGCACTAACACAGTCCACGCTGTTACTGAAGAAGAATGGCGATCCCATGATGTCAAGCGGTATATGGACTCATTTGACCAAGCAGTGGAATCCAAGATCGGGGACAAGGTTGAGGACAATGACGCAATGTTCCAAGCAACTTACCTTGATCCCCCTGCGGAGTTATTTGAAGGACACCAAGAAAGATGGGAGCTCGCCGAGCCGGAAGCTTCCATTCCAGATATTGACGATCTCATACCTGATGGGGATGACTATGATGAGTATATTGGTAACAATGTGATGATCCAGAAGGGCGACGAGTGACTGCGGTGTGTTGTGAAGAGTCGTTCTGCTGATCTTAATGGCAATCCGATTGGTAAGAGGAATGATAACCCTATCCTTGATACCAGAATGTATGACTTGCAGTTCCCAGATGGATCCGTCGAGCAGTACACCGCCAATATTGTTGCTGAGAGTATGTACAGCGAAATCGACGATGACGGACGCATGTTTTCTCTGTTGGACGAGATCATCGATCATGAAAAGGACGGATCCGCCATCAGGAAGCAAGACGCGACGATCATCAACAAGTATGGTCGTAAAGTTCCCAAGCCTACTACGAGGGGATGGCGATTGCTCGTTAGTTGGAAGGACGGGACCGAATCCTGGTGTAAGTTTAGCAATCTGAAAGAGTCCTTTCCTATGCAGACCGCCGAGTATGCTATATCTGCCAAGATTTCAGAGCAGCCAGCATTCCGATGGTGGATTCACCATGCCATGTACTACGAAGGAAGAAGCAAATTCTCAAGGCCACCAAGCGAAACAAGTATTGGGATAGGACGCACAAGTTTGGAGTTGAGTTACCCCATTCTATTCCTGAAGCTCTCGCCATTGACCGAAAGACTGGAACGGACTATTATTGGGAGAAGGCGATTGCGAAGGAGATGAGGAACAACGAGATGGCGTTTGAGTTTGACCCCAGCTACACCGTCAAAGGGCTCAAGGCCAAAGGATTCAGCAAGATTACAACCCATATGATATTCAACGTCAAGTTGGGATCCCTCACCAGAAAGGCTAGATTAGTCACCGATGGCCATAAGGTACAAGCGACAGCCAAGGAGCACACTTTCAGCAGTGTACCAAGCAGAGATTCAGTCCGTATCTTCTTCCTGTTGGCAGCGCTGAACAATTTGGATGTACTGTCTGCTGATATTCAGAACGCCTACCTTACAGCGCCGATCAAGAAGAAGTATTATTTAGTTGCACGAGCTGAAGATGGTTTTCCCCCGCACTTGGTAGGTCAGGTATGTAAGATTGTACGGGCACTGTATGGGCTTCCTGTTGCAGGCGCGTCGTTCTGATCCTATTTGACCAAGCACCTACGAACGCTAGGATATCAACCCTGTAAAGCCGATCCTGATGTTCATATGCGGGTGGAGACGAGAAAGGATGGTTCTAGGTACTGGGCCTACTTGATTGCATACGTCGACGATATTATCTGTTGCAGTGAGGATCCTCGACGGCAGCTGGAAAGTATCGAGCAGTGCCTCACACTGAAGGATGGGACTATAGAGGTTCCAACCCTGTATTTGGGCACTGATATTCATTCGCATGTGGTTGAAGATGACCCCATTCCCAAATGGGTGATGTCCTCCGAGAAATATGCCAAGAAAGCCATCGACGCTGTGGAAAAGGAGCTTGGTACCGAGCAGAACGGTTACAAGTACCTTCCGAACAAGGTGTCGACCCCGTTGACATCTGATTATCGTCCAGAAGTTGATGTAACCGCCGAACTGGATCCAAGCAAGCAGAATTACTACCAAGGATTGATTGGCGTCTTGAGATGGTTGTGCGAACTTGGAAGGCTGGATTTGGTCATGCCTGTATCTCTTATGTCCAGGTACCTAGCCCAAGCAAGAACAGGGCATTTGAATCAAGTATTGCACATGTTTCGCTTATCTCAAGGCGCATGCACGATCCAAGCTAGTATTCGACGAGACACGCCGTGAAGTGGATGAGACCAGATTCTCCAATTGCGACTGGAGTGAGTTTTATCCAGATGCCAAGGAAGTGTTGCCACCGGATGCTCCTGAACCCCTTGGAAAGGCTGTAATTATGAGTTGTTTTGTCGACGCCGATCATGCTGGATGCAAGGCAACAAGAAGATCCCATAAAGGGATTATCATCTTTTTAAACAGGGCCCCCATCCTGTGGTTCAAGCTCAGGATGATGGGCGTTCCTATTGAAGGTCCTACCAATGTGTACTGTGACAACGAGTCTGTTGTTAAGAACACCACCAGGCCGGAGAGTCCATGCAACAAGAAACATAACAGCGTTGCTTACCACAAGGCGCGCGAGTCTATTGCTGCTGGAACAATTCGAATTGCAAAGGAGCCTGGTGAGACCAATATTGCTGACTTATTCAATAATAATAATAATATACGTATTTAAATAACTTTAATCACCAAAGGTGAAACTAAATTACTCAGTCTGTAACCAGACTTTAACGTCGCCTCCATCAGAGAGTCAGGACCCCAAGTGGTAGAACGACAAATTTTTCAAACAAACCTTGAAGATCAAGCAGGGAAAAAGACAAACAAGTCCCACAAAATAGGGACTTGAGAGAAAGTGAGATGGGAATGGAGATATTGAGAGAAAATGAGAAGGGATGATAGTGGGATAAGAGCCAGTATCAAAAGGGGTGGGGCAGGAGAAGAAGCAGGAACATGAAGACAAAACCAAGATACAAAGTGTAATCAACCCTGAGGTCCAGTAAGCCAGGCTCTGAGGAGAGCAGCCTCTCGTTGGTATGGCTGCACTGGTGGGACAGGCGCTGCATACTGCTTCCTGGCAAGGTGGATGGTTGCAAGCCACTGCCTCTTGGCAGTCAGGGTGTAACCTTGTAGGACTTGGAAAGGGGTTTGTAACAGGGAGTGTGACTGGGGAAGTGCACCAGCTGCACCAATGGCCAATTCAGAGGAAATGGAAGCATCAAGAGATTGGTGTTGTTCAGCATCAAGGGTTCCCCCAGGACCATGGAGCCGTTCATTCCTATAGGTCCAAAGATCCCAGGAGGTAAGAAAGAACTGATGGATGATAGCTGTGGCCCATCGTTTGGGAGAGCGCTTGCTTCCAATGTGGGAGTAGTAGTCAGCCTGGATTTGGTACCAGCGAGGAGACCACCTACCCAGAAGCCAGTTGTGCCAGCCAATAGTCCTCTGTGCCCTGACAGCAGACGCAATTGCAAGTGAGTAGGATGATGGATAAATGGTCTGGCCCTTCCGAACTCTGGTGAGAAGATCCACAATGGCAGCCACCAATGATGGATCAGTTTGTTCAACTTCAAGCCTCTGCTGCAGTGGTCCCTTGAAAGCTGACACACTGTGCTGTACTGCCCCAGGATCCTTGCAGGAGAGCACATGAGAAACCTTCTCGTTGTCTGCATCACACAATGGGCACCTGGAGTGATCCTGATACTGGTAGTGAAGTAGTTGGTTGCCAACACCAATGCTGCCAGAAGCAATTTTGACAAACCACCTTTGCATGCCAGGAGGTAAACGCTTGAAGGCATTCAGATGGGCACACCAGTGGATGGAACTCAAAACAGGTTGTGGAATGGGAATGTCATGGTGGGTCTGCCAATATTGAAGAAGAGGAGGACCAGAAATGGCAACATGCAAAGCATTTTGATCAAACCTTGAGCACTTGCTTCCATTGAGAGAAAAAGCCCAGGGCTCAAACACAAGTCTGGGATAGTGATGGGCAGAAGCTCTATGGACAGAGAGAAATGCCTTTGCCATGCTGTCAACCTGATGATTGCGAAGGGCCCACCAATCAAGAAAGATTCCAGCTTGATGTCCCTGAACCCACTGAAAGTGCACAGAGATTGGCAGGGCAGAAATCATGTTTCTGATGACATAAACATAATCAAAAGACTTCTGGGAAATAACCAATGGCCATGATCCCTCAGCCTGTTTGAGAGCTGTGTCACCATCCAGAGCAATGGTGATAGAGCCAGAAGCAATATCAAAAAGACTCACCAGAGCAGTGCAGCAGGTGAGAACCCCAATGATTCCTGCCAGTTCACTCCTGTAGGAAGATTGATCCTCAGGGGATCCACTGACAAAATTACAGCCAGTGAGGAACAATGAAGCAGTCTTGGTGGAGGTATTGGGTGACAAAATGAAAGCAGAAGTTCCTCTGAGAAGGTCCGGATCAAATGAACCATCACATACAGCACTGGCAGTACAACGCTGGATAGCATCAACAAGGTGCTGACAGCCAGCCTGTGGTAGGGAATATTTGTGGAGAAGTACTCTTGGAGACGCACAGAGTGCATCAAAGGCATCTACTGGGGAGTCTGGAAGAGAATCAAATGGATTGTACTCCAGAGGATCCATGTCAGGAGGTTCGGAAACAAAAGCTGAGGACCCAACCACTCGAACAACTTGGCCACAAATAACAGGGCAGACAAGCACATCAGCACATGCTGGTTTGTCAGAAATGAGTTCAGAAGTGACCCTGTATCTGCCCCTGCCCTGGGAGGTGCTCACAATCCAGCCAGTAGAAGTTTTGAAGAATATTCTGTTGGTGGATGGAGACAAAAACCAAGGCCAGAGAGAAGCTGTCTGGGGAGAGAGCCAATGCCCAAGGTGAAAAGGAGGAGCCAGTGCCCTGGCTGCAGGGGGTGGACAGGGGGGAAGAAAACAGGTCTGAAGAGCCTTAGTCCATAAGCGCTGTGCTGCTGGAGGCCAAGATGGAGGACATCTAGGCCAGTCAAGATGATCCCTCAAGTGATTGGAGGATGTCAGCTGGAAAGCCATGGGAGAGAGTCTTTTCCCATCTGGAGTACAAATGTCAGCAAGGGAAATAGCCTTGAGGGACATGCGCATGTGATTCAAGAGGGACAAGTCAGCACCTCTGAAGCCAGAGTTGACAAAGGCTTGCATGAGATAACAGTCATTGGAACGTAACAGAGGAAGATCTGGGAAGTCTTCAAACAAGCTCACAGGGTGAACAGAGAAAAACTTCCACACATGTTTGTACCAGCAGGGAGTGACGTAGGAAGCAAAAGGATGATATGGTGTGACACCAAGATGGAGAGGAATGCCAAGTTCGAGCCGTAGAGACTCAGCAGTTAGCCTGAGAATCGTACCAGTTTGTGAGGACCTGACAGATTCCTGAAAGAGGGTGGCAATATGACTGAACTCTTGGAGGAGGTATGGATGGATGAATCCAAAGCCTTGATAGAGGGAAGGACCATAGAACACATGTCTGGGAAATGTCCGTGACATCCCTGCTTTATTCAGCACAGGAACAAGAGCTGGGTGAATTATCTGAGTCCAAGTGGCCTCATCAAGTTGCGTGACAGGCATGGGGTATTCAACAGACTTCATGAAAGAATACTTGAAGGTGTAGAGGGATGCGCGCTTCTCACACTTGGAAGCCTTGAGCTGAGAGCCAAAAGACTGAGACTGGGACTTCATGTGAGCAATCTGTGCTTCCTCATTGCCATCCATGGAGATAAAAACCCCAAGAGTCTTGTCAGCATGGTCAACTTCAAAACGATCCAGGGTAGCTCGATTGCCATTCTTGTCAGCAACTGAGAAGTCACCAGGCATGTCAGCAATGGAGCGATAATCCCAACCGGATCCATTCCATTTGAAATCAATCAAATAACAGAAGGACTTGGCAGGTTCAATAGCACCACCAGTGGCAATAATCCCACCAGCCCACCGGTCAAGAGCTTCCTGAAAGTCAACAGCTAATTCCTCACCAGATGTGGAGGAATCAGAGCCAGCACAAAACAAATCTGTGTCATCCACAAAGGCAAAACCCACAAGAGAAACCAGTTGCAGGGACAATGAAGTGAGAAGATGGACACCATGCCCAGCCTGTTGCATCATTCGGAAGACAATTGTTGACACCAAAGCCCAAAGAGTTGGACCAATACCATTGCCTTGGCCACAACCACTGAGAGGAACAGGTTCATCACCATACACAGGACCTGACCGACCAAAACCAGTTTTGATGTGGTGCTTGGCAAGTTGCAAAGTAGACAAAAGAACCTCACACACATGTGCAGGAACCCCAAAGCTCTGGAGAGTGAGACCTGCAATGGGATGAGAGATTCTATCATAACAGCCCTTGGCATCATTCATAGCAACAGCACCAGATCTGCGCTTCTGCCTCAACACATCACATATGAGCTTCTTGTTCAGGCAGGTGTTGATGGCCTTGTGGTGTTTCCTGCTTCCATGTTGATCAACAGCCACGGCATTGGCACGTTCAGCATGGGCAAGAATTCGTCTGCCAATCATCTTGTTGTTGATTTGGAACTCAGGAGACATCAACTGGATGAGTCTCATCTTATCCACTCTATATTCACCAGGTTTCTTGAAGATCTCAACATCAGTGATGACCTGCCAAGCAGAAGGAGAGAAGCCAACAATCAATGGGACGGATCTCAGGAGAGTGTCAAACTTGTTCAGCTGGGGATCCAGGGCAAATGCCTTGTGGTGGGCAAAACTCAAACAAGAAGGTTCACTTGCTGTGCGTTCCCTCTGGCGTTTCCAGGCAGCAGCATTGTCAGCTGGACACACTGAATAGTCAAAGGGGGGCAAACTCAGAATAGAGTCAGGGACTTTGAGACAGGAAAGAAATTCAGAAAGGTATTTGTCAGTGGCAGGAGGAGGAATGTATGTGCCATCAAGGACTTGGGGAGCAGCATGGGCAGTGCCTAGGTATCCAAAATCCTCAATGAAGGAGGGAGTCATGGAAGGAGTGCCAATACACTGCTGTTGACGCCGGACATTGGATTCAGCCATAGCTGGAACCATAGTAGACTGAGATTCCAAGACCTGTTCAACACCATCATGGCCAACTGCAATAGCGCGTAAGACTGCTGACTTGTTGACACGTCCCCGAATAGACCGAGCAGCGAGACCAAGCTCTCTTTGAAGACGTTCCCTGCGCATCCTGGCACGAATCTGGGAAGCATGCTGGTTGTGAGGCTTGCCTTCAGCAAGAAGTGCATCCACCAGGCCTTGATTGAAGGAGTCTCTCCATGAGGGGGCCAATTTCTTCACTGCCCGGTATTGCTTGTAAGCTTGTTTCAGATGGAGGAGAGCACTGGAAAGGTCACTGTGTTCTCCTTTGTAGAGAGAAAGCTTGCAGGCCAACCTTTTCAAAACAGTATGACTGGTGGACACACCCTGTCTCAACTTAACAACACGCCGCCAAAAGTCAATGGTATCACGATAGACTTGCAGCTTTGGTGACCATGGAACCAAACCAGCTCTAGTGTGGCAGAGGTTTTGTTCAACAGAGAGCCTGAGAGAGGTAGAGGTTTCATGGAGTACTTCATATGTGGTGATGAGATCAGTGCGCACAGAAATATCCCCAGACTGAAACTGAGCCAGTAGGTGCTCCAGCTTAGCTTGGAGAGAAAACACTCCAGCCTTGAGAAAGCTGTGCCTCACTCACTTGAAATACCGTTGGCGCAGATGAGGGTGGGAGGACTGGAGTTTGGAATGAGAGAATCTCACAGGAGGTGGAATATGTTTGCCCATGAGGCTGCAATTACAAACCTCAATCCAAAGCAGTCTATGGTCAGATTCCATACCATGGGCACCTCCAAAGGAACAATACCCAGCCCTGAGAACATCAACATTCTCAGAGACCCAAATGGCATCAATTGGTGTTCTGGTAGTGTTGCGGTTGTGAGTGGCAGGAGGCGAAGACGTACTATGAAGTGTAAGAATGGCCTCTCTGAAACCAAGAGCCTTGAGCTCAAAAGACAAGCCATCAGTCCGAACATCAGCATTCTGGTCAATCCCAACAATGACCTGGTCACCTGCACCCAGGCAGACCTGAAGGGCAGCAGTCAAATCCCTGTGAAAAAGAATGCATGGATTGGGACTGAAAAGATTTTCAGCTGCTTGAAAGTAGCGGCACTGTTGATTCCAGACTGAACCAAGATCCCTATCATTTTCAACAGGGCAGTAAGCAGAAAACATAGTGACAGTATAGCCATCCCTGCCTTGAAACTTGACAAAGGACCATCTTCCAAGACCAGAAGGATCAGCCCCATGGGCAATCTTGTGGGAACTGAACAGTTGATCAATGGAAAACCCTGTGCCACCAGGCTGAAGCCATGAGCAGTCAGAAGCTTCATGCTTGTTGTTGGCAAGATAGGAAAAACTTGAGGGACAGACATTCTTCATGCGCCTATTAAAAAGATCACAGGGCAGGAGTTTGGATTCATTCAAACAATGTTCAGCAAAAAGCGCCACACTGGCGTTACTCTTGACAAATTGACGGGCGTTGTGCTTGGACCTGGACATAAAGGCAGCTCTACGCTGGGGTCCAATGTTTTGGAAGGTGATGATGGTGGAATTAGATGATGGAGCTTGAGGAAAGGAATGACCAAAACTGTCAGAATCCTTAGCAGCAAGAGAGTCTCCATGAAGAGTTAATTGGACAAAATGAGAGACAGGGGAAGAGGCGGAGGGGGAAAAGGGAGAAACAGGAGAAGCATTGATGGGATTTGGATTGGAAGGCATCCCATCACACCTCATACCTGAAGAGCTAACCATGATCAGAAGGAAACCGAGTCTGTCGCACGGAAGGAAGAGTTGCCGGAGCTGATTTGGTGGAGACATTGGCATGGCTCAAATCACTGACACTAGCATCATGACTGGAAGAGAATGCAATTGCAGCAACTCCAAGCCTCAATGCAGAGGCTGCATCTTCCCCACCACCGGCAGCAGGAACTGCAGTTGAGGACTCAGGAGAGGCCACAGGGAGGTCACCAGCCATGGCATCATGGGGAGGGTCAGGAACTTCAGGGGGAACATCACGAGAGATACCCGGGGAGGCATCAGTCTTGGCCACATGGGTAGGATCACCGCCAGGAGGAACAGCACCTGCAGGCGCTGAGGCCTGGACATCAGTGAGATTAGAAGTGCCGGTCGCTAAAGTATCCATGGATTGAGAATCATCAAAGCCTCCACCACCACTGTCAGCACTGGGCTTGGAGGTTAAAGTGCAAATCCAGATCAAAAGTGAGATCAGGAGCAAGGTCAACTGACAAGTCATCATCAACAAGTTCCCAATCTCGTGCATCCCCATCACCAAAAAAGGGAAGAGAGTTATCCTGCATTGGATCTGCGGCAGGTGCAGTTTCCACAACACAATTGACAGCAGCATCCCAATGGTAAGCTTCCATTTCAGTCAAGCACTCAGAAGAGAACCATTGTCTAACACAAGAACCATACTGAGCTTCCAGAAAAATAGGCAGGAAAGACAAAATGGCCGTTGCTTCAGCCTTGGTAGTGATGTTGTACAAAGCAAGGATCTTGCCTCGGTATGAACTGGTATCAACAGAAAGAAAAAGAGGCCATGACCAATTGTCACAGGTTCTGATGCCCAGAAGCACACTGCGCAGTGTCTTGAGCTTGGAGGGGGGAAGAGGTCTGTCAGAAGGATTGGTAGCTGTCTCAATAAACTTGTAGAATTTACCATCAGGTAAAGAGGCAATGTCTGAAGGTTTGCAACGGTTGAACTGGGCTTTGAGGAGCTTAACAGTTTGGGCGCGCTTTGTTGCATCACATAAAACATGAGCAGCCAGAACCGGATTGGGATCAGGAGTTCTGGAGTTGTCAAGGCTGATATTCTTCCTGATAACAGCAATAGGACATGCCTGAAACCTGGGATGAGTCTGAAGCAATTCGTTGTAGTGGTCAAGATCAAAACTCTGCATGTAAGATCCAAGGAGAAAGCCACAGGTGACAATAACTGGGGCCTGTATGTGGTCATATTTCAGGTCCATATCACGGTCTCTGAGCCTCTGGAGCAATTGTGCTGAAAAGAGTTTCTCCAGGGAAGCACTGTGTCCCACAAAGAATCGTAGATGAGGAGCAGTTCTACTGCGAAGCCAGAGCTGAGCAACATACAATTCCAAGGTCTTCCTGTCAGGAAGTGTCCCCCAAAACTTGGTAACTGGCTTGGCCTTGGGGTTGAGTCTGGCTCTTGAGGGAAAAACATACAACACCAGGCGCTTGTCAACAGTCCATAGAAGATCCAAAGCTTCCTTGAGAGACTTGAGCAGCTCATCATATAGGTCCCCAGGGCGTTGTGACATCAACCTTGGAAGGGACAGGGTGACATAAGAACTATGAGAACACTTGGTGCCAGCAGTGACATCCACTGGAGCTCTAGAATCACTGGAGCAAACCCCTCGGCGTTGGAGGAAATGCCCAGCAGAGGAGGACAAGACAGTAGCATCACCACCACCAGGAAGAAAGGACACTGATTTGGAAGTGGAAGATTTGGAAGTGGAAGCATCATCAGCCACTGGTGGCGCAGGTGTAGGAGGGCGCTTCTTGAAATGCCAATGAGAACCAAGCACCTGATTGGCTGCCCACCATACTTTGCCTTCAGTGCTAGGCAAAAGGTTGCCTTCACAATACAGGTCATCAAAACACTCAGGAGACATCTTGACCAAACCAATAAGACATTGCTTCAGAGCCTGGCCAGGTGGTTGCTTGGTGCAGGCTGGGGCAGAGTCTTGAAAGCAAGCAGAGGCAATAGAAGCCAAGGAAGCTACAGAGGCATTGCGCCAGTCTGGAGTGTCCGGAAAAACCTGAGCATAAACAGGAGGGATGGCAGTCCGGCAAATATCATGGATGGATTTTTTGTCTTTACCCTCCTTCTTGCTGAAAAAGTGTGTGGGGCTTGGACACCCAGCCCATAACCGGTTACCAGTTGGAGATTTTCGAAAGGCATGAATTGCAGATGGTATAGGAGACTTGCCAGAACAGGGACCCTTACCATAAAAACACCAGAAGAAGGAAGCGGAATGAGCCCTGTTGGCAGCAGCCAGAGCCTCCTGGCGTTGGGATTGGCGTGCTTGCTGCTGAGAGGGATCAGCTTTCTGGGCAGAGGAAAAGGCAAGAGTGGATTGCTTGAGGATGGATGAAGCAGGGACCTTGCCTGAGGTCCCAGGGCCCTTTGGTGTGTGTCTGGACGTCTGTTGGCCTGGCAGCTGGGAGCCTGCCTGGTTGGATCCTGGCTGCTGGGAGCCTGGGGGCCGGGGTCCTGACTGCTGGGATCCCTGCTGCTGGGAGCCCTGCTGCTGGGAGCCTGAGGACTGGGAGCTTATCAGCTTGGGGTCTGACAGCAAAGCACTTGACGACTGAGAGCCTGACAGAGTACCTGACTGCGGAGGACCTGACTCCTGGGAGCCTAGCTGAGAAGCTGTTGACAGAGAAGAAGTTTGCAAGGAATCACCTGGTGCAGAGTCCCCTGGTGCAGATTCCCCTGGTGCAGATTCAGTGCCAAGCATCTCAACATCAGAGAGCACACCTGCAGAAGAAGAAGTCTTCAAGGAATCCCCTGGAGCAGGTTCAGTGCCAAGCATATCAACATCAGAAAGCACACCTGCAGATGAGGACACAGAAGAAGATGAAGACATATCATCAACAGAAGACCCAGGCATAGAGGATGAAGAGGCTGATGAGGCAGAGGAAGAGGATGATCTGGTATCAAGAGTAGGAGAGGGAGTAGTAAGAGCAGAGGTGACACTAGAATGTCTTGGAGGGGTCTTTTGCACAAATGGGCGCTTGTTAGACCGAGTCCCAGAGGCAGACCTAGCAGAAGAAGGAGGTGTGGAAGATCTTTTCTTCCGGGAAGCGGTTTGGGAGGTGGGCCGCCCCTTAGTGGGAGGGGGAGGCATTGTACCAGAAGTGGAGCACTGAGGGCAGAGACACCAGCTGCGGTTGAGGGCAAAGGCCGGGACAGGAGAAGCACCGGTGGAGATCAAAGCAACAGCTGAAAAGCAGGCAATTGGGTGTTGGACCAACAGCAGACACGCCTCTTGGATGTGCAAGTGCCAGGTGATGACAAAGGCCGGGGCAGGAGAAGCACCGGTTGATGACAAAGGCCGGGGCAGAAGAAGCACCGATTGAGGGCAAACAACAGCTGAAAAGCAAACAATTGGGTGCTAGACCAACAGCAGACACGCCTCTTGGAAGTGCAAGTGCCAGGTGATGACAAAGGCCGGGGCAGGAGAAGCACCGGTTGAGGGCAAACAACAGCTGAAAAGCAAGCAATTGGGTGCTGGACCACCAGCAGACAAGCCTCTTGGATGTGCAAGTGCCAGGTGATGACAAAGGCCGGAGCAGGTGAAGCACCGGTTGAGGGCAAAGGCCGGGGCAGGAAAAGCACCAGTGGAGGGCAAATCAACAGCAGAAAACCTCCAGTGGAGTGCAGGAGCAACAACTGAAAATGCCGCGCTTGAAAGGAGAAGTACCCGGTGTTGACAATGGCCAGGGCAGGAGAAGCACCGGTTGATGACAAAGGCCGGGGCAGGAGAAGCACCGGGTGAGGGCAAACAACAGCTGAAAAGCAAGCAATTGGGTGCTGGACCAACAGCAGATACGCCTCTTGGATGTGCAAGTGCCAGGTGATGAAAAAGGCCAGGGAAGGAGAAGCACCAGTTGAGGGCAAAGGCCGGGGCAGGAGAAGCACCAATGGAGGGCAAACCAACAGCTGAAAAGCAACCCGTTGGGTGCTGGAGCAACAGCAGACACTGCTCTGGGATGTAAAAGTGCCAGGTGATGACAAAGGCCGGGGCAGGAGAAGCACCGATTGAGGGCAAAGCAACAAACTGAAAAGCAAGCTGTTGGGAGCGGGAACAACAGTAGACACTCCTCTTGGATGTAAAAGTGCCAGGTGATGACAAAGGCCTGGGCAGGGAAAGCACCGGTTGCGGGTAAATGCCAGTTGATAGGTTGATAGGTTGTATGCTGGGAAACAGGGTACAGCAGCAACAACAGGTCCAGTGTTGGTCTGAACAAGGAAAAACTCCAGGGGAACCAAAAGAAAAGACTGGAGCACTACCAGAAGAGTCTCGTTCGAAACCCACAGAGGTGCTCTGGAGTTACAGAATTTAGGAACTCCAGTAGACCACTGCAAATCGTGTAGAAACAAACTGTAGAAACAAACTGACGACTGGCTTGTAACAAAGACCTGGTATGAGGGACACTGCTTGCGTGAAAACAGGGGCTTTAGGAGGAACACTTAGGGACCGGGGGATATCAATGCCAGGGCACACTTAAAAGGCTCAGGAGGGAACTTGAAGTTCAAACTCGCGAGTACTTATAAGTGGAAACAGTATCCAGGGGCAATTGGCTTGAAAACAGTGACCTTGAGCGAGACACTTAGGGACCAGGGAAACAGTGGAAACAGTATCCGGGGGCAATTGGCTTGAAAACAGGTACCTTGAGCGAGACACTTAGGAACCAGGGAAGCTGCTTGCTTGAAAACAGGGGCTTTAGTAGAAAAACCTAGGGACCAGGGAGAGGCTTGTGTCTTGAAAACAGTGTCGAACTTGAAGTTCAAGTTGGGGTTGTTGTCAAAAATACCACCAGACCAGAGAGACCTTGCAACAAGAAGCACAACAGCGTCACATACCACAAAGCGCGTGAGTCTATTGCTGCTGACACGATTCGGATTGCAAAGGAGCCTGGCGAGACCAATATTGCTGACTTATTCACCAAGTTGCTTAATGGTCCAATGTTAAAGAGCATGTGGTAAGAATCGCTGCTTAGCTGCATTATTTGGGATACCTTCGATCCCTGACAAGCAGCTCGGATATAGCAGATCGATTTCAATTTTCGGATGCAGTCGACAGCCCATTTCGATTTTCGGAAGCAGTCGATTTCGCTTTTCGGAAGAAGTCGATTTTGATTTCGATTACGGATATTTCGAACACAGCGGATTTTGATTTCAATTGCAACCTTCTTTCGGACGCAATGGATTTCAGAAGATTTCGATTTCGATTGCAACCTTGTTTTGGACGCAACCTCTTTTCGAACGCTTCGATTTCGACCTTGACTCCGACTCGATTACATGGTATATGTTGGGAGTCTCCCGGTACACCGGTTCTGGGGACTATAAAAATATGAAACGACAATAGGCCGATTAAATCTCCTTGTATGTGTTAAGGAATCGGACCAAGGGCAAAACAGTCCTTCGATCCACCCCCCTTTTTTTATATATACCATCAAATCGGCCGGGCCTCTGATAGAGAACTGCAATATTTTGTGCAGTTTGATCTCTGACAAGTTATATGGAAGCATCCCTGAATTCTGTTATGATCCATCCAAGTGTCCTGGTACAACAAGCAAGAGTATTGGTGCTCCCCTGGGAGTATCAGTTTCCAGGGACCAATATGGTTGCTCAATATAGGCACTGGCATGAATCACGGGGACTATGAAGATATTCAAGGTGGGTGCTATGATCTGTGCTAAGGCTCCTGTGTAGGAGAGCTACTGGGGCTACAGACAGCAACATCCAGTAGCTGACTAACAGGTGCTGAGCTGAGTGCTGAGCTGTGTGCTAAATGGTTAGCAACAGGCTTAGCAACAGGCCTAGCAACAGACCTAGCAACAGACCTATCCTGCTTAGTATGGATGCTAGCAGAAGTTACTAGGGCCGTCGCGTACGATTTGTACCAATTGTACGTACCCCGAGTATAGCACCTGCTGTTATGGTGTAGCTAAATGCTACAGGGTTAGGGTTGCTAATGCTACAAGATACTGAAAGATGCTAACCTACCATGATACCATGCTAAGATACTATGCTACCTGCTGGGGTCGGGTCATTGGTGTATAATATGTACTATGACCGGATACCCGGCCCAGACAGTTACCCAACGCGCTAGCATACGTTTGAATCTAATTAAGCGGAGCTACGCTACGAATCGGAGTTACGCTACTCCGTGCGCTACTCCGTAGAATACAGTACCAGAGCTACAGAGCTCTGTTATTATACGAGTTAGCGAAACGCTGTCACGATACGATACGATACAGAGCTGAGCTGCGCTCAACTCCCTTTATTCACTCTTTCTTTTATACTCTAAATTAAACACCTATCATGCCCTCCCCTTTCGATCGATTGTAGTAACTAAGTGTATGCAATATGAGCTTGAACAGTGCCCACTGTAGACTCATGATTTGCCAGGACTTTATGTATTATTATTGTTAGGGCTTTCCCCTATTTTTCAGACGAGTACGAGTTGATTAAGTTCTACGAAGATTGCTGACGAGCAAATATCAACGCATGTTGGTTCCCATCCCGAATACTTCACCGCACTTCGTATTTTTGTGATGGCCCCAGGAACATGGTTGACTTTTTTTGACCAATTTAAAAATTCCCGGTCCTCCCCACACCAAATTAGTGTCAAAGTGACACCCAGGGTCAAAGTGACACCCAGCTCTGAGTGATGAGCGGGGGGCTGGAAAAATTTAAATTCTTAATTAAAAAAAAATTAAATCAACCAAGTTCCAGAAACCAAAAAATACTACGAAGTTCACACTTGGTAAACCTTACGGTAAGATTTACGAACTAAATATTTACGGTAAGATTAAGGTTACAGCGGTAAAATCTGCAAAAAATCATGCACTCACTGCACGCTAACATCTCGTGCGTCAGATTGAGTCGTTGAAGTTATCTTCTGCGAGCGAATCGTGATTGGCCAGTATCTGTGAAACATGGAAGCATACGGTACGAGTTGGAAGCATGACCGAAGACAACTTCAATAAACCTTACTTAGGGAGATCGGAATGTTGCTCGCGTCCTGCGTCGGACGCGACCTTGGAGTTCCATCGGCGAACTGGTTGATCTTTGTTGAAATTGGATCTTCTTTCGGCAACGCGATAGGATCCCTCTTTGAAGTTTTCCTTGGCGTAGATCGTGTGATGGGAGAAAAAAGGAATCGTACCGAACGACTCAAGGAATGTTGGAGCACGTCGAATGAGAGGGACCCAACGCGTCCTGCCACCAAACTCTCACAAAATCAAATTCGATCAATTTGCAATCATGAAGCTCGCCATCCTTTCCGCCCTTATCGCCTCCGCCGCAGCCTTTGCTCCTGTTCAGCAAAAGGCTTCCTCTACCGCTGTCAAGGCCTTCGAGGATGAACTCGGTGTCCAGGTGCGTTGAAACAACCTAGAAATTATGATGTCCAAATTGAAGGTCACGTTATGTCATCAAATGTATCGACAGTGACGATGATGTGTGCCACTCGATGCACGTCGATCGTCTTCGTTGATCTTCGATGGGTGTTACTCAATCTTTCTATATCTTTCGTATTTTTCTTCAACATTAAACAAAACAGCCTCCTCTTGGATTCTTCGATCCTCTTGGTATGCTCGACGGAGCCTCGCAGGAACGTTTCGAACAGCTCCGATACACCGAATTGAAGCACGGACGTATTTCCATGCTTGCCGTTGTCGGATTCCTCATCGAATACGCCGGAGTCCGTCTTCCTGGAGACATTGACTACCACGGAACCGCCTTCGCTGACATCCCTGCCGGAGCCTCCGCATTGGCTGCCATCCCTAAGGGAGGTACAAGTCCAACTCTTCGCCTTCATCCTCTTCTTGGAGTTCATCATGCGTGACAACTCTGGAACCGGTGAATTCGTTGGTGACTTCCGCTCCGGAACCATCGACTACGGATGGGATGACTTCGATGATGAGGAGAAGTTGTCTAAGCGTGCCATCGAATTGAACAACGGACGTGCTGCCATGATGGGTATCCTCGGACTCATGGTCCACGAACAACTCGGAAACTTGGACTCCATCCTCCCTCTTTAAGTGAATCGGTGTGGTGTCTCACGGATTGATGTATGATACGTTTACTGTACATAGCGTTGCAGTCGCCTCGTAGCTGACGAATCTCGGTGTTTGCCAGGTACTCGAGTGCGATACATTCCTCTCGATTCTCTTTTTAATACTGAAATAGAAATGCCTATTGATCTATTATTGATCTATTATTACTTCTTTCTCCAGGTGTTGATGCCCCATAAGTCGTATAGGTTCATTTAAACGCCATACGCAACATCAAAACTGCCACATCACCGACACTCGAAAAATCAAGGACGTTCGAAGTTTTACTTCCCTCACTCTTTCATTCCGAGTTCGAAGCAGTTTGCCTCGGATGTGACTGGAGGAGAGTCCTAGTTTGTTGACGATGCGGAAGAAAATAATGGCAATGCTCCGTTCCTTTGAAAAAGTCAAGCACAATGCAGTTCGTTGCGTATTGGTACACATACCTGGCGTTGTTCGACGGTGCTCTGTGCGACAGGATGCAAACCCCGTAGTTCCAAATCGGAACTATTTGATTCTCGCACCAACGAAGAAAAGAGGGAACGAACTACAACAGAAACCCGAAGCACCAAAACAGTGCAATGTCTTATCGATGCAATGTCGTTTGTATCTTCTGTTCATGAATAACATGCTAGTATGAATTGAGAACAGTGAGAACAATATTGATTCGTATCTTCTTGTTTCGGACCGATGTCTTTACTTGGCGACATGTCTTTTACAGTGTTTCAAACAAATAACACCGTGCGAGATTTCGATGTTAGATGCAGCATGCGTCAACCAACCACGACAGCAACGACAAAGAATGGCTTTCACACCACACATAGTTCTTGGAGTGGGTGCATTCATTGCAATTGGGACTCGAAACAAAAAACGCGGTTCTTCGGGCTATGTTACGTGACGAAGTCACCGGAATCGGCCTCGGTGACGCGGTCGGGCTGTTTCGTGTTGTTTTTTTCCCGACCTTCTTGTAGTGGTAGAATTGTTTCTCGAATTTGGAATTGTTCACCGCGAGTTTCAACTCCTTCTTGTCCTTGCAGGTTCACCGAGGGTTACAGAGTGAGTCCGGGACAGGCCACGAATGCTTGTGGTTTCTTGCAGCATGTCCAATCAATTTTTCTTCTGTCTCATTGTTTCCAAGTCATTGCATTTGATCGTCTTCTCTTCAGCGAAGAACAAACTTCGGCCAGAGCAAGAATGGTGCTTCAAAATCACCCGCAGAGCTAGTGGTGCCATCCAATCATCAAGAAACTCGTGATGGAGTCTCAGTGAGCTCAACGAGAAATGAAATAGAACGCGATACAGTACTAGCTCTCATACGGCATGATAGTTTATTCGGATTCGATTGTTTATATGTGTTTGTTTGTTTTGTTTCTCGGGGCGATACAATGCGATTCGATTCGATTCAATTCAATTCAATTCGATTCGATTCGGTTCGATTCGGATCGGGTGGCAAGTCCCGGAAACAAAAACAATAACACCGTAGAGTCTCGCCACAAAAGCCAAACACGGCATCGGATTGGCACCCACAATGGCTTGGTCCACATCCCCAATGCATGCCATGCCATGCCATGCCATGTCATGCCCTCCGCCACAGGCTAGTGCCGCCGCCCCCCAGCCGCTGTGTTGTACTGTACTGTACTCTGCTGCACTACTCGTTCCGCTGTTTCGTTACAGCCTCCAGGATCCATTCCAGGGCCCGGTCGCTCGCGTCCGTGTCCTTGCAGTTGCGGGAAAAAGCCGGCACGTACCGTTCTGGGTCGGTTTCGGCGAGGCGCGCAATGACCGGCGAGGCCGCCCCCGGCAGGTAGGCCCTGGAGCAGGCCGCGGCCAGCTCCAGGTCGTTGTCGTCGTCGCAGAGCAACACCGCGTGGTTGCGGCAGAAGCGGGCCGAAAAGTTTTCCGGTGCGGACGTCTTGGTGTTGCTTTCAACACCGCCGTAGTGTTTGGTGTCGATGTCGTCGTCGTCGTCGTCGTCGTCGTTCGTCCGTTGCCGTTGCCGTTATCGTTATCGTTATCGTCATCGTCATCGTCATCGTCATCGTTATCGTCATCGTTATCGTTATCGTTGCCGTTGCCAAACCACTCCCCGGCCAGGTAGAGAGCGCATCCCTTCTTGCCGCTGGCAGAGGGATAAAAATCGACGCATCCCAGGTTGACGCTGCAGGAAATGGAAGGGTGCTCGTGTTCGCGCTTGAGTTTGGCCTCGTGCTCCCGGAGCAACCCCCGGAGGCGCTCACAAAAGGCCTCCGGGGAGAGGCGCTTCCAGGCTTCCAGGGTCTGCTGCTTCTGGCGGACCCGGACGCATGTCGAGTACCCCTTGCAGTCGGGAACGACGCCGTGGGCCTCCGAAAGGTGGCGGACAAAGTCCCAGAGGGGTCCCTCCCGCTCGACGAGCGGGGCCGAGGAGAAATCCCCCGGGGGTGCCGGTCCCGCTGGTTCCTGCTCCGTTCCGGAGAGGGCCGAGGCCATGATGCGCTTCCACTCGGGATCCTCGCGGATCCGGAAGGGACGGAAGGGATCGTTGTTGTCGTCGTCGTCATCGTCGTCGTCGCTGCTGTTGCTGTCGTGGTTGTCCGCGAAATATTTTTGAGGCCGTACCCAAATCACATCGTCGGTTTCGTCTCCGTCTTCGTCTTGCAACAGACGAAAGATCCGCCCCCCGTTTTCGCTGCAATAGGCATCGGCCTTGGGCAAGTAGGGCAGCCGCTGAAGGAGGGTGCTGGTTCGCATTCCCGACACCACCACTAGCTTTGTGTTGGTCCGGCGAATCTCCCGGGCCAGTTCCAGCGTGCGGGTCGAGATTATGCCGCGGAGACCAGTGGACGAGGGCGGGAGGGCCAGGAGCTTCTTTTTCGTGTCGTTGTCGTTGTCGTTGTCGTTGTCTTTGCTGCTTCCTCGTCGGTGGGTGTCCGATTCGGTTTCTGGTTTTGTGTCGGATTCCGGAAAATCAGAGGGATAATGCACTAGGGTACCGTCGACATCTGAAAAGACCAGGCGAATGTCCTCGTTGTTGTTGTTATTCTCGTTCTCGTTCTCGTTCTCGTTCTCGTTCTCGTTTTCATTGACGCTGTTGGTGTTGGGAATTGTATGCGCGTCTTCGTGTGCGTTGATTACTACGTTCGACGGTCTGATTGCCATCGCGGAGGACGAGGACGTCGATGCTTTGCAGCCGGAGGTCTCCATGCTCGCAACGAGAAGAAGTAGTAGCCACAACACGCACCGGCGGGGAAGGATTTTGGAGGTCCTTTTCGTTCTGCGATTGTCGATATCGATATCGATATCAATACAGACACAGACACAGACACAGACACAGGTAAAGATACAGACGGAGGCAGAGATATTGATCAGGATGCTGATCCAGACACCGACGCAAGAGCTCTTGTTACTCGGAGTGAGTAGCGCCGTGGTTGACATGCCCAAAAACTATGTAGAAGCATGAGTTGTCGGAACAAGGTCACTAAAGGGTTGAGGGTTGCAAGTTTGGAGTTTGGAGCTTCGGTTCTTGGTTCGTGCTTCGTGCTTCGTGCTTCGTGGTTTCGTCTTCCGTCTTCCGTCTTTCGTTTTGGTTTGGGTCTTGGATTGGGTTTGGACATATCCTACTGTACGAGTAAGGCTTACTTTGATAGTAAACCTTACTTGTACAAAAAATAATACAAACAAATTAGTGGAGTTGTAAGTGATTATCCTTAACTTTAATAATGCTTACAACGGAACTTTAACTTCGGTAAGAAGAGGAAGAGTGTGAGAAACCGGGTTTTGGTAAAAACAGGATATTAGTGTTTTTAGTGCGTAGCTTTGGTAGGATTTCAACGCTTAAAAACCATGTAGTTCTTTTCAGTGAAAATAGATAAATAGCTATATTAATCGATCAAATGGCTATATTAATCGATCGCTTTTTGAATCAATCAGCATATTAGTATATTTTCGTCGGAGTTGTCGTATTGTAGTATTACTGTTTTTTATTAGAAATTGGCATAATATATTTTCGTCGGAGTTGTAATGCTAGTTTTTAGTGACACAGACTTGGAATCGGAATGAACACCACACCGGCTTGGAATCGATCGTGGGGGGAATGAATACCACACAGACTTGGAATCGATCGATCATAAGGGGGAATGAATACCACACAGACTTGGAATCGATCGTGGGGGGAATGAATACCACACCGGCTTGGAATTGATCGATCATAAGGGGGAATGAATACCACACCGGCTTGGAATCGATCATAGAGGGAATGAATACCACACCGGCTTGGAATTGATCGTAGGGGGGATGAATACCACACCGTCTTGGAATCGATCGAAAGGGGGATGAATACCATTGCTATTTCCTGTTCTAGCGAGTCTTGCAAAAAAATATCTTGCTGTGCAAGCAACGTCAGCGTCAAGTGAAAGAATCTTTAGTAAAGCACGGAGAATCATCACATCGGATCGGAACCGCTTGGATACTGAAATCGCAGGTTCATTGTTATATGTTGGTTGTAATTTTGATTACTTTGATGAGTTGAAATTGAAGTATAAGTATGACAAGGTTCATGATGTTTATGATGATGCACATGATCTCAGTTAAGTGTAAACAATTACTAAGAATGTTATTTTCCATGTCTGTTTCCTTGTGACGCCGGCGTCGGCTGTCCTGCTGGTGCCCAGAATCGAAACAGGGCTCGAATGGCTTCTCCCATGCCTGTAGATGGAGAATGTGCTTTGAACCAGGTTCTAACTCCCTCTGGAAGAAAAGTTACAGTGTCACCAGCGAAGTGGGTTTTGTTGGCACATTTTGGAGTGGTTGCTTGCTTTCGCTTGTGACGCTGGCGCCGGCTGTCCTCCTGGTCCTCAGAATCAAAACAGGGCTCACCTGATTGGAATCGATCATATGGGGAATGACTAAGGCTTACCACACCGGCTTGGAATCGATCGTAGGGGGAATGAATACAACACAGACTTGGAATCGATCGATCATAAGGGGGAATGAATACAACACAAACTTGGAATCGATCGTAGCAGGAATGAATACAACACAGACTTGGAATCGATCGATCATAAGAGGGAATGAATACAACACAGAATTGGATTCGATCAATCATAAGGGGGAATGAATCATTGCATAAGTGCTGGAATAAGTTTGGGAACTCTGTTAGAAACAGTTCTTCATCTTGTTTAGGAACTTCAAGCTTCAAGAAATCAATTAAGGTGCCCTTTGAGAGGGCTTTCTTCCCTTCAGTAGGTGGATCCATCCGGGGGAGCCTGGAGAAGGCATCAGCAAGAACATTCTTCTTGCCTTCCACATAGGTGAGGTTCACACCAAATTCTTCTAGGAAGAGTCGCCATCGAAGGACTCGTTGGACTGAAAGGGTTCGGAAGGTAAGGTTCTTATGGTCAGTGTATACATTGATGACTCCGCCGAGGAGCATTTTTCTGTACTCTTTGCAGCAGAGTACTATGGCTAGGAGTTCTTTCTCCATAGTAGTATAGTTCTTTTGGGCATCAGATAGTTTCTTTGACCAATAAGCGATTGGTTTGCCATCTTGTATGATAGCAGCACCAAGCTGTAGGTCTGAGGCATCAGTGTACAGTTTGAAAGGCTTGTTGAGGTCTGGATAGGTGTTCAGCGCATCTGCTGCCACCATTGCTTTCATCTCTTGAAAGGCTTTATCTTGAGCTGGACCCCAAGTGAAAGCTGAAGGAGCTTTGCGTTACTTGCCTTTGATGGCAGCTGCTTGAGGAGTTTTCTTGGGGGTACCCGTAATATCAAATAGAGGAGCTAGGACATGGGATCTGTGAGGCCACATGTCTCTGTAGTATCCCACTGCTCCTAGGAAGGACTTGACTTGGGTCACAGTTCTCAGTCGGTCCATATGGAGGATGGCTTCAATCTTTTTCCTCCAAGGCTTAACAGCTGTAGGCGTCATCCAATAACCAAGGAAGTCAGTTTCCTGTACAGCCCAATCACATTTGAGTGGGTTGCACTTCAGCCCATTCTGGTTAAGCCTGTCAAGAATCTTGTCTATGGTCTTCATGTGGAGGTCAAAGGAGCCATTGGTCCAGATGCCAATATCATCAATATAAACAGTGCAGTCAGTGTCTTGTAGGATATCTTCCATTAGTTGCTGCGCCACATCCGGGGAGACTTTGACACCCATTGGTAGTCTTTGATATTTGTAGCAACCATAAGGGGTGACTATGGTACAGAGCTTTTTGCTTGCATCATCCAGTTCAAAGCAGTAGTATTGCATGGACAAGTCAATCTTGGTGAAGTGAGTATACTTGCCACGCTTGTTCATGATGTCTTGTGTCCGGGGGATTGGATAAGGACGTCTCTCAAGAAGTTCGTTGAGTTCTCTGAAGTCTGATACCCATCTAAGTCTGTTGTCTTTCTTTGGTACTATAAAGGTTGGAAAAGCCCATTCGGCCGGTCCAGTGCAACGCTTGAGTACTCCATCATTACAAAGATTCTGGAGCTCCCTTTTGAATAGGTCTTCTCTTTTGTATGCAACTGGATAAGGCTTCTTGTGTATGGGCTTGGATCCGGGCTTCAGTCTTAGAGAGATCTTCTTGTGTGGATACTTCCCTAGTTCTCCATTGAAGACGTTAGGGTACTTGTTCAGTATTGCTGCTTGGAACTGCTGCTGCTCTGCTGTGGACATGTGGCTCTGCTGTTGCGCGACTGTAGATGGATCTGTTTCTTGGTAGGCTCTGTCTAGGATCACCTTGGACTTGTATGGATTGGCAAAGGAGAGATCATCAGCAAAGAGTTCGGCGTCTTCTAGTTCTTCCATGAGCATGGTGTGGTTGTCATGGTATAGGGAGGTGTCCTTCATAGGAATGGTTCGCTCCATCCACTGAACTGCTCCTTCTTTGAATAGGAGATTGATCTTTGCTAGGTGGAGAAAGTCTATGCCTAGTATTAGATCATATTTGCAGTTAGGGGAATGGAAGAGCCTTGCCTCTTGTCGATCGATGGTATAGTTACCAAACTCTTGTAGTTTGAGGTTCTTCATGATGATATACTTGGTCGTATCAAAGCTTCCATTTGCTGTTGTAGTTAGGACTTGATGTTTGCTTCGAATCGGTATGGTGCCAAAAGGTAGTGCTTGTAACACTCTAAGGTAGAAAATTGGAGTAGTATGAATAATTGTGTGTTATTATAATAATATACGTATTTAAATAACGTTAATCACCAAAGGTGAAACTAAATTACTTAGTCTGTAACCAGACTTTAACGTCGCCTCCATCATAGAGTCAGGACCCCAAGTGGCAGAGCGACAAATTTTCAAACAAACCTTGAACATCAAGCAGGTAAAAGACAAACAAGTCCCACAAAATAGGGACTTGAGAGAAAGTGAGATGGGAAGGAAGATAGGGGGATAAGATCCAGTATCAAAAGGTAAATGAAAGGATGAGAAGCAGGAACAGAAGACAAAACCAAGTTACAAAGTGGAATCAACCCTGAGGTCCAGTAAGCCAGGCTCTGAGGAGAGCAGCCTCTCGTTGGTATGGCTGCACTGGTTGGACAGGTGCTGCATACTGCTGCCTGGCAAGGTGGATGGTTGCAAGCCACTGCCTCTTGGCAGTCAGGGTGTAACCTTGTAGGACTTGGAAAGGGGTTTGTAAAAGGGAGTGTGACTGGGGAAGTGCACCAGCTGCACCAATTGCCAATTCTGAGGTGATGGAAGCATCAAGAGATTGGTGTTGTTCAGCATCAAGGGTACCCCCAGGACCATGGAGTCGTTCATTTCTGTAGGTCCAAAGATCCCAGGAGGTAAGAAAGAACTGATGGATGATAGCTGTAGCCCAACGTTTGGGAGAGCGCTTGCTTCCAATGTGGGAGTAGTAGTCAGCCTGGATTTGGTACCAGCGAGGAGACCACCTACCAAGAAGCCAGTTGTGCCAACCAATTGTCCTCTGTGCCCTGACAGCAGAAGCAATTGCAAGTGAGTAGGATGATGGATAAATTCTCTGGCCCTTCCGAACTCTGGTGAGGAGATCCACAATGGCAACAACCAATGATGGATCAGTTTGTTCAACTTCAAGCCGCTGCTGCAGTGGTCCCGTGAAAGCTGACACACTGTGCTGTACTGCCCCAGGATCCTTGCAGGAGAGCACATGAGACACCTTCTCGTTGTCTGCATCACACAATGGGCACCTGGAGTGATCCTGATACTGGTAGTGAAGGAGTTGGTTGCCAACACCAATACTGCCAGAAGCAAACTTGACAAACCACCTTTGCATGCCAGGAGGTAGACGCTTGAAGGCAGACAGATGGGCACACCAATGGATGGAACTCAAAACAGGTTGTGGAATAGGAATATCATGGTGGGTCTGCCAGTATTTAAGAAGAGGAGGACCAGAAATAGCAACATGCAAAGCATTCTGATCAAACCTTGAACACTTGCAACCATTGAGAGAAAAGGCCCAGGGCTCAAACACAAGTCTGGGATGGTGATGGGCAGAAGCTCTATGGACAGAGAGAAAAGCCTTGGCCATACTGTCAACCTGATGATTGCGAAGTGCCCACCAATCAAGAAAGATTCCAGCTTGATGTCCCTGAACCCACTGAAAGTGCACAGAGATTGGCAGGGCAGGAATCATGTTTCTGATGACATAAACATAATCAAAAGACTTCTGGGAAATAACCAAAGGCCAAGATCCCTGAGCCTGTTTGAGAGCTGTGTCACCATCAAGGGCAATGTTGATAGAGCCAGAAGCAATATCAAAGATACTCACCAGAGCAGTGCAACAGGTGAGAACTCCAATGATACCTGCCAGTTCACTGATACCGGCCAGTTCACTCCTATAGGATGACTGATCCTCAGGGGATCCACTGACAAAATTACAGCCAGTGAGGAACAAAGAAGCAGACTTGGTGGAGGTATTGGGTGACAGAATGAAAGCAGAAGTTCCTCTGAGAAGGTCCGGATCAAATGAACCATCACAGACAGCACTGGCAGTACCACTCTGGATAGCATCAACAAGGTGCTGACAGCCAGCCTGTGGTAGGGAATATTTGTGGAGAAGTACCCTTGGAGACTCACAGAGTGCATCAAAGGCATCTGCAGGGGAGTCTGGAAGAGAATCAAATGGATTGTACTCCAGAGGATCCATGTCAGGAGGTTCGGAAACAAAAGCTGAGGACCCAACCACGCGTACAACTTGGCCGCAAATAACAGGGCAGACAAGCACAACAGCACAGGCTGGTTTGTCAGAGATGGTTTCAGAAGTGACCCTGTATCTGCCCCTGCCTTGGGAGGTGCTCACAATCCAGCCAGTAGAAGTTTTGAAGAATATTCTGTTGGTGGATAAAGACATAAACCAAGGCCAAAGAGAAGCTGTCTGGGGAGAGAGCCAATGCCCAAGGTGAAAAGAAGGAGCCAGTGCCCTGGCTGTAGGGGGTGGACAGGGGGGAAGAAAACAGGTCTGAAGAGCCTTAGTCCATAAGCGCTGTGCTGCTGGAGGCCAAGATGGAGGACATCTAGGCCAGTCAAGATGATCCCTCAAGTGATTGGAGGATGTCAGCTGGAAAGCCATGGGAGAGAGTCTTTTCCCATCTGGAGTACAAATGTCAGCAAGGGAAATAGCCTTGAGTGACATTCGAATGTGATTCAAGAGGGACAAGTCAGCACCTCTGAAGCCAGCGTTGACAAAGGCCTGCATGAGATAACAGTCATTGGAACGTAGCAGAGGAAGATCTGGGAAGTCTTCAAACAAGCTCACAGGGTAAACAGAGAAAAACTTCCACACATGTTTGTACCAGCAAGGAGTGACGTATGAAGCAAAAGGATGATATGGTGTGACACCAAGATGGAGAGGAATGCCAAGTTCGAGCCGGAGAGACTCAGCAGTTAGCTTGAGAATCCTACCAGTTTGGGAGGACCTGACAGATTCCTGAAAGAGAGTGGCAATATGACTGAACTCTTGGAGGAGGTATGGATGAATGAAACCAAAGCCTTGATAGAGGGAAGGACCATAGAATACATGTCTAGGAAAGGTCCGTGACATCCCTGCTTTATTCAGCACAGGAACAAGAGCTGGGTGAATTATCTGAGTCCAGGTGGCCTCATCAAGTTGCGTGACAGGCATGGGGTATTCAACAGACTTCATGAAAGAATACCGGAAGGTGTAGAGGGATGCGCGCTTCTCACACTTGGAAGCCTTGAGTTGAGAGCCAAAAGACTGAGACTGGGACTTCATGTGAGCAATCTGTGCGTCCTCATTGCCATCCATGGAGATAAAAACCCCAAGGGTCTTGTCAGCATGGTCAACTTCAAACCGATCCAGGGTAGCTTGATTGCCATTCTTGTCAGCAACAGAGAAGTCACCCGGCATGTCAGCAATGGAGCAATAGTCCCAACCGGATCCATTCCATTTGAAATCAATCAAATAACAGAAGGATTTGGCAGGTTCAATAGCACCACCAGTGGCAATAATCCCTCCAGCCCAGCGGTCAAGAGCTTCCTGAAAATCAACAGCCAATTCCTCACCAGATGTTGAGGAATCAGAGCCAGCACAAAACAAATCTGTGTCATCCACAAAGGCAAAACCCACAAGAGAAACCAGTTGCAGTGACAATGAAGTGATAAGATGGACACCATGCCCAGCCTGTTGCATCATTCGGAAGACAATTGTTGACACCAAAGCCCAAAGAGTTGGACCAATACCATTGCCTTGGCCACAACCACTGAGAGGAATAGGTTCATCACCATACACAGGGCCGGACCGACCAAAACCTGTCTTGATGTGGTGTTTGGCATGTTGCAAAGTAGACAGAAGAACTTCACACACATGGGCAGGAACCCCAAAGCTCTGAAGAGTGAGACCTGCAATGGGATGAGATATCCTATCATAACAGCCCTTGGCATCATTCATAGCCACAGCACCAGATCTGCGCTTCTGCCTCAACACATCACATATGAGCTTCTTGTTCAGGCAGGTGTTGATGGCCTTGTGGTGTTTCCTGCTTCCATGTTGATCGACAGCCACTGCATTGGCACGTTCAGCATGGGCAAGAATGCGTCTGCCAATCATCTTGTTGTTGATTTGGAACTCAGGAGACATCAGCTGAATAAGCCTCATCTTATCCACTCTATATTCACCAGGTTTCTTGAAGATCTCAACATCAGTGATGACCTGCCAAGCAGAAGGAGAGAAGCCAACAATCAATGGGACAGATCTCAGGAGAGTGTCAAACTTGTTCAGCTGGGGATCAAGGGCAAAAGCCTTGTGGTGGGCAAAACTCAAACAAGAAGGTTCACTTGCTGTGCTTTCCTTTTGGGGTTTCCAGGCAGCAGCATTGTCAGCTGGAGACACTGAATAGTCAAAGGGGGGCAAACTCAGTATAGAGTCAGGGACTTTGAGACAGGAAAGAAATTCAGAAAGGTATTTGTCAGTGGCAGGAGGAGGATTATATGTGCCATCAAGAACATGAGTAGCAGCATGGGCAGTGCCTAGATATCCGAAATCTTGAATGAAGGAGGGATGCATGGAAGGAGTGCCAAGACACTGCTGTTGACGCCGGACATTGGATTCAGCCATAGCTGGAACCATAGTAGACTGAGACTCCAAGACCTGTTCAACACCATCAGGGCCGACTGCAATAGCTCGCAAGACTGCTGACTTGTTGACACGTCCCCGAATAGACCGAGCAGCGAGGCCAAGCTCTCTTTGAAGCCGTTCCCTGCGCATCCTGGCACGAATCTGGGAAGCATTCTGGTTGTGAGGCTTGCCTTCAGCAAGAAGTGCATCCACCAGGCCTTGATTGAAGGAGTCTCTCCATGAGGGGGCCAATGTAACATGCTACCGTATGTTACTCTACGAGGGCTCTAAATGATTATTGAATCCCGCATGTACTCCAATATATGTGGTATTCATGTATGTATGTTTGGTATATATACACATACAACGGACACTGGTTAAATATTGAAATATCAAGATAAACAGGACTCGCCGATTATTGATATTATGCCCGCCGAATAATGTTATCATTATTTGATCGTTCAGCCATACTCAAGGAATAATCATTCCCATCTCGCAAAGTATTCAACCATTCTCGTAAACACACAATTTTATAATTTTATTAACCTTTCATCATTAAAATACCTCTATCGCGTACCACTCCATCTAATTCTACCCTAGAGTGTAAACAACAGTAATTACTGTCCGCTTGAAAGTAGAAGACAAAGACAAGAACTCAGTACTGAATCCAAAACATCCCTTATCCTAAACAACAGGGGTACATCGATACTCTGACAAGCAAAAAGAAATAACAACGTCGATCGAAATCTACAACCGATCGAACGCAAACTACGACGAACGAAACGATCGATATCTACGAAACGATCTCTACAAACCAACCGAATACCAATCGATCGCACAACGAAGCGATCGAACGCTACGAATCAACAGGGCAGGACTTTACAGAGATCCTCCAATCAATTATACTCCTTCATTCAAGAGAAGCCAAGACCATTCTGCTCCACAGCTTCCCAAGCAAATGGATCAACAGCTATGGTCTAATCCACCAAGGAATACAAGAAGATACCACTGTACGATTCATCGTCGACCACATGAGCTGCTTAGAACGCCAAAGCAAAAGACGAACGTCGAACGCTGATTCGGACGCTGACAGCATCGATAGCAACAGCTCTAATTCGGACAGTGATAGCAACGCGGAATCCGAAGAAGAAAAAGAGCAAGAGCCATCCGGTGGCAAAAGGAAATATAACAATCCCTGCAGAATTCCGGGACACGACCACGATTGGTCCGAGTGTCCAAAGAACAGATATTCCAAAAGAAATAAGAGCAATAGCAGCAACAACAGCACTGCTACGACTCCTAGCAATGAAAATGGAAGCACTGCTTCAACAGAATCGCTCCAAGCGCATGTAAGGACGCGTCGAGAGAAACTTCGATGGCAGTCTCCAATGGCTACCATAGCCACTCGAACAAAACAAAACAATATAAGGATCACAGTATCCAGCACCGTGCCTCCAGCTCCCCTGGACCTGGATGCCAGCTCAGCCCTGCTGACTGGGAAGACGCATGGAGGGGAACCCCCAGAAAGGAGGGAAGGAACCTACAGAGATGAGCCCTGTTGCAAATGAAACAAAATAAAAACGTTCGAACTACAAAACAAAGCGCTCAGTCCGATCCACAGTGACGGCAACAACAATCAACCAAATAAAAACAATAAACAGATTCAATGGCAAATACAAACAAACGCAATAAAGATCTGGACGCAGATCGGTTCGGACGCGAACCAGTTGCAAGGGTACAGACGCTAAAAGCCATGAATCAATCAATCGAATCCAATCACAATATCGATATCGATAAGGGTACAAACGCAAAACAAAATAAAGGGTACAGCAGCAACAACAAGGCCAACCTTGTTCCGGACAAACAAATAGTCCACAGGGAGCTCCAAAAATAAGAGAGCAATCCCACAAAATATACATTCAAAACCCACAGAGGTGCTCTGGAGTTACAAAATCCGAAATTCCAGTAGACTGCTGCAAACACACCCAAATAAAGACCGGCAAAGTATCCGGCAAATCACAATTGACTTTGAACGCAATTCAATACAACATTAACAATGCGTCCCCTCTCTGCTTTTACATATAATTGCAGACAAACCGCAAGGAAATAACATCCAACGCAGCTCGGCTTTTCACCTACCTTAACTCCATTTCCAACAGGAGGTGTTTTTATGCCTAAGAGCAATCGATTTCGAACATCAACCTAATTTCAAAATCAGCTCCACTACCCCGAGAGGTACATCACCGTTGGGGGAGGAAAAGAATTTTCTTCGACTCTTTTTCTATTTTTACCATGTCTTTACGACCCTTCTCAAGAACAAGAAACAAATCTTCGATTTTTTGAGTATCACAAAGAACCTTCTTCAATCCCACTTCAATTTACATCACCATAAATCTTCCGAATATCAACGGCATATCTTCAACCGGTTCTCCAAACGTATTGTATTGAACTACAACTCCGAACCTGTTGTATTGAACCACATGCAAACTTCACCTAATCATCGGGGAACTATGTAACATGCTACCGTATGTTACTCTACGAGGGCTCTAAATGATTATTGAATCCCGCATGTACTCCAATATATGTGGTATTCATGTATGTATGTTCAGTATGTATACACATACAACGGACACTGGTTAAATATTGAAATATCAAGATAAACAGGACTCGCCGATTATTGATATTATGCCCGCCGAATAATGTTATCATTATTTGATCGTTCAGCCATACTCAAGGAATAATCATTCCCATCTCACAAAGTATTCAACCATTCTCGTAAACACACAATTTTATAATTTTATTAACCTTTCATCATTAAAATACCTCTATCGCGTACCACTCCATCTAATTCTACCCTAGAGTGTTACAGCCAATTTCTTCACTGCCCGGTATTGCTTGTAAGCTTGTTTCAGATGGAGGATAGCACTGGAAAGATCACTGTGTTCCCCTTTGTAAAGAGAAAGCTTGCATGCCAGCCTTTTCAAAACAGTATGACTGGTGGACACACCCTGTCGCAACTTAACAACACGCCTCCAAAAGTCAATTGTATCACGATAGACTTGCAGCTTTGGTGACCATGGAACCAAACCAGCTCTAGTGTGGCAGAGGTTTTGTTCAACAGAGAGCCTGAGAGAGGTGGAGGTTTCATGGAGTACTTCATATGTGGTGATGAGATCAGCGCGCACAGAAATATCCCCAGACTGAAACTGAGCCAGTAGGTGCTCCAGCTTAGCTTGGAGAGAAAACACTCCAGCCTTGAGAAAGCTGTGCCTCACTCGCTTGAAATACCGTTGGCGGAGATGAGGGTGGGAGGACTGGAGTTTAGAATGAGAGAAGCTCACAGGAGGTGGCAGATGTTTGCCCATGAGGCTGCAATTACAGACTTCAATCCAAAGCAGTCTGTGGTCAGATTCCATACCTTGGGCACCACCAAAGGGGCAATACCCAGCCCTGAGAACATCAACATTCTCAGAGACCCAAATGGCATCAATTGGTGTTCTGGTAGTGTTTCTGTTGTGAGTGGCAGGAGGAGAAGACTTACTATGAAGGGTAAGAATGGCCTCTCTGAAACCAAGAGCCTGGAGCTCAAAAGACAAGCCATCAGTCCTAACATCAGCATTCTGGTCAATCCCAACAATGACCTGGTCACCTGCACCCAGACAAGCCTGAAGGGCAGCAGTCAAATCCCTGTGAAAAAGAATGCATGGATTGGGACTGAAAAGATGTTCAGCTGCTTGAAAGTAACGGTACTGTTGATTCCAAACTGAGCCAAGGTCCCTGTCATTTTCAACAGGGCAGTAAGCAGAAAACATAGTGACAGTGTGGCCATCCCTGCCCTGAAACTTGACAAAGGACCATCTTCCAAGACCAGAAGGATCAGCCCCATGGGCAACCTTGTGGGAACTGAACAGTTGATCAATGGAAAACCCTGTGCCACCAGGCTGAAGCCATGAGCAGTCAGAAGCTTCGTGCTTGTTGTTGGCAAGATAGGAAAAACTTGAGGGACAGACATTCTTCATGCGCCTATTAAAAAGATCACAGGGCAGGAGTTTGGATTCATTCAAACAATGTTCAGCAAAAAGCGCCACACTTGCGTTGCTCTTGATAAATTGACGGGAGTTGTGCTTGGACCTGGACATAAAAGCAGCTCTACGCTGGGGTCCAATGTTTTGGAAGGTGATGATGGTGGAATTAGATGATGGAGCTTGAGGAAAGGAATGACCAAAACTGTCAGAATCCTTAGCAGCAAGAGAGTCTCCATGAAGAGTTAATTGGACAAAATGAGAGACAGGGGAAGAGGCGGAGGGGGAAAAGGGAGAAACAGTAGAAGCATTGATGGGATTTGGATTGGAAGGCACCCCATCAAACCTCATACCAGAAGAGCTAACCATGATCAGAAGGAAACCGAGTCTGTCGCACGGAAGGAAGAGTTGCCGGAGCTGATTTGGTGGAGACATTGGCATGGCTCAAATCACTGACACTAGCATCATGGCTGGAGGAGAATGCAATAGCAGCAACTCCAAGCCTCAAAGCAGAGGCTGCATCTTCCTCACCACCATGCAAACCAGATGGAAGGGCAGCATGAACGTCAGTTGAGGCATCAGGAGAGGCCACAGGGAGGTCACCAGCCATGGCATTATTGGGAGGAAGAGGAACTGCAGGGGGAAAATCAGGAGAGACACCAGGGGAGGCATCAGCCTTGGCAGCAGTGGGAGAATCACCTCCAGGAGGAGCAGCACTTGCAGGCGGTGAAGCCTGGACAGCAGTGAGATTGGAAGTGCCAGTAGCTAAGGTATCCATGGATTGGGAATCATCAAATCCACCACCACCACTGTCAGCACGGGCTTGGAGGTTAAAGTGCAAATCTAGATCAAAAGTGAGGTCTGGGGCAAGGTCAACTGACAAGTCATCATCAACAAGTTCCCAATCTCTTGCATCCCCATCACCAAAAAAGGGAAGAGAGTCATCCTGCATTGGATCTGCAGCAGGTTCAGTTTCCACAACACAATTGACAGCAGCATCCCAATGGTAAGCTTCCATTTCAGTCAAGCACTCAGAAGAGAACCATTGTCTAACACAAGAACCATACTGAGCTTCCAGAAAAATAGGCAGGAAAGACAACATGGCCATTGCTTCAGCCTTGGTAGTGATGTTGTACAAAGCAAGGATCTCGCCTCGGTATGAACTGGTATCAACAGAAAGAAAAAGAGGCCATGACCAATTGTCACGGGTTCTGATGCCAAGAAGCACACTGCGCAGTGTCTTCAAACCCAGCCCGTGGCCCAAGTCAACAGGAAGATCAAGATCAACTACCCCCAGAACAGGAGCAGTTTCATGGCTCTCAATAAATTTGGCTTGGCGGTGCTTAGCTTGGCGAACAGTCTTGAGCTTGGAAGGGGGGAGAGGCCTGTCAGAAGGATTGGTAGCTGTCTCAATGAACTTGTAGAATTTACCATCAGGTAAAGAGGCAATGTCTGAAGGTTTGCAATGGTTGAACTGGGCTTTGAGGAGCTTAACAGTTTGGGCGCGCTTTGTAGCATCACATAAAACATGAGCAGCCAGAACCGGATTGGGATCAGGAGTTCTGGAGTTGTCAAGGCTGATATTCTTCCTGATAACAGCAATAGGACATGCCTGAAACCTGGGATGAGTCTGAAGCAATTCGTTGTAGTGGTCAAGATCAAAACTCTGCATGTAAGATCCAAGGAGAAATCCACAGGTGACAATAACTGGGGCCTGTATGTGGTCAAACTTCAGGTCCATGTCACGGTCTCTGAGCCTCTGGAGCAAATGGACAGAAAAGAGAGTCTCCAGGGAAACACTGTGTCCCACAAAGAACCTTAAGTGAGGAGCAGTTCTGCTGCGAAGCCAGAGCTGAGCAACATACAATTCCAAGGTTTTCCTGTCAGGAAGGGTAGTCCAAAGCTTGGTAACAGGCTTGGCCTTGGGGTTGAGCCGTGCTCGTGAGGGAAAGACATACAACACCAGGCGCTTGTCAACAGTCCAAAGAAGATCCAAAGCTTCCTTGAGAGACTTGAGCAGTTCATCATACAGTTCCCCAGGGCGTTGTGACATCAACCTTGGAAGAGACAGAGTGACAAAAGAACTATGGGAACACTTGGTGCCAGCAGTTACATCCACTGGAGCCCGGGAGTCACTTGAGCAAACCCCTCGGCGTTGGAGGAAATGACCAGCAGAAGAGGACAAGACAGTAGCATCACCACCACCAGGAAGAAAGGACACTGATTTGGAAGTGGAAGATTTGGAAGTGGAAGCATCATCAGCCACAGGTGGCGCAGGTGTAGGAGGTCTCTTCTTGAAATGCCAGTGAGAGCCAAGCACCTGATTGGCTGCCAACCATACTTTGCCTTCAGTGCTGGGCAGAAGGTTGCCCTCACAATACAGGTCATCAAAACACTCAGGAGACATCTTGACCAAACCAATAAGACATTTCTTCAGGGCCTGGCCAGATGGTTGCTTGGTCCAGGCTGGGGCAGAGCCTTGAAAGCAAGCAGAGGCAAGAGAAGCCAAGGAATCTACAGAGGCATTGCGCCAATCAGGAGTGTCAGGAAAAGCCTCAGCATAAACAGGAGGGATGGCAGTCTGGCAAACATCATGGATGGATTTCTTGTCTTTACCCTCCTTCTTGCTGAAGAAGTGTGTAGGGCTTGGACACCCAGCCCATAACCGGTGACCTGTTGGAGATTTGCAAAAGGCCTGAATTGCAGGAGGTATGGGAGACTTGCCAGAACAGGGACCCTTACCATAAAAACACCAGAAGAAGGAAGCAGAATGAGCCCTGTTTGCAGCAGCCAGAGCCTCCTGGCGTTGGGATTGGCGTGCTTTCTGCTGAGAGGGATCAGACTTCTGGGCAGAGGAAAAGGCAAGAGTGGATTGCTTGAGGATAGATGAAGCAGGGACCTTGCCTGAGGTCACAGAACCCACTGGTGTGTGTCTGGACGTCTGTTGGCCTGGCAGCTGGGAGCCTGCCTGCTTGGATCCTGACTGCTGGGAGCCTGGTTGCTGGGATCCTGACGGCTCGGAGCCTGGCGGCTGGGAGCCTGAGGACTGGGAGCCTGTCAGCTTGGGGTCTGACAGCAGAGTACCTGACGACTGAGAGCCTGACAGAGCACCGGACGGCTGAGAGCCTGACTTCTGGGAGCCTAACTGAGAAGCTGCTGACAGAGAAGAAGGCTGCAAGGAATCCCCTGGAGCAGATTCAGTGCCAAGCATATCAACATCAGAAAGCACACTTGCAGATGAGGACACAGAAGAAGAGGAAGACATATCAGCAACAGAAGACCCATGCATAGAGGATGAAGAGACTGATGAGGCTGATGAAGAGGATGATCTGGTAGCAAGAGCAGGAGAAGGAGTGGCAAGAGCAGAGTTGGCACTAGAATGTCTAGGAGGGGTCTGTGGCACAAAGGGGCGCTTGCTAGACCGAGACCCAGAGGCAGACCTAGCAGAAGAAGAAGGCGTGGAAGATCTTTTCTTCCGGGAAGCAGGTTGGGAGGTGGGCCACCCCTTATTAGGAGGGGGAGGCATTGTACCAGAAGGGAAGCAGCTGATTGCAGAGACACCAGCTGAGGGCAGAAGGAACAACAGAAACACCGCTCTGGATCTAAAGATGCCAGGTGATAACACCAGTTGAGTTCAGAAGCAACCACAGAAACGCCACTGGAATGTTGAAAAGCCACAGCAGAAACGCAACCAACTGGGTGCAGGAGCAACAACAGACACGCCGCTTGGAGGTAGAAGTGCCAGGTGATGACAAAGGCCTGGGCGGAAGAAGCACCAGTGGAGGGCGAGGCAACAGCAGAAAACATCAAGTGAAGTGCAGGGGCAGCAGCAGAAACGCCAAGCTTGGATGGAGGAGTGTCAGGGGGTGACAATGGCCAGGGCAGGAGAAGCACCGGTTGAGGGCAAACAACAACAGAAAACCTCTATTAGAGTGCAGGATCACCAATGGAAACGCCGCGCTTGAATGGAGAAGTGCCAGGTTATGACAAAGGCCAGGGCAGGAGAAGCACCGGTTGAGGGCAAAGCAACAGCTGAAAATCAACCTGTTGGGTGCTGGGGCAACAGCAGACACGCCTCTTGGATGGAAAAGTGCCAGGTGATGACAAAGGCAGGGGCAGAAGAAGCACCGGTTGAGTGCAAAGCAACAGCTGAAAAGCAACCTGTTGGGTGCTGGGGCAACAGCAGACACGCCGCTTGGATGGAAAGGTGCCAGGTGATGACAAAGGCCGGGGCAGGAGAAGCACCGGTTGAGAGCAAAGGCCGGGGCAGGAGAAGCACCGGTTGAGGGCAAACTACTGCAGAACACCTCCAATGGAGTGCAGGGGCACCAACTGAAATGCCGCGCTTGAATGGAGAAGTGCCAGGTGCTGACAATGGCCGGGGCAGTAGAAGCACCGGTTGAGGGCAAAACAACAACTGAAAAGCAACCTGGTGGGTGCTGGGGCAACAGCAGACACGCCGCTTGGATGGAAAAGTGCCAGGTGATGACAAGGCCGGGGCAGGAGAAGCACCGGTTGAGAGCAAAGGCCGGGGCAGGAGAAGCACCGGTTGAGGGCAAACTACTGCAGAACACCTCCAATGGAGTGCAGGGGCACCAACTGAAACGCCGCGCTTGAGTGGAGAAGTGCCAGGTGATGACAATGGCCGGGGCAGGAGAAGCACCGGTTGAGGGCAAACAACAGCCGAAAAGCAAGCTGTTGGGTGCTGGGGCAACAGCAGACACGCCGCTTGGATGGAAAGGTGCCAGGTGATGACAAAGGTCGGGGCAGGAGAAGCACCGGTTGAGAGCAAAGGCCGGGGCAGGAGAAGCACCGGTTGGGGACAAACAACAGCAGAAAACCTCTAGGGGAGTGCAGGGGCACCAACTGAAACGCCGCGCTTGAATGGAGAAGTGCCAGGGTCTGACAATGGCCGGGGTAGAAGAAGCACCGGTTGTGGGCAAACAACAGCCGAAAAGCAAGCTATTGGGTGCTGGAGCAACAGCAGACACGCCTCTTGAATGGAGAAGTGCCAGGTGCTGACAATGGCCGGGGCAGTAGAAGCACCGGTTGAGGGCAAAGCAACAGCTGAAAAGCAAGCTGTTGGGTGCTGGAGCAACAGCAGACACGCCTCTTGGATGTAAAAGTGCCAGGTGATGACAAAGGCCGGGGCAGGAGAAGCACCGGTTGAGGGCAAACAACAGCTGAAAAGCAACCTGTTAGGTGCTGGGGCAACAGCAGACACTCCTCTTGGATGTAAAAGTGCCAGGTGATGACAAAGGCCGGGGCAGGAGAAGCACCGGTTGTGGGCAAAGGCCGGGGGAGGAGAGGCACCGGTTGAGGGCAAAGCAAGCTGAAAAGCAACCTGGTGGGTGCTGGGGCAACAGCAGACACGCCGCTTGAATGGAAAAGTGCCAGGTGATGACAAAGGCCGGGGCAGGAGAGGCACCGGTTGCGGGCAAATGCCAGTGGATAGGTTGATAGGTTGTATACTGGGAAACAGGGTACAGCAGCAACAACAGGTCCAACGTTGGTCTGGACAAGGAAAAACTCCAGGGGAACCAAAAGAAAGGACTGGAGCACTACCAGAAGAGTCACGTTCGAAACCCACAGAGGTGCTCTGGAGTTACAGAATTTAGAAACTCCAGTAGACCACTGCAAATCGTGTAGAAACAAACTGGCGTGATACAAAGACCTTGATACAAAGACCTTGAGCGAGGCAATTAGGGACCAGGGAAGCTGCTTGCTTGAAAACAGGGGCTTTAGTAGGAACACTTAGGGACCGGAGGATATCAATGGCAGGGCACATTTAAAAGGCTCAGGAGGGAACTTGAAGTTCAAACTCGCAAGTACTTATAAGTGGAAACAGTATCCAGGGGCAATTGGACTTGAAAACAAGGACCTTGAACGCGACACTTAGGGACCAGGGAAGCAGTGGAAACAGTATCCGGGGGCAATTGGCTTGAAAACAGGTACCTTGAGCGAGACACTTAGGGACCAGGGAAGCTGCTTGCTTGAAAACAAGGGCTTTAGTAGAAACACCTAGGGACCAGAGGGAGGCTTGTATCTTGAAAACAGTGTCGAACTTGAAGTTCAAGTTGGGGTGCTTAATAGCGAAAACACTTAGGGATCAGGGAACTCGCGAACACTTAGGGACCAGGGAAATTGTAGTCTTGAAAACAAGGGGCGGTAGTAGCTGTAGTCTTGGAAACAAGAGTGCAATAAGTAGGAGGTACTTAGGGATCGGTTGGTCTTGGCTTGAAAACAGGTGTAGTAAGGGGAGCCTTAAGAGAAAACACTTAGGGACTAGGGGGCTTGGCTAGGAAACAGGGGTACTCTTAAGTGATAAACACTTAAGGAGCAGTGGGCAATTGGCTTGAAAATAAAGGGGGTAACTGGAAGATATGCTCGCGAACTTGCAAATACTTATGGGTCAGCGCGTAGGAACCTTCTAGAAGGGGAGTGTATATGTGTTCGGTCTTGAAGAATGTAGAACGTTAATTGGGTCTGATCTTGAAGAATGTAGAACGTTAAGTGGATATCACTTAAGGGGCTTGAAAGACTGTATAGCGTTAAATAATGAGGTAGCTTGAAAACAGATCGAAAAACAAACCGAGCCCGGAGACAAAGCGAAAGAAAACAGAATCAGCTGTAGAAATTAGTACTGCAATTGCTGTAGAAAATTATGTGTCCGTTTGCTTGTTGCCGAAGCTGCCGAATCGATCGATCGACCGACCGACAGGAAACAAGCAACCACAGCAACCAAAGGAAGCAAGGAGCAGCCAAACAAACAGCAGAATCAGATAGAGGAGGTCTCTGTTAATAGGTGTAGAGCTTGGTGTTGTTGTAGGAGCTTTAGAAGTGAGTGAGATATCAAAGGGGGATTGTGTGTAGAAATCTACGTGTTTTAAGTACTGGAACATCGGAACGTCGGACAAAATCGCGCGTCGCAAAATTGTATGAATAATTGTGTGTTATTTCACTTTATGAGATGGGATTGAAATTAGAGAGAGGAAATAATGAGCGATGCGGTCATCGCGACCTTCTCATATAATAACCATCCCTGTATATAACATATATTCCGTATGTAACCTTAATCGTATAATCGCTCTCTTCTGCATGCCTGTTCGCACATACCGGATATCCATACATGGATACCTTATATATGTATATGAATCCCATGTGGGATTCGGTTAATTATTAATTCGTAACACTGCTAGCCTACGCTAGCATGTTACATAGTGCCTCATGATTGAACAATTTTCGCATCGCGCATTTTGTCCGACGTTCCGATGTTCCAGTACTTAAAACACGTAGACTTCTACACAACTTTCCCCTTTGATATCTCACTCACTTCTAAAGCTCCTACAACAAAACCAAGCACTACACCTATTAACAGAGACCTCCCCTATCTGATTCTGCTGTTTGTTTGGCTGCTCCTTGCTTCCTTTGGTTGCTTTGGTTCCTTGTTTCCTGTCGGTCGGTCGATCGATTCGGCAGCAACACAAGCAAACAAGGACACATAATTTTCTACAGCAAGCCCAGTACTAATTCTACAGCAGCCCTGCTCCGGTTAGTCTCCACACTCAGTTTGTCTCCGAGCTCGGTTTGTTTTTCGATCTGTTTTCAAGCTACCTTATTATTTAACGCTATACAGTCTTTCAAGCCCCATAAGTGATACCCACTTAACGTTCTACATTCTTCAAGGTTGAACCCACTTAACGTTCTACATTCTTCAAGATCGAACACATATACACCCCCCTTCGAGAAGGTTCCTACTCGCTGATCCCTAAGTCTTTACAAGTATCTCCAAGTACTATCAAGCTCCCGCGAGCATATCTTCCAGTTCCCCCTTTATTTTCAAGCCAATTGCCCACCGCTCCTTAAGTGTTTATCACTTAAGAGTACCCCTGTTTCCTAGCCAAGCCCCCTAGTCCCTAAGTGTTTTTGCTTAAGGCTCCCCCTACTACACCTGTTTTCAAGCCAAGACCAACCGATCCCTAAGTACCTCCTACTTATTGCACTCTTGTTTCCAAGACTACAGCTACTACAGCCCCTTGTTTTCAAGACTACAATTTCCCTGGTCCCTAAGTGTTCGCGAGTTCCCTGATCCCTAAGTGTTTTCGCTATTAAGCAACCCCAACTTGAACTTCAAGTTCGACACTGTTTTCAAGACACAAGCCTCCCTCTGGTCCCTAGGTGTTTCTACTAAAGCCCCTGTTTTCAAGCAAGCAGCTTCCCTGGTCCCTAAGTGTCTCGCTCAAGGTCCCTGTTTTCAAGCCAATTGCCCCTGGATACTGTTTCCATTTCCCCCCTCTACGTAAATTCTACAGGGCCAAAAGTGGTACTTCTATTCCATTTGCCCGCAACTCTGGACAGAACTACCAGAATTTTCCCTGTAGAATTCTACAGCAGCTCTGTTCCGTGATATCCCCCTAACGTTCTACGTTCTTCAAGGTTAAGTCTTTTCAAGTTGAAGTTGTCGAACACATACAAGACTACAGTTTCCCTGGTCCCTGTTCCAAGCAGCTTCCCTGGTCCCTAAGTGTCTCGCTCAAGCTACCTATTTTCAAGCCAATTGCCCCTGGATACTGTTTCCACTTATAAGTACTTGCGAGTTTGAACTTCAAGTTCCCTCCTGAGCCTTTTAAGTGTGCCCTGCCATTGATATCCACCGGTCCCTAAGTATTCCTACTAAAGCCCCTGGTTTCTACGCAAGCAGCTGCCCTGTGGTCCCTACAAGTCTACAAGCCAATTTGCTGCAGTTTCTACACGATTTGCAGTGGTCTACTGGGATTCTAAATTCTGAAACTCCAGAGCACCTCTGTGGGTTTCAAACGTGACTCTTCTGGTAGTGCTCCAGTCTTTTCTTTTGGTTCCCCTGGAGCTTTTCCTTGTCCAGCCCAAAGTTGGACCTGTTGTTGCTGCTCTACCCTGTTACCCAGCCTACAATTTTGCACCTAAGCGGCGTTTCTGTTGTTGTTTCTGCATTCAACTGGTGGTTTTTTCTGCTGTTGACCTGCCCTCAACCGGTGCTTCTGACAGCCTACCAGCGCCCGAGCCAACACGCCTATTCAGACGATCCTCGCCCCACCATGCCTCTCCCCCCGCCAGCTTCCAGGCGAAAAAGGTCTACCTTGGCTAACACTCCTTCAAACAAACGCGCCTTTACGGGGACCCCTTCCCGCCGACTACCTGCTGGTCCCGTTCTTCAGGCTACTCCCTCTCCCCCTCCCTCTCCCCGTACAGCTAGGGATTCACTCCCTTCTGATGATGATATGTCCTTCACTTCTGCTGTGTCTACTGGTGCACTAGATGATGTTGATATGAGCACTGAGCAGTCAGGCACTGGGCATTCAGACACAGGGCATTCAGGCAGTGGGCAGTCCGACAGTGGGACGTCTGACAGTGGGAAGTCCAACAGTGGGAAGCCCAACAGTGGAAAGTCCAACAGTGCGACGTCTAGGGATGGCCAGCCAGGCTCTGAGCACTCAGACTCTAAGCACCCTCCTTCCAAGGTCTCTCCTTCCAAGTCTAGTCTGAAACAAGCTACTCTTGCATTTCTTTCTGACACACCGTCTGCAGAGCGACACGCCCTGCGCAAGAAAGCCCTGGCTGCTGCCAACAAAGCTCACTCAGATTCCTTCCTCTGGTGCTTCTACGGTAAGGGGCCTTTTACTGGTCGTGCTTCCATTCCCACCCCTATCCACACTCTTCGTAAAACTCCAGCAGGATCCCGGCTATGGACTGGGTGTCCTAGTCCCACTCACTTCTTCAGCAAGAAAGATGGGAATGACAAGAAATCCATCCATGATGTCTGTCAGTCTGCCATCCCTCCAGCATATGCTCAAGCTTTTCCTGACAACCCTGAGTGGAGAACTGCTTCTGTGGAGTCCCTGGTTTCCCTTGCTTCTCTCTGCTTTCAAGCCTCTGCAGACTGGACCAAGCAACCTTCAGGCCATGCTCTGAAGAGATGTCTTATTGGTTTGGCCCAGATGTCTCCTGAGTGTTTTGATGACCTGTATTGTGAAGGTAACCTTTTGCCCAGCACTGAAGGAAGAGTTTGGTTGGCAGCCAATCAGGTGCTTGGCTCCCACTGGCATTTCAAGAAGCGACCTCCTACACCTGCGCCAGCTGCAGTTGATGATGCTTCCACTTCCAAATCAGTATCCTTTCTTCCTGGTGGTGGTGATGCTACTGTCTTGTCCTCCTCTGCTGGGCATTTCCTCCAACGCCGAGGGGTATGCTCCAGTGATTCTAGAGCTCCAGTGGATGTCACTGCTGGCACCAAGTGTTCTCATAGTTCTTATGTCACTCTGTCCCTTCCAAGGTTGATGTCACAACGCCCTGGGGAACTATATGATGAGCTGCTCAAGTCTCTCAAGGAAGCTTTGGATCTTCTATGGACTGTTGACAAGCGCCTGGTGTTGTATGTTTTTCCCTCAAGAGCCAGGCTCAACCCCAAGGCCAAGCCTGTTACCAAGTTTTGGACGACACTTCCTGACAGGAAGACCTTGGAATTGTATGTTGCTCAGCTCTGGCTTCGCAGTAGAACTGCTCCTCATCTACGCTTCTTTGTGGGCCACAGTGCTTCCCTGGAGAAACTCTTTTCAGCACAATTGCTCCAGAGGCTCAGAGACCGTGATATGGACCTGAAATATGACCACATACAGGCCCCAGTTATTGTCACATGTGGCTTTCTCCTTGGATCTTACATGCAGAGTTTTGATCTTGACCACTACAACGAATTGCTTCACACTCATCCCAGGTTTCAGGCGTGTCCTATTGCTGTTATCAGGAAGAATATCAGCCTTGACAACTCCAGAACTCCTGATCCCAATCCGGTTCTGGCTGCTCATGTTTTATGTGATGCAACAAAGCGCGCCCAAACTGTTAAGCTCCTCAAAGCCCAGTTCAACCGTTGCAAACCTTCAGACATTGCCTCTTTACCTGATGGTAAATTCTACAAGTTTATTGAGACAGCTACCAATCCTTCTGACAGACCTCTTCCCCCCTCCAAGCTCAAGACTGTTCGCCAGGCTAGGCACCGCCAAGCTAAATTTATTGAGAGCCATGAAACTGCTCCTGTTCTGGGGGTAGTTGATCTTGATCTTCCAGTTGACCTGGGCCAAGGGCTGGGTTTGAAGACACTGCGCAGTGTGCTTCTGGGTATCAGAACCCGTGACAATTGGTCATGGCCTCTTTTTCTTTCTGTCGATACCAGTTCATACCGAGGCGAGATCCTTGCTTTGTACAATATCACTACCAAGGCTGAAGCAATGGCCATGTTGTCTTTCCTGCCTATTATACTGGAAGCTCATTATGGTTCTTGTGTTCGACAATGGTTCTCTTCTGAGTGCTTGACTGAAATGGAAGCCTACCATTGGGATGCTGCTGCCAATTGTGTTGTGGAAACTGAACCTGCTGCAGATCCAATGCAGGATGACTCTCTTCCCTTTTTTGGTGATGGGGATGCAAGAGATTGGGAACTTGTTGATGATGACTTGTCAGTTGACCTTGCCCCAGACCTCACCTTTGATCTGGATCTGCACTTTAACCTCCAAGCCCGTGCTGACAGTGGTGGTGGAGGTTTTGATGATTCTCAATCCATGGATACTTTAGCAACCGGTACTTCCAATCTCACTGATGTCCAGGCTTCAGCGCCTGCAGTTGGTGTTCCTACTGGAGGTGATCCTTCCAATGTTGCCAAGGCTGATGCCTCTCCTGGTATTCCTCCTGAAGTTCCCCCTGCAGTTCCTGACCCTCCCCAGAATGCCATGGCCGGTGACCTCCCTGTGGCCTCTCCTGATTCCTCAACTGCAGTTCCTGCTGCCGGTGGTGGGGAAGACGCAGCCTCTGCACTGAGGCTTGGAGTTGCTGCAATTGCATTCTCCTCCAGCCATGATGCTAGCGTCAGTGATTTGAGCCATGCCAATGTTTCCACCAAATCAGCTCCGGCAACTCTTCCATCCCTGCGACAGACTGGGTTTCCTTCTGATCATGGTTAGCTCTTCTGGTATGAGGTTTGATGGGGTGCCTTCCAATCCAAATCCCATCAATGCTTCTACTGTTTCTCCCTTTTCCCCCTCCGCCTCTTCCCCTGTCTCTCATTTTGTCCAATTAACTCTTCATGGAGACTCTCTTGCTGCTAAGGATTCTGATAGTTTTGGTCATTCCTTTCCTCAAGCTCCATCCTCTAATTCCACCATTATCACCTTCCAAAACATTGGACCCCAACGTAGAGCTGCCTTTATGTCCAGGTCCAAGCACAACTCCCGACAATTTGTCAAGAGCAACGCCAGTGTGGCGCTTTTTGCTGAACATTGTTTGAATGAATCCAAGCTCCTGCCCTGTGATCTTTTTAATAGGCGCATGAAGAATGTCTGTCCCTCAAGTTTTTCCTATCTTGCCAACAACAAGCATGAAGCTTCTGACTGTTCATGGCTTCAGCCTGGTGGTACAGGGTTTTCCATTGATCAACTGTTCAGTTCCCACAAGATTGCCCATGGGGCTGATCCTTCTGGTCTTGGGAGATGGTCCTTTGTCAAGTTTCAGGGCAGGGATGGTTACACTGTCACTATGTTTTCTGCTTACTGCCCTGTTGAAAATGACAGGGACCTTGGTTCCGTCTGGAATCAACAGTACCGATACTTTCAAGCAGCTGAAAATCTTTTCAGTCCCAACCCATGCATTCTCTTTCACAGGGATTTGACTGCTGCCCTTCAGGTCTGTCTGGGTGCAGGTGACCAGGTCATTCTTGGGATTGATCAAAATGCTGATGTTCGGACTGATGGCTTGTCTTTTGAGCTCAAGGCTCTTGGTTTCAGAGATGCCATTCTTACCCTTCATAGTCAGTCTTCTCCTCCTGCCACTCACAACCGCAACACTACCAGAACACCAATTGATGCCATTTGGGTCTCTGAGAATGTTGATGTTCTCAGGGCTGGGTATTGTCCCTTTGGTGGCGCCTATGGTATGGAATCGGACCACAGAATGCTTTGGATTGAAGTCTGTAATTGCAGCCTCATGGGCAAACACCTGCCATCTCCCGTGAGCTTCTCTCATTCCAAACTCCAGTCCTCCCACCCTCATCTGCGCCAACGGTATTTCAAGCGTGTCAGGCACAGCTTTCTCAAGGCTGGAGTGTTTTCTCTCCAAGCTAAGCTGGAACACCTCCTGGCTCAGTTTCAGTCTGGGGATATTTCTGTGCGCGCTGATCTCATCACCACATATGAAGTCCTCCATGAAACCTCCACCTCTCTCAGGCTCTCTGTTGAACAAAACCTTTGCCACACAAGAGCTGGTCTGGTTCCATGGTCCCCGAAGCTGCAAGTCTATCGTGATACAATTGACTTTTGGCGGCGTGTTGTTAAGCTGAGACAGGGTGTGTCCACCAGTCATACTGTTTTGAAAAGGCTGGCATGCAAGCTTTCTCTCTACAAAGGAGAACACTGTGATCTTTCCAGTGCTGTCCTCCACCTGAAACAAGCTTACAGGCAATACCGGGCAGTGAAGAAATTGGCCCCCTCTTGGAGAGACTCCTTCCATCAAGGCCTGGTGGATGCACTTCTTGCTGAAGGCAAACCTCACAACCAGAATGCTTCCCAGATTCGTGCCAGGATGCGCAGGGAACGTCTTCAAAGAGAGCTTGGCCTTGCTGCTAGGTCTATTCGGGGACGTGTCAACAAGTCAGCTGTCTTGAGAGCTATTGCGGTTGGCCCTGATGGTGCTGAACAGGTCTTGGAGTCCCAGTCCACTATGGTTCCAGCTATGGCTGAATCCAATGTCCGGCGTCAACAGCAGTGTCTTGGCACTCCCTCCATGACTCCCTCCTTCATTCAAGATTTTGGCTACCTCGGCACAGCCCATGCTTCTGCTCAAGTTCTTGATGGCACATATAATCCTCCTCCTGCCACTGACAAATACCTGTCTGAATTTCTTTCTTGTCTCAAAGTCCCTGCCTCTATTCTGAGTTTGCCTCCCTTTGACTATTCAGTGTGTCCAGCTGACAATGCTGCTGCCTGGAAACACCAAAGGGAACGCACAGCAAGTGAACCTTCTTGTTTGAGTTTTGCCCACCACAAGGCTTTTGCCCTGGATCCCCAGTTGAACAAGTTTGACACTCTACTGAGATCCGTCCCATTGATTGTTGGCTTCTCTCCTTCTGCCTGGCAGGTCATCACGGATGTTGAGATATTCAAGAAACCTGGTGAATATAGAGTGGATAAGATGAGACTCATCCAGTTGATGTCTCCTGAGTTCCAAATCAACAACAAGATGATTGGCAGACGCATTCTTGCCCATGCTGAACGTGCCAATGCAGTGGCGGTTGATCAACATGGAAGCAGGAAACACCACAAGGCCATCAACACCTGCTTGAACAAGAAGCTCATCTGTGATGTGTTGAGGCAGAAGCGCAGATCCGGTGCTGTTGCTATGAATGATGCCAAGGGCTGTTATGATAGAATCTCTCATCCCATTGCAGGTCTCACTCTCCAGAGCTTTGGTGTTCCTGCACATGTGTGTGAAGTTCTTCTTTCTACTCTGCAACATGCTAAGCACCACATCAAAACTGGTTTTGGTCGTTCCGGCCCTGTGTATGGTGATGAACCTGTTCCTCTCAGTGGTTGTGGCCAAGGCAATGGTATTGGTCCAACTCTTTGGGCCTTGGTGTCAACCATTGTCTTCCGAATGATGCAACAGGCTGGGCATGGTGTCCATCTTATCACTTCTTTGTCACTGCAACTGGTTTCTCTTGTGGGTTTTGCCTTTGTGGATGACACAGATTTGTTTTGTGCTGGCTCTGATTCCTCAACATCTGGTGAGGAATTGGCTGTTGATTTTCAGGGAGCTCTTGACCGATGGGCTGGAGGGATTATTGCCACTGGTGGTGCGATTGAACCTGCCAAATCCTTCTGTTATTTGATTGATTTCAAATGGAATGGATCCGGTTGGGACTATCGCTCCATTGCTGACATGCCCGGTGACTTCTCTGTTGCTGATAAGAATGGCAATCGCGCTACCCTGGATCGTTTTGAAGTTGACCATGCTGACAAGACCCTTGGGGTTTTTATCTCCATGGATGGCAATGAGGAAGCCCAGATTGCTCACATGAAGTCCCAGTCTCAGTCTTTTGGCTCTCAACTCAAGGCTTCCAAGTGTGAGAAGAGGTCATCCCTCTACACATTCAAGTATTCTTTCATGAAGTCTGTTGAATACCCCATGCCTGTCACGCAACTTGATGAGGCCACTTGGACTAAGATAATTCACCCAGCTCTTGTTCCAGTGCTGAATAAAGCAGGGATGTCACGGACATTTCCCAGACATGTATTCTATGGTCCTTCCCTCTATCAAGGCTTTGGTTTTATTCACCCCTACCTCCTCCAAGAGTTCAGTCATATTGCCACCCTCTTTCAGGAATCTGTCAGGTCCTCCCAAACTGGTAGGATTCTCAGGCTAACTGCTGAGTCTCTACGGCTCGAACTTGGCATTCCTCTCCATCTTGGTGTCACACCATATCATCCTTTTGCTTCCTATGTCACTCCCTGCTGGTACAAACATGTGTGGAAGTTTTTCTCTGTTCACCCTGTGAGCTTGTTTGAAGACTTCCCAGATCTTCCCCTGCTACGTTCCAATGACTGCTATCTCATGCAAGCCTTTGTCAACGCTGGCTTCAGAGGTGCTGACTTGTCCCTCTTGAATCACATGCGCATGTCACTCAAGGCTATCTCCCTTGCTGACATTTGTACTCCAGATGGGAAGAGACTCTCTCCCATGGCTTTCCAGCTGACTATCCTCCAATCACTTGAGGGATCATCTTGACTGGCCGAGATGTCCTCCATCTTGGCCTCCAGCAGCAAAGCGCTTATGGACTAAGGCACTTCAGACCTGTTTTCTTCCCCCTTGTCCACCCCCTGCAGCCAGGGCACTAGCTCCTTCTTTTCATCTTGGGCCTTGGCTCTCTCCCCAGACAGGCTTCTCTTTGGCCTTGGTTTTTGTCTCCATCCACCAACAGAATATTCTTCAAAACTTCTACTGGCTGGACTGTGAGCACCTCCCAGGGCAGGGGCAGATACAGGGTCACTGCTGAAATCCTTTCTGACAAACCAGCCTGCGCTGATGTGCTTGTCTGCCCTGTTATTTGTGGCCAAGTTGTCCGCGTTGTCGGGTCTTCAGCCTTTGTTTCTGAACTTCCTGACAAGGATCCTCTGGAGTACAATCCATTTGATTCTCTTCCAGACTCCCCGGCAGATGCCTTTGACGCACTCTGTGCGTCTCCAAGGGTACTTCTCCACAAATATTCCCTACCACAGGCTGGCTGTCAGCACATAGTTGATGCTATCCAGAGAGGTACTGCCAGTGCTGTCTGCGATGGTTCATTTGATCCGGAACTTCTCAGAGGAACTTCTGCTTTCATCCTGTCACCCAATACCTCCACCAAGTCTGCTTCATTGTTCCTCACTGGCTGTAATTTTGTCAGTGGGTCCCCTGAGGATCAGTCATCCTACAGGAGTGAACTGGCGGGTATCATTGGAGTTCTCACCTGTTGCACTGCTCTGGTGAATCTTTTTGATATTGCTTCTGGCTCTATCACCATTGCTCTGGATGGTGACACAGCTCTCAAACAGGCTCAGGGATCTTGGCCATTGGTTATTTCCCAAAAGTCTTTTGATTATGTTTATGTCATCAGAAACATGATTTCTGCCCTGCCCATCTCTGTGCACTTTCAGTGGGTTCAGGGCCATCAAGCTGGAATCTTTCTTGATTGGTGGGCCCTTCGCAATCATCAGGTTGACAGCATGGCAAAGGCCTTTCTCTCTGTCCATAGAGCTTCTGCCCATCACTATCCCAGACTTGTGTTTGAGCCCTGGGCTTTTTCTCTCAATGGAATGCAAGTGCTCAAGGTTCGATCAAAATGCTTTGCATGTTGCCATTTCTGGACCTCCTCTTCTTAAATATTGGCAGACCCACCATGATATCCCCATTCCACAACCTGTTTTGGGTTCCATCCATTGGTGTGCCCATCTGTCTGCCTTCAAGCGACTCCCTCCTGGCATGCAAAGGTGGTTTGTCAAGTTTGCTTCTGGATGCATTGGTGTTGGCAACCAACTACTTCACTACCAGTATCAGGATCACTCCAGGTGCCCATTGTGTGATGCAGACAACGAGAAGGTTTCTCATGTGCTCTCCTGCAAGGATCCTGGGGCTGTCAGGCACAGTGTGTCGGCCTTCACGGGACCACTGCAGCAGAGGCTTGAAGTTGAACAAACTGATCCATCATTGGTTGCTGCCATTGTGGATCTTCTCACAAGAGTTCGGAAGGGTCAGACCATTTATCCATCATCCTACTCCCTTGCAATTGCTTCTGCTGTCAGGGCACAGAGGACTATTGGTTGGCACAACTGGCTTCTTGGTAGGTGGTCTCCTCGCTGGTATCAAATCCAGGCTGACTACTACTCCCACATTGGAAGCAAGCGCTCTCCCAAACGTTGGGCTACAGCTATCATCCATCAGTTCTTTCTTACCTCCTGGGATCTTTGGACCTATCAGGAAATGAACGACTCCATGGTCCTGGGGGTACCCTGGATGCTGAACAACACCAATCTCTTGATGCTTCCATCACTTCAGAATTGGCAATTGGTGCAGCTGGTGCACTTCCCCAGTCACACTCCCTGTTACAAACCCCTTTCCACGTCCTACAAGGTTACACCCTGACTGCCAAGAGGCAGTGGCTTGCAACCATCCACCTTGCCAGGAAGCAGTATGCAGCGCCTGTCCCACCAGTGCAGCCATACCAACGAGAGGCTGCTCTCCTCAGAGCCTGGCTTACTGGACCTCAGGGTTGATTACACTTTGTACCTTGGTCTTGTCTTCTGTTCCTGCTTCTCATCCTGTCCCATCCCTTTTGATACTGGATCTTATCCCAATATCTTCATTCCCATTTCACTTTATCTCAATTCCCTATTTTGTGGGACTTGTTTGTCTTTTTCCCTGCTTGATGTTCAAGGTTTGTTTGAAAATTTGTCGTTCTGCCACTTGGGGTCCTGACTCTATGATGGAGGCGACGTTAAAGTCTGGTTACAGACTGAGTAATTTAGTTTCACCTTTGGTGATTAAAGTTATTTAAATACGTATATTATTATTATTATTAGTGCCTCATGATTGAACGAATCCCACAGTTAAGCCCAATGACTCATGGAGCAATCCGAGTCATGTGATTGACTCAACTCGATATCTGCGGGTTCAGTAGGCGTAGACTCCGACTGATTCGGTTGACTTACTGTGGATTCATTAGATGGTTCCCGATACGGCGTGAGCTTTCGAATGTTCACTGTTTCTACCACTGAAGGAGCTCTTTGCAACTTTACAGTCCCATTCGGGTTCACTTGCATGATTGGAAAGGGACCAAGCTTCCTGGGTTGCAGCTTGTCCGGATCTGGCTCTTGGATCCATACCTTGTCATTGACTTGGAAGGTGTGGTTGATACGCTTGGCATTATCTCTGAGTAGATTCTTGTTAATCCCTTGCTGCGGGAGCTGCTGGAGAGCCAACAGATTGGATGTTAGTGGCAGATCGATCAGCATGTCCCGGTTGAACACTAGAGAACCTGGAGATGTCTGTAAGGCAGCATTGACAGCACACCTGGAGGCATGCATGCATGTTGCCAAGGCGTTGTCCATGAGCTGACTGGCTCTGGTGTTCACTTGGGGAGGATTAACATGCACTAAGACTCTGAGAATATCAGCAACTGTATGATGGACTCTTTCACAGATGGCATTAGATTGGGGATTCTTCACTGTAGTGGGAATGGACTGAATCCCATACTGCTTGAGAGTAGTCTGGAACTCAGCGCCTAGGAATTCTCCACCATTGTCGTGGACACATCTGATAGGTCTTGGATATCTTGAGAGCCAGCAGTTCTTGAATTGATCAGAGACATGCTGAGAAGATTTGTCTCTGATCCGGATGATTTCAAGTAGGTTGGTGACTGGATCAATACAAGTTAGGGCTTTGAAGTTGTAGTTCTTGCCCTGAGCTGTAATCTTCCATGGGCCTATAAGATCCACATGTATCTTGTTGAATGGAGCTAGTGGGGCTTCTTTCGGTGGTAGTTTGCCATACTTGGAGTGCTGGTTCTTGTACTTAATGCAGCTGTCGGGGCAGATGTAGGTCTTGCAAAGATTGGATAGATTGTCAATGTAGAATCTTGCTGAGATAGTTTGATAGAGCCTGGTGGATCCACAATGACCCAACAGAAGGTGATACCATTTGATGGTATCATTCGAGAGAGAGCTTGGTATGTATATGCGCCAGTTGTCTGGGTTGGACTGGTTGGCATAGCAGAGGATATTATTGCCTTCTAGTTCTTGATAGAAGAAGGCTTTGGACTGAATCTTGAACTTGATGGTAGGATCTTTCTGTTGATGAAGATATATATTGGAATAGTTCACCGGGCATTCCAGGTCTTGGTTGTTTGGTAGGTTGACTAGGCACTCATTGTTCAGCAAGCAGGATTGTAATTCCTGGTCTGCGTCATTGCATAAGTGCCGGAATAAGTTGGGGAACTCTGTTAGAAACAGTTCTTCATCTTGTTTAGGAACTTCAAGTTTCAAGAAATCGATTAAGGTGCCCTTTGAAAGGGCTTTCTTCCCTTCAGTAGGTGGATCCATCCGGGGGAGTCTGGAGAAGGCGTCAGCAAGAACATTCTTCTTGCCTTCAACATAGGTGAGATTGACACCAAATTCTTCTAGGAATAGTCTCCATCGGAGGACACGTTGGACTGAGAGGGTTCGGAAAGTTAGGTTCTTATGGTCAGTGTATACATTGATAACACCACCAAGTAGCATCTTTCGGTACTCTTTGCAGCAGAGTACAATAGCTAGGAGTTCTTTTTCCATAGTAGTATAGTTCTTTTGGGCATCAGATAGTTTCTTGGACCAATAGGCTATGGGCTTGCCATCTTGTATTATGACAGCGCCTAGCTGTAGGTCTGAGGCATCAGTGTACAGTTCAAAGGGCTTGTTAAGGTCTGGATAGGTGTTCAGCGCATACGCTGCCACCATTGCTTTCATCTCTTGAAAGGCTTTATCTTGAGCAGGACCCCAAGTGAAAGCTGAAGGAGCCTTTCTTTGCTTGCCTTTGATGGCAGCTGCTTGAGGAGTTTTCTTGGGGGTCCCTGTTATATCAAATAGAGGAGCTAGGACATGAGATCTGCGAGGCCACATATCTCTGTAGTATCCTACTGCTCCAAGGAAGGACTTGACTTGGGTCACAGTTCTTGGTCGGTCCATGTGTAGGATTGCTTCTATCTTCTTTCTCCATGGCTTAACTGCTGTAGGAGTCATCCAGTATCCAAGGAAGTCCGTCTCTTGTACAGCCCAGTCGCACTTGAGTGGGTTGCACTTGAGTCCATTTTGATTGAGCTGGTCTAGGATTTTGTCAATGGTCTTCATGTGGAGGTCAAAGGATCCATTGGTCCAAACGCCAATATCATCAATATAAACAGTGCAGTCAGTGTCTTGTAGGATATCTTCCATTAGTTGCTGGGCAACATCCGGGGAGACTTTGACACCCATTGGTAGTCTTTGATATTTGTAGCAACCATAAGGGGTGACTATGGTACAGAGCTTTTTGCTTGCATCATCCAGTTCAAAGCAGTAGTATTGCATGGACAAGTCAATCTTGGTGAAGTGGGTATACTTGCCACGCTTGTTCATGATGTCTTGTATCCTTGGTATGGGATAAGGTCTTCTTTCAAGGAGTTCATTCAGTTCCCTAAAGTCTGATACCCATCGTACCCTGTTATCTTTCTTGGGTACTATGAAGGTTGGGAATGCCCATTCGGCCGGTCCAGTGCAACGCTTGAGGACTCCATCATTACAAAGATTCTGGAGTTCCCTTTTGAATAGGTCTTCTCTTTTGTATGCAACTGGATAAGGCTTCTTGTGTATGGGCTTGGATCCGGGCTTCAGTCTTAGAGAGATCTTCTTGTGTGGATACTTCCCTAGTTCGCCGTTGAAGACATTAGGATACTTGTTTATTATTGCTTGGAACTGCTGCTGCTCTGCTTTGGACATGTGGGACTGTTGTTGTGCAACTGTAGATGGATCTGTTTCTTGGTAGGCTCGGTCTAAGATTACCTTGGACTTATATGGATTGGCAAAGGAGAGATCATCGGCAAAGAGTTCAGCGTCCTCTAGTTCTTCCATGAGTAAGGTGCAATCGGATTCATGGTATAAGGACGTGTCCTTCATGGGAATGGTCCTATCCATCCACTGAACTGCTCCTTCTTTGAATAGGAGATTGATCTGTGCTAGGTGGAGAAAGTCTCTGCCTAGTATTAGATCATATCTGCAGTCGGGGGAATGGAAGAGTCGTGCTTGTTGTTTGTCGATGGTGTAGTTGCCAAACTCTTGTAGGTTGAGGTTCTTCATGATGATGTATTCTGTAGTATCGAAGTTTCCATTTGCTGTAGTGGTTACGACTCGATGCTTGCTTCTGATTGGCATTGTGCCAAATGGTAGTGCTCTCTTGTTGATTAGAGTTCCGGAGGATCCACTATCTAGTAGCGCTAGTAGTGGTCTTGATCTTGAGGGGATGCCTTGTATGTACTGTACTGTAGTTAGAAGAATAGGAGCCACGTTGCTCTTATTCGGGGATGCCTGTTCTGCTGGATTTCCAGCAGTCGACAGCAGCTTTAAATAATTTTGCTCCAGCGCACCTCCTTTGGTGTAGTCTTTGGAGTTTCCGGGATTGCAATAGAGATTTTTTGCTGTACCGGTAGACCAATTTCTTGCCAGGGACAAGAGTGGTCTATTTATTGCTGCTGTACTATCTTTCGCGTCTGTACCCTTGGATCAATTCGTTTGTTGTCGATTCGTATCCATTGTATCGTTCGTTCCGGAGAATCGAACTGTTTTTGTTGTTGCTGCGTTTGCAGGCTTTGCTGAGCTTTCAACAGGACTCCGTCCTGTAGGTTCCTTCCCCTCTTTATCTGGGAGATCTCCTCCATGCGTCATCCCAGACAGCAGGGCTGTGCTGGCATCCAGTTCCAGGGGAGCTGGAGGCAAGGTGATTGCTGGTTTGGTTGAAGCCGGGGGCTTCTTGTGAGGCTTGGAGCGTTGAATGGATCAGGGGAGCCACACGAGTTCCCCATCGATACTGCGTTCAGTTCGACCACCATGATTGGCATGGTATTCTTCGATTGCTGCTTGTTGTGCTGCATTGATGTGCGCTTGGAAGGTTTCGTTGCTCCCTGGTATCATGAGAGCTTGGGTATGAGCATGGAAGGACTCAGTTTGGTTATTACCGGAGCTCTTGTTGTAATTCTTGGAGAATCGGTTCTTCGGACACTCAGACCAGTCATGATTATGGCCCGGGATCCTACATGGGTTGGATTTCTTCTTGTTTTGGTTGCCTTTGTGGTTGGAATTGTAATTGCGCTTCTGGGCATTGTTGTTGTTGTTGTTGTTTGAGCGCTTTTGTTGCTGTCTGCTGTTGTTCTTGTTGCCTTTCTTGTTGGCTTGGCGCTCGTGACAGCTCATGTAGTCCACGATGTGTCGAACCGTCGTGTCTTCTTGGATTCCACTGTGCATCATGCCATAGCTTTCAATCCATGCAGAAGGAAAGGAATGGAGAAGGATGGTGAGTTTCTCCACTCTCAAAAGAGGCGCACTGCTCCCTTCTAGTTTCTGTGTATATTTCATGAGAACAAGAATGCGATCCGCATGTTCCTTGCATGTGACCGATGGTGTCTTTTGGCAGTCGTGGCTTCCAAGGTAGGTGTGCATGATGTCCCTTGCGTCTGTGGCATTGCAATAGAGCTGAGTGAAATCAATGAAGGCTTGCTCGTATCCCCCAATTTCTTCTTGGGAGTATTGGAATTCTTCGGGATCCAGTGGGTCCTTGATCATGTCGTTCCACTTGCTTTGTGCATATGTGGTGAGGCAGCGTCCAAAGTGGGTTAGGTAGATATTGATTGGTAGCCTGAGATAGTTGGCAGCGTTCCAGAAGGACTCCTCCACAAAGAGCAGCTCTTCCAGACCTCCGGTCTCTGTAAACAGGGGAACCTTCATGCTGTCGGTTCGGTCCTCATCGACATTGTACAGGGTGAAGAGTTTTGGCTTTGTCCGATCGAACGAGCTCTTGTAGTTGATCGGGGGATCTCTGTAGATACCTGCCATGGTTGCTGTTAGATTGCTTGCTGGAGATGAAGGTGCCTCTGTTGTTGAGGCTGTGGATATTTTCGTGTTGATGAGATTTCAGTACTGAATTCTACTACTGTTCCTACGTGAAAGCGGACAGTAATTACTGTGTAACACTCTAAGGTAGAAAATTGGAGTAGTATGAATAATTGTGTGTTATTTCACTTTATGAGATGGGATTGAAATTAGAGAGAGGAAATAATGAGCGATGCGGTCATCGCGACCTTCTCATATAATAACCATCCCTGTATATAACATATATTCCGTATGTAACCTTAATCGTATAATCGCTCTCTTCTGCATGCCTGTTTGCACATACGGGATATCCATACATGGATACCTTATATATGTATATGAATCCCATGTGGGATTCGGTTAATTATTAATTCGTAACACTGCTAGCCTACGCTAGCATGTTACAGTGCTCGTTTGTTGATTAGAGTTCCGGAGGATCCACTATCTAGTAGTGCTAGTAGTGGTCTTGATTTCATGGGGATGCCTTGTATGTACTGTACATTGGTTAGAAGAATAGGAGCCACGTTGCTCTTATTCGATGCCTGTTCTGCTGTATTTGTATGAAGATATTCAAGGTGGGTGCTATGATCTGTGCTAAGGCTCCTGTGTAGGAGAGCTACTGGGGCTACAGACAGCAACATCCAGTAGCTGACTAACAGGTGCTGAGCTGAGTGCTGAGCTGTGTGCTAAATGGTTAGCAACAGGCTTAGCAACAGGCTTAGCAACAGGCCTAGCAACAGACCTATCCTGCTTAGTATGGATGCTAGCAGAAGTTACTAGGGCCGTCGCGTACGATTTGTACCAATCGTACGTACCCCGAGTATAGCACCTGTTATGGTGTAGCTAAATGCTACAGGGTTAGGGTTGCTAATGCTACAAGATACTGGAGATGCTAACCTACCATGATACCATGCTAAGATACTATGCTACCGCCGGGGTCGGGTCATTGGTGTATAATATATACCATGACCGGATACCCGGCCCAAACAGTTACCCAACGTGCTAGCGCAAGTGAGCTAGCACATGATTCGATCTAATAACTAATCGGAGATACGATACTCCGTGCGGTACGCTACTCCAGAGAATACAGTACCAGAGCTACAGAGCTCTGTTATTATACGAGTTAGCGAAATGCTGTCATGATACGATACAGAGCTGAGCTGCGCTCAGCTCCGACGCTATATTCACTCTTTCTTTTATACTCTAAATTAAACGCCTATCATGCCCTCCCCTTTCGATCAATTCCGATGTACCTCTAGGGAAGTACCTTGTAGTAACTAAGTGTATGCAATATGAGCTTGAACAGTGTCACTGTAGACTCACAATTTGCCAGGGATATACGTGTTATTGTTGTTAGGGCTTTCCCCTATTTTCAGACGAGTACGAGTCGATTAAGTTCTACGAAGATTGCTGACGAGCAATATCAACGCAGTTTATCAGACCCACCGCTCGACCCACTTCAAACCGGTACGCCGGCTAGAGCGCGTGAAGAAATCCAGCTGGCTGATCACCACTGGCATCCATGCCTACACTTGGATGTAAAACATCAGCTTATTGGACCAACAGCTGACATCGTGAGATCCCTGATGTTAATGGGGAGCCCTTCCCCCAGCAAACAGCCAACGCACGACACGACCGGAGTCCACACATCCACCCCTGTGGGCCTATTGATACTGAACACAATAGCTGAGCGTCATGGTGGCACCATGGAGGCTTGATCCGGTGGGGAAGGAGCGAGACGGACGTGGAGAAAGCAGCGTCCATGATTCCCTGTTATATTTTTACAGGACTCAAGGGGACGTTTGCCACGGATGGAGCCACACTGGAAAGAACTTCCGTGGAGACAGGACACCACGTACCTTCCAGTGAGAACAGTCATATCCAACAGAACAATGGACATGACGTCAGGGCCATCCTCCAACAAGAATAACGAGGCGCGGACCACCTCAACCTGCCATGCCATCGATTTTTTGATTTTAGCCAAGGGAACTTGGAATCAGACAACCCAAGCAAGAAAGAACCCTGAGATCAGTCATATCTCAAAATCAAATCGATTGGACCAGAGCAGATAGGCAATAGAATTCCTTTCCTTTGACCGACACGTAACCCACTGTCGACACGGAATTGTCGACACGTACCCTTTCCTTTTGGTCGTCGACACGGAATCGTCGACACGGAACCTACTGTCGACACGGAACCGACACGAAACCTTTTCTTCCGATCGACGACTTGGGCGGTAAAAGTCCCCGCCACAAAAGGATTTGGTTTAGAAACTGAAGCAAGTTAGTTACTCAGAGCAAGACAATCATGGCCAAGCAAACCAGAAGCCAAGCCGCTGCAGCCGCCACCGCTACGACTGCACCTGGAGCCGTCCCCGGTCCACCTGGGGCCGGCGCTACTGAAACAGCTGTCCCTGGAGGCAGCGCTCCCCCACCTGGAGCCGTTGCTGGAACCGAAGCTCCACCCCCTGGAGTCGCTGGCGCTGCCATCGTTGGAGTGTCCCTCGTTGGAGCACCCCCTGCTGGAGCGCCCACTGCTGGAGCGCCTGGAGTTCCTCCCGTTGCTCCTGCTGCTTTTGGAGTCTCCAGAATCCAACAAGAACCCAACGTCAATATCCAACCTTGGTCTGAGATGATCCTGCTTGCTGTTGCTGAGGAACTGAGAGCCATGGGCAATGAGAATGCAGCACGAGTGGCTGCTGAAGCTGCTGCTGCTGCCGCCGCTCGTGCCCCTGCTCCTGCTCCTGCTGCCGCTCCTGCACCTGCAGGAGCTAACCCCGACGTCCTACAAGCCCATGCCGCAGCCCAGGCTAATGGTGGTATCTCTGGATACAAGAATGGAGCAAAGCTCAGCTCAAGGGAATTAGACCTCCACAAGATCCTTTCTGGTTTCAGCAATAACGATACGGCGGATGAACTATTCCGTAATGGTCTAAACAGCATCGAGGCGATCCAGCAACTCTCCGCCAAGGAGCTTCCCAAGTACCTACGTGATTTCAATGGAGACCGACATCCAATGTGTCCCCACTCTGAACGAGTATTTATCGGACTTTCCTTCAGACAGTCCTTTAAGCTTCTTTCGGAGTGGATCCGCTACCAACCACTCATTGGTATCAAGCCTACAGCTCATACTTGGCTAAATGATCCCCTCGCAGCTAGCCGGACGCGCGAGCGTCTACATGGAATGGACACCGCCGACAAGGAGACAGTCGCAGCATCCACTACTCCGCCGAAGCTCACCAACCTTGACAACTTCCGTCAGTGGGAAGAAAACTTCCACCAGTTCCTCCGCTTCCAGTACAATGAACAGGGGTTCCCCCTATCATATGTTATTCGTCCGAAGGAGCAAGAGACGGTGACCGCAGCCCAGAGATCTGCAACTGTTGGAAAGGACGGGACTTTTTCCAATTGGATGGACTACAATGTTCGATGTGCTACGCTCGAAGGCCCGCAGTTTGTCACCGACAATCACGACGTTTGGGTACTGCTCTGTAATGCAGTTCGCGACGGACCTGGATGGGCCTACACCTGAAGGTACAAGGACGCGAAGAATCCAATTGGAAACGCCCGAGCTGCTTTCCTAACCCTCTACGAGAACGCCTTCTCTGAAACTAACGTCGCAGCTATCCTTGACAAGGTCCGTACGAGCATGTACACCTCCCGCTACACAGGAGACTCCCGCACCTACGACTTTGAGAAGCACTGCAGGACTTGGCTGAATTTCCAGACTACGCTCATCAACCACGACAAGTTCCCCGACGAGCAAGACTTCACCATGAATTTCATCCACAGCATCCATGATGAATGGTTTGAGAACCCCAAGCTCCAAGTCCTCCAAAGCGACAAGTACACCAAGGACTTCAACGAGTGTGTCTCTTTCTTCAAGAAGTGCCTTGGCATACGAAAGATGGGTGCGGCTTTGACCAAGAGAGCGCGAAGTATCTCCTCTGTATACCAAGGTGGTGATAGCAATCAAGGAAGCACCAAGAGCGGATCGTACAGTGGGAAGATCGAAGACAAGAAGTACCCCTACGAAGTTTACAAGACCTTCTCCAAGGAACAACGACAGCAGTTGTATGACCTCCGTCAGAAGAAGAAGCCCCGAACTATTCAGTCCACGAGTTCAAACCATACCACGCCTGCTGCCTCCGCAAACGAGACCCAAGGCGCAGGGAACAGCTTTGGGCCCAAGGGGCGCAGGAAGGGCAAGAACAAGAGCAAGGGCAACGGCTCGAACCAAGAACAGACCCCCAAGAACTGAACCGACGGCCGGTGCCCGAAACTGAGTAGGGTAGGCCGGCTGCTGTATCAGATGGACCTGCCACGCGTGCGCCCCTCACCCAGTCCCGAGGGGCAATGCGAGTTGGACAGTCACGCTGATACGACTGCCGCCGGTTCCAATATGATCTTGATTGAAGACCAAGTCGTCAGTCACGTCGATGTTCACCCTTTTTCGCCTGAGCTCGAGCCTATCAAGAATATTCCTATTGGGACTTGTGTTACGGCCTACACAGCGCCCGACGGGAAAGTTTGGTTGGTTTATTTCCACGAAGCACTGTATTTTGGCGACAAGTTGTCCCACAGCTTGATTTGCCCGAATCAGATACGGGACTGCCATCCCAATCGTGTCGATGAGGCGCCCCGACAGTATGACCACAAGTCCAGTCACTCCATCCATATTGACAATACCGATCCTGAAGATCCCCGTGCGGGACACACCCTTGACATCAAGCTTATGCTTGATGGGGTCGTGTCCTACTTCCCTTCTCGCAAGCCGACCAAGCATGAGATGGCTACATGTGATCATGTCATTGCAACCCGAGACATCCCTTGGGATCCAAAGAGCAAGAAGTTTGAACAAGCCAAAGAAGCTATCGACGGCTCCCATCCGTTGAATCCTACAGTGTCAGTCCTTCGCGCGGCAACCAAGAAGCAGTCCAAGAATTCCAACAAGCGCAAGTTGGCGCCCGTCGAAACACGGAAAAATTTCAGTCCCCATCTGTACGACAAGCCTCTTTGGAGCAACGAGCTGATCCTACCACAGCATGATTGCTATGAGAAGTACAAGCTGCGGAGTCTCCAGCAACTCTGTACCTGCCGTGACCTGACCCCATGTGCGATCGCATCCGACTCCCGTTTGGATGCGCGGCTATCTTCCCTCTTTTCGGGCGATTCCTTGAAGACTTGCGGGGACGATGTAGACGAGGATTTAGACGAGGATACAGTACCAAGTCTTACAATCAACGCCCTGCATACTCCTTTGTACGAGCGCGCCTACACCGATGGACGCGAGCGCTTCGAATTGGATCCCCGTAGCAGTTCTCCCGTCTGCTTGTCATCCATCTACAAGCATGTTTGATGGGACGACGATGCAGTCGAACCAGTCGATCCCGAGCTCGACACCATCTCCAGACGTGCCAAGTGGGGCCCGACGATTGACACCAAAAGATACTGCAAGATTGATTCCGACCGTCTGTCCAAGATTTGGGATGTATCTCTGAGAAAGGCTGCGGACACTCTTCGAGTCACGACGCAGAAAGGATTTCAGAATCCACTACATCCCCTTGTTCTCCGTCTGCCAACGCAGAGCTTCAGAAACAAGCGCATTGCGGCTGGCAAATGGTATACCGACACCTGGATGGCAAAGGTCCCAAGCATCATACGACAAGATTCAGCCGCCCAAGTTTTCAGCAATGGTAAGGGCTACAATGAGTTCATACCTATCCAGGGCAAGAAACAAGCGTATGAGGGACTGAAGATTTTCATCCACAATGTTGGGATCCCCGAGCACTTGATATCCGATGGCGCTCGAGAGCAAGGAGCTCCTGGGACTTACAAGACTCCATGGAATAAGGTTGTCAGCAAGAACCATATCCACCAGACCTTTATCCAGCCACGATGTCCCTTTCAGAATCGCGCAGAGCTCAGCATCGGCCATATCAGCAGAAGCATCCGCAAGAAGACGGCCCGCAAGCGATCCCCCAAGCGCCTGTGGGCTTTCTGTGGGGAGCTTGTTGCTGCCATTCGACAGCGCACAGCTTCCAGTGATCCTACGATGATGGGTCGAACGCCGTTCGAGATTGTACATGGGTACATGCCAGACATATCTCTGTACCAAGCCCATGAATGGTATGATTTCGTCTATTGGGTAGATCTCTCTGATGGGACCGAGAAGCTGGGACGTTGGCTTGGCCCGTGCGGTGATAGGTTCGGAGGTGAAGATTGCCACTGGATTCTGAATGAAATGGCGATGCCGGTAAGCACTAACACAGTCCGTGCTGTCACTGAAGAAGAATGGCGTTCACACGATGTCAAGTGGTATATGGACTCATTTGACCAAGCAGTGGAATCCAAGATCGGGGACAAGGTTGAGGACAATGACGCAATGTTCCAAGCAACTTACCTTGATCCCCCTGCGGAGTTATTTGAAGGACACCAAGAAAGATGGGAGCTCGCCGAGCCGGAAGCTTCCATTCCAGATATTGACGATCTCATACCTGATGGGGATGACTATGATGAGTATATTGGTAACAATGTGATGATCCAGAAGGGCGACGAGCGACTGCGGTGTGTTGTGAAGAATCGTTCTGCTGATCTTAATGGCAATCCGATTGGTAAGAGGAATGATAACCCTATCCTTGATACCAGAATGTATGACTTGCAGTTCCCAGATGGATCCGTCGAGCAGTACACCGCCAATATTGTTGCTGAGAGTATGTACAGCGAAATTGACAACGACGGACGCATGTTTTCTCTACTGGACGAGATTATCGATCACAAGAAGGATGGATCCGCTGTCAGGAAGCAAGATGCTACGATCACCAACAAGTATGGTCGTAAAGTCCCCAAGCCTACTACGAGGGGATGGCGATTGCTCGTCAGTTGGAAAGACGGAACCGAGTCCTGGTGTAAGTTGAGCGATCTGAAAGAGTCCTTTCCTGTGCAGACCGCCGAGTATGCTATATCCGCCAAGATTTCAGAGCAGCCAGCATTCTGATGGTGGATTCACCATGTACTACGAAGGAAGAAGCAAATTCTCAAGGCCACCAAGCGAAACAAGTATTGGGATAGGACGCACAAGTTTGGAGTTGAGTTACCCCATTCTATTCCTGAAGCTCTTGCCATCGATCGAAAGACGGGGACCGACTATTGGGAGAAGGCGATTGCAAAGGAGATGAGGAACAACGAGATGGCGTTTGAGTTTGACCCCAGCTACACCGTCAAAGGGCTCAAGGCCGAGGGATACAGCAAGATCACGACGCACATGATTTTTGACGTGAAGTTGGGGTCTCTTACAAGGAAAGCGAGATTGGTGGCGGATGGCCACAAGGTACAAGCCACTGCCAAGGAGCATACCTTCAGCAGTGTACCAAGCAGAGATTCAGTCCGTATCTTCTTCCTGTTGGCAGCGCTGAACAATTTGGACGTACTGTCTGCGGATATTCAGAACGCCTACCTTACAGCGCCGATCAAGAAGAAGTATTATTTAGCTGAAGATGGTTTTCCCCCGCACTTGGTAGGTCAGGTATGTAAGATTGTACGGGCACTGTATGGGCTTCCTGTGTAACATGCTAGCGTACGCTAGTAGGTTACGACTGAATAATTAACCGAATCCCACATGGGAATCGAATATCTCCAGTTATGAATACATTTTTATATGTGTTCTAAATAATACAGTCGAGTCCCAGAATAGAATATATGCCTAATCGTGGGAACCGACAATGAATCAACATTTATGGTAGAGCATGCCAAAATGTGGCTATGCTCACGACTCCAAATTTTATATGTCTCCATTATCAATTTCGCATAACAATATCTCGTAAAGTATCTAAGCACACAATTTTTATACACTACTCCGAATTTCTACCTTAGAGTGTTACACAGTAATTACTGTCCGCTTTCACGTAGGAACAGTAGTAGAATTCAGTACTGAACTCTCAAGAAAATTGAAATATCGAAAGCCTCAACAACAGAGGCACCTTTATCCCCAGCAAGCAACAATGGCAGGCATCTACAGAGACCCGCCAGTGGCTTACAAGAGCTCCTTTGACAGCTCCAAACCCAAGCTCGTAACACTATCTGTCTACGACGAGGAGGACCATTCCGATAGCGTCAAAGTCCCTCTATTCACAGACAAAGGAGGTCTAGAAGAACTCCTATACACCGAAGAAGCCTTCCTAAACGCCGCAGAAGACATCTCCATTCCTGACGCCTCCCTCATTCGATACTTTGGTAGATGCCTATGCGTTGACGCACAGACCAAATGGAGGGCACTAACAAGAGCAACTCGCGCCAATAATCAACGAGTATACCCACTCACGAAGGAGGGATACACCTCAGCGTTTAGCGCATTCATCAAGCTGTACTGCAACGCAGAGGATGCTCGAGACATCATGCATGTCTATTTGCGCAGCAGCGCCTGCAAGAAGAAGATCGAATCCACATGCAAGGACCACACCGACCGGATCATGACCTTAATCAAGTACTCATCCAAGCTACACGGATTCGCGTCCAACTTAGACCACTTACAAACTCTAACAATCCTCCTCCACAGCTACCCAAACAGCTGGATTGAAGACTATGTTCGGATCCACCTCAGACTCACTCCGGAAACTACTCCTCAGTTTATTGTGGACCACATGAGCAGTCTCGATCGCCTCAGCAAACAAAAGAATAACAACAAGAATAATGGAAGACGTGCAAACAACTCCAACAATCGCAAACGCTCCAACCCAACCAACAAATCTAATCAAAACAAAAACAAGAAGAAATCCAACCCCTGTCGGATTCAAGGACACAACCATGATTGGTCGGAATGCCCGAAGAACAAGTTCTCCAAGAATTACAACAAGGGCTCCGGCAACAAGAGCAATAACAGTTCTAACACCGAAACCTTCCTTTCTCAATGCCACGAGATCCCTGGCAGCAACGAATCATTCCAAGCCCACATGAAAGCAGCAATGGAATCCTACCATGAAGAACATGGCGGTCGAACAGAAAGAAGCATCGATGGTGATCTTGTTTGGCTCCCATGATTGCACCAGCAATCCTACAAGAGACCCAAGGGTCCACCAAAACCAGCAATCACCTTGCCTCCAGCGCCACAGGCCCTGGATGCCAGTCCAGCACAGCTGACTGGGATGACGCAAGGAGGAGATCTCCCGGAGAAAGAGGGGAAGGAACCTACAGGATGGAATCCTGTTGAGCGCTTAGCAAAGACTGCAACAGCAGCAACAATAAAAACAGTTCGATTCTCAGCAGAGAACGAGACAAACACGGATACGAATCGAAAACAATCGAATCGATCCAAGGGTACAGACGCATCACGCGTCGTTCCGATCCTATTTGACCAAGCACCTACGAACGCTAGGATATCAACCCTGTAAAGCCGATCCTGATGTTCATATGCGAGTGGAGACGCGAAAGGATGGTTCTAGGTACTGGGCCTACTTGATTGCATACGTCGACGATATTATCTGTTGCAGTGAAGACCCACGACGGCAGCTGGAAAGTATCGAGCAGCGCTTCACGCTGAAGGATGGGACTATAGAAGTTCCAACCTTGTATTTGGGCGCTGATATCCATTCGCATATGGTTGAAGACGACCCAATCCCCAAATGGGCGATGTCCTCTAAGAAATATTCCAAGAAAGCCATCGACGCTGTGGAAAAGGAGCTTGGCACCGAGCAGTACGGTTACAAGTACCTTCCGAACAAGGTGTCAACCCCGTTGACATCAGATTATCGACCTGAAGTTGATGTAACCGCCGAACTGGATCCAAGCAAGCAGAATTACTACCAAGGATTGATTGGCGTCTTGAGGTGGTTGTATGAACTTGGGAGACTGGATTTGGTCATGCCTGTATCTCTTATGTCTAGATATCTAGCGCAAGCGCGAACAGGGCATTTGAATCAAGTATTGCACATGTTTGCTTATCTCAAGGCGCATGCACGATCCAAGCTAGTATTCGACGAGACACGCCGTGAAGTGGATGAGACCAGATTCTCCAACTGCGACTGGAGTGAGTTTTATCCAGATGCCAAGGAAGTGTTGCCACCAGATGCTCCTGAACCCCTTGGAAAAGCAGTTATCATGAGCTGTTTTGTCGATGCGGATCATGCCGGATGCAAAGCAACAAGAAGATCCCATACCGGAATCATCATCTTTTTGAACAGGGCCCCCATCCTGTGGTTCAGCAAACGCCAGACCACTGTAGAGACCTCAACCTTTGGTTCTGAGATAGTGGCATTGTGAATTGCCATTGAACTGATCGAAGGGCTCAGATACAAGCTCAGGATGATGGGCGTTCCTATTGAAGGTCCTACGAATGTATACTGTGACAATGAGTCTGTTGTCAAAAATACCACCAGACCAGAGAGACCTTGCAACAAGAAGCACAACAGCGTCACATACCACAAAGCGCGTGAGTCTATTGCTGCTGACACGATTCGGATTGCAAAGGAGCCTGGCGAGACCAATATTGCTGACTTATTCACCAAGTTGCTTAATGGTCCAATGTTAAAGAGCCACTGTGAGCGTTGCATGTGGTAGGAGCTGTTAGCTGCATTATTTGGGATACGTATGTCCCTGGCAAGCAGCTCGGACGCAACGAATTTTTGGAATCAGTCAATTTCGGTTTCGATTACGAATTGTTTGAACGCAACAGATTTCTAGTTGTTCGAACGCAGCAGATTACGAATTGTTCGAACGCAGCAGATCTTGAATTGCTCATACGCAGCAGATTACGATTTCGATTTCGATTCCGGACGCAGCCTGTTTTCGAACGCTGCGATTTTTTGACCTTGACTTCGATCCGATTATATGTTATATGTTGGGAGTCTCCCGGCACACCGGTTCCGGGGACTATAAAATCTGAAACGACAATAGGCTGATTGATCTCCTTGTACGTGTCAAGGAATGGAACCAAGGGCAAAACGTCCTCTGGTCCACCCCCTTTTTTTTCTACCATGAATCAGCCGGGCCTCTGATAGAGAACTGCAATATTTGATGCAGTTTGACCTCTGACAAGTTATATGGAAGCATCCCTGAATTCTGTTATGATCCATCCAAGTGTCCTGGTACAACAAGCAAGAGTATTGGTGCTCCCCTGGGAGTATCAGTTTCCGGGGACCAATATGGTTGCTCAATATAGGCACTGGCATGAATCACGGGGACTATGAAGATATTCAAGGTGGGTGCTATGATCTGTGCTAAGGCTCCTGTGTAGGAGAGCTACTGGGGCTACAGACAGCAACATCCAGTAGCTGACTAACAGGTGCTGAGCTGAGTGCTGAGCTGTGTGCTAAATGGTTAGCAACAGGCTTAGCAACAGGCTTAGCAACAGGCCTAGCAACAGACCTATCCTGCTTAGTATGGATGCTAGCAGAAGTTACTAGGGCCGTCGCGTACGATTTGTACCAATCGTATGTACCCCGAGTATAGCACCTGTTATGGTGTAGCTAAATGCTACAGGGTTAGGGTTGCTAATGCTACGAGATACTGGAGATGTTAACCTACCATGATACCATGCTAAGATACTATGCTACCGCCGGGGTCGGGTCATTGGTGTATAATATATACCATGACTGGATACCCGGCCCAAACAGTTACCCAACGTGCTAGCGCAAGTGAGCTAGCACATGATTCGATCTAATAACTAATCGGAGATACGATACTCCGTGCGGTACGCTACTCCAGAGAATACAGTACCAGAGCTACAGAGCTCTGTTATTATACGAGTTAGCGAAATGCTGTCACGATACGATACAGAGCTGAGCTGCGCTCAGCTCCGACGCTATATTCACTCTTTCTTCTATACTCTAAATTAAACGCCTATCATGCCCTCCCCTTTCGATCAATTCCGATGTACCTCTAGGGAAGTACCTTGTAGTAACTAAGTGTATGCAATATGAGCTTGAACAGTGTCACTGTAGACTCACAATTTGCCAGGACTTTATGTATTATTATTGTTAGGGCTTTCCCCTATTTTCAGACGAGTACGAGTCGATTAAGTTCTACGAAGATTGCTGACGAGCAATATCAACGCATTTGCAGCAGTCGACAGCAGCTTTAAATAATTTTGCTCCAGCGCACCTCCTTTGGTGTAGTCTTTGGAGTTTTGGGTCTTGCAATAGAGATTTTTTGCTGTCCCAGTGGACCAATTCCTTGCCAGGGACAAGAGTGGTCTATTTATTGCTGCTGTACTATCTTTCGCGTCTGTTGTACCCTTGGATCGATTCAGTTGATTTCGATTCGGATCCATGTTTGTATTGCTCTTTGCGGAGAATCGAACTGTTTTTGTTTTTGCTGCTGTGGGAGCAGGCTTTGCTAAGCTTTCAACAGGACTCCATCCTGTAGGTTCCTTCCCCTCTTTATCTGGGAGATCTCCTCCATGCGTCATCCCAGACAGCAGGGCTGTGCTGGCATCCAGTTCCCGGGGAGCTGGAGGCAAGGTGATTGCTGGTTTAGGCGAAGCTCGGGGCTTCTTGGTAGGCTTGGAGCCTTTGGAGATTCAGGGGAGCCACACAAGTTCCCCATCGATACTCCTTTCTGTTCGACCACCATGATTGGCATGGTATTCTTCAATTGCGGCCTCTCGGGCTGCGTTGATGTGGGCTTGGAAGGTCTCATTGCTTCCTGGTATCATGAGCGCTTGAGTTTGAGTGTGAAAAGACTCAGTTTGGTTGTTACTGGAGCCTTTGTTGTGGTTCTTGGAGAACCGGTTCTTGGGGCACTCAGACCAGTCATGATTGTGACCGGGGATCCGGCAGGGATTGGACTTCTTCTTGTTCTGGTTTCCTTTCTGGTGTTTACGAGAGCTGTTGTTGTTCGAGCGCTTCTGCTGTTTGTGGTTATTCTTGTTGCCTTTCTTGTTAGCTTGGTGCTCGTGACAGCTCATGTGGTCCACGATGTGCTGGACTGTAGTATCCTCTTGAATTCCACTGTGGATGATACCATAGCTTTCGATCCATGCAGAAGGGAATGAATGGAGAAGGATCGTGAGTTTCTCCACTCTGGAAAGGGGCGTGCTGCTCCCCTCTAGTTTCTGCGTGTATTTCATGAGGATAAGGATGCGATCCGCGTGTTCCTTGCAGGTGACTGAGGGCGTCTTTTGGCAGTCCTGGCTTCGAAGGTAGGTGTGCATGATGTCTCTAGCGTCCTTGGCATTGCAGTAGAGCTGGGTGAAGTCAATAAAGGCTTGTTCATATCCTCCCATCTCTTCTTGAGAGTATTGGTATTCTTCCGGGTCCAGTGGATCTTTGATCATATCGTTCCACTTGCTCTGGGCGTCTGTAGTGAGACAACGACCAAAGTGGGTTAGGTAAATGTTGATTGGGAGCCTCATGTACTTGGCGGCGTTTCTGAAAGATTCTTCTACAAAGAGCAATTCTTCCAGTCCTCCGGTCTCCGTGAACAGGGGGACCTTCATGCTGTCGGTCCTGTCCTCGTCAACGTTGTACAGGGTGAAGAGCTTGGGCTTGGTTCGATCGAAGGAGCTCTTGTAGGCAATAGGAGGATCTCTGTAGATGCCGGCCATGTTGCTTGATCTTGATAGATATTTCTCTTGTCAAGGACACGAAGTGGTCCTGTTGTTGAGTTTGTTGATGAGTTTGGATTCAGTACTGAATACTACTGTCTTCCTATGTGAAAGCGGACAGTAATTACTGTGTAACACTCTAAGGTAGAAAATTCGGAGTAGTATGAATAATTGTGTGTTATTTCACTTTACGAGATGGGATTGAAATTAAAGAGAGGAAATAATGAGCGATGAGGTCATCGCGATCCTCTCATATAATCTACATCCCTGTATATAACATATATTCTGTATGTAACCTTAATCGTATAATCGCTCTCTTCTGCATGCCTGTTCATACATACCGGATATCCATACATGGATATCATGTATATTGAGTCCCATGTGGGATTTGGTTAATTATTAATTCGTAACACTACTAGCCTACGCTAGCTTGTTACACTAGGCCTCCTTTTTCTGTAAAAAGGGGGATCTTCATGCCGTCGGTGTTGCCGTTGGCGTCGGTGCTATATAGTGTAAATAGCTTGGGCTTGGTTCAATCGAAGGAGCTCTTGTATGCAATAGGAGGGTCTCGATAGATGCCTGCCATTGTTGGGATTGCTCTTGCTGGAGACAAAGGTGTCTCTTTTGTTGAGGTTATCGATAGATTTGTTGTTTCGAGAGTTTCAGTACTGAATTCTACTACTGTTCCTACGTGAAAGCGGACAGTAATTACTGTGTAACACTCTAAGGTAGAAATTTGGAGTAGTATGTAAATTGTGAATGTTTAAATACTTTACGAAATATTGTTATGCGAATTGAGAATGGAAATATATAAAATTTGAGGTCGCGAGCATAGCCACATTTTGGCATGCTCTGCCATAAATGTTGATTCATTGTTGGTTCCCACAATTAGGCATATATCCTATTCTGGGACTCGACCATATTAATTAGAACACATATAAAATGTATTCATGACTGAAGATATAGTATTCGATTCCCATGTGGGATTTGGTTAATTGTTTCTTTCGATGCGGCCGCCATGTTCCATGCAATAGGATTCTATTGCTTGCCTGGTATGGGCTTGGAAGGTTTCGTTGGTGGTAGCAGCAGGGCTGCCATTTTCATTGCTTGGAGCCGAAGCAGTGCTGTTGTTGCTGCTATTGCTCTTATTTTTCTTGGAGTATTTATTCTTGGGGCATTCAGACCAATCGTGGTCATGGCCTGCAATTCTGCAAGGGTTGTTGTACTTGCGCTTGCTGGTATTGCTTGTTTGTTCTTCTTCGTCATCAGATTCAGCGTTGCTGTCACCGTCTGAATTAGAACTGTTGCTTTCAGCGTCCGAGTCAGAGTTGTTTGGATTGCTGTCGGAATTGCTGACGCTGTGGATATCAGAATTGTATGGATTGTCACTGGGAGACTGCTCTCTATTGGCTTGGCGCTCTAAGGAGCACATGTGGTCCACTATGAATTGAATAGTGGTGTGCGGTCTGATTCCACTATGGATTCTGCAATAGTCTTTGATCCATTCATTGGGAAAGCTGTGGAGCAAGATGGTCATTTGTTGTAAGTGGTTTAGATCAGCGGCAAAGCCTTGTAGTTTTGCAGTGTATTTGAAGAGCTGTTCCATTCGATCTGCATGATCTTTGCATGCGACATTGCTTGGCTTTTTGCATTCGGAGCTTTGAAGATAAGTATGCATAATATCCTTGGCATCTTCGGCGCTGCAATATTCTTTGATGAAGGATGAAACTGCTCGCGTGTATCCATTTCTTGTAGTTGGATAATCACGTTGGCTTCTTGTTAAAGCTCTCCATTTGGTTTGAGCGTCGATGCAAAGGCATCGCCCAAAGTATTTGATATATTTGTTAGCTGATAGATCAAGGTCTTCAGCTGCGTTCAGGAAGGCTTCTTCTGTATGTAGAAGTTCTTCTAAATCAACGTTCGTGAATAGAGGGACCTTGACGTTGTCTTCTTGGTCTTCGGCGTTGTAAACTGTTAGTGTAACAAGCTTGGGATTGGAGCTGTCAAAGGATCTCTTGTAAGGGATCGGAGGATCTCTGTAAAGTCCTGCCATGGTTGATTGGGATGGTTCGATCGATTCGGTGTTTCGTTCGATCGTTTTGTTCGATCGTTTCGGAGGTATCGATCGTTTCGTTCGATCGGTTCTTGTTTCTCGGTTTTCGATTCTTTTGGAGGTTCCGATTGTAGGATTTTGATTGTCAGGGTATCGATGTATAACTGTTGTTTAGGATAAAGGATGTTTCTTGGTTTCGGTACTGAGTTGGTTCTGTTTCTACTTTAAAGCACAAACAGTAATTACTGTGTTACGGTCTAAGGTAGAATTAGATGGAGTAATACGGGATAGAGGTATTTTAAAGATGAAAGGTTAATAAATTGTGTTATAAGAGAATGGTTGAATACTTTACGAGATGGGAATGATTCCTTGAGTATGGGATGAATGAACGATTGAATAATGATATATTATTCGGCGGGCATAATATCAATAATCGTTGAGTCACTTGAATCTTTGTTTATCTTGATATTTGAATATCCAATTAGTATCGGATTGTATGTGTATTCTTGTACGTTGAATATTCAGTATATGTACATGAATATCATACATATTGGAGTATATGCGGGATTCAATGAATCATTTAGAGCCTCTCGTAGGGTACCTACGTCAGCCCGTAACAACCCTAACCTATTAGTGTACGCTAGCATGTTACAGTGAGTACTGTCAGATAGTCACTGAATGCTACTCCCCCCTTTTCACTGTCGATGCTCATCTTTACAGTTGTGGCATCTTCTGGCCAGTCCTCTCGTGCGAACTTAAATGGAACCTGTTTGGTTCCTTTGGTTGCCATGGTGGATTAATCAGTTTTTATTAAGTTTAATTACACTATTTAAGCGTGGGTCTACAGAAACTTACACCGAACCCAGATGTTGAAAATGGGTGCGGGCAAAAGTAGTTTTCGAGAAAAAGGCAAGAAAAGTTTGAGAGACGAATTTTGGAAAAATATCTGACTAAATACACGGCGTCAATTTTTGTTTCCATTCCTTCTAGAAACTCAATATTCGGGCATGCGTGACCAGCTGACAAGATGAAAAAAAATTCCATTACAACTACTACTAACAAGGCAGTAGCACGTTGTGCTCACCTTCTAAATCCCATAACTTTTTAACTATCTGGAGTTATACCAAAAAAAACGCATGGGGGTGCAGCTTAAATGGTACTCTATCCGTTGGTCGCAAAGACAGAAAACAGACATAATCGATATTCTGCGTCCAAAATAACCCGGATGTGTAAGTTTCTGTAGACCCACGCTTATTTTTGTTATTTGTTATTTGTTTGAGAAATGAGCAAAAAGTGATTGCTCCAGTTCCCCCCTGAGATCCACTCTCTTGTGACATCTTGTGTTGTAACTGATTTTTCTCCATTCCTGTACAGTGGTAGGAGTTGCTTCTCTCTTTACTTCCCGGGAATCCTGTGGTTGCCCGGAGTTGTTTCTCTTTTTATTTCGTGGGAATTGATTCCCGTGGTTCTCCAGCGTTGCTGCTCTGTTAAGCATTCGCTGGGCCGGTCCCACTTCCCTTTTCCCGTGGGATTGGTGGTGTTTGAGTATTTATTATATACCTTTCCAGATATCTGTATATTTTGGTTTTGGTTGGCATTCCTTCTCTTGTCTGTCCATCCACTCAGTGTTGGTCCAACTAGTCCACTCACTGGATTTTGTGTCACTTTTTCGACACTTATTTTTTTGTTTTCATTTATTTCTGTTGTCGACCATGGTCCTGTTTAGGTCCTTAGGTGTCTCCGTTGTTGCTGTTGCTGGGGTTGGGGTTGTTGGGGTTAACTGCTCTTGGGATTGGTGTTCCTTAGTGCTGTAGACACTGGTGCTTCTTTCTCCCTGTCTTTGCTTCTCTGCGCCTCCATTTTTTGGCAGTTCCCATCTCGTCGGCCCGGCCGCTCGAGAGGTTGTTTTGCTCATGGTCTTCAGCGCTCAGCTTGATTTTAAAATCATGCCATACCCCGGGTCTACTAGTGATTAGAATGCTATCAGTTAGTCTATTGCTATTGCTTCTGATTGGTATCGGAATCGGCGATTCCAATGCCTCGCTAATCTTATTCCAGTCCTGAGTGGACTCGTGACTGTATTCCGGTGCACGACAGGCACTTGGTCACAGTTGTACTAGTGCTAGTTCCTGGATAGGGAATTTCAGGGTGCCACTCCATTGAATGTACGCACGAAATAAGCCAAAATATTTTGGGACTCCCTTCTGCAATTTTCAGGAAGGTTGAGAACCAGTTTTTTTGATGTGTTAGTAATAGTGCATAATGCAGTGTAATTGTTTAGTAACAAAAATCCATGTTCTGGATTAATGCACAAGAGTACTGTACTGGTATGTATTCAGATTATGGAAATCTTCAGAGAATGCAAATAGTAGTATGGATAGAGCAGATGTTTGTTCAAACTAATTTGGATAAGCATTCTCATCATCATCTGAGTCCTTGTCACTGGAGACAACAAATGAGTGATGGGTACAAGAAGAGTCATCAAATTGCACCAGTTTTCTTACTACATTTTCTACTTATGGAAAATTCAATGAAAGTTGTAGGCTGAATTTTGTGAATTTGGAAGATATTGGCCTGTGCAATACAAGTGAAACTTGTAGTTAGGGTTAGGTCCTTCGGCACCCAGTCAAACTCACTATGCAATGTTTTCCTAGTAACATACCACCTATAACTATGTCATTGTGTGTGTAGAAAAAGTATTTTTGGTGCCATTGGCTGTCAGGTGGGAACCAATTGGAATCAGTTGTACATGGATGCTGATGTGTCTTCAATTGAGATTTTGTTGACCTCCTCTGGTCAAGAGTTTCTTGGAGTTGTGGAGCAGATTTTCAAGAGGGGCATGGAGTGCTGGCCATAACGCCAACAGTATCAGGATCATGATAGGCATATCTTCTTCACGCGGCTCCTATGCCAGGGTTACTATGGTCTACGTGCTTCCAAAATGGGAAACTCGAAATATAATTGTTCCCAGCAACATCGGAAAGTTCAAGAACAAGGCAGAAGTTTACTATTCGTAGTTTCATTATTAATTATCACTGTACTTTTACGGACCGACAATGGCATGAGGTTCGGACAAAATTATTTTGACAACGATTTTCGTGTGACGATGAGAACCATAGTAATTCGACTATTTTTTGGGAGGTACAAAAAATACCAAGTACAAAAAATAATACAAATAACCTTGCTCGTAATTACGTAGTAGTAATTATATTTAAAAAAAAAAAAAAAAAATCGAAGTAATATCTTTCATGTGTATTACTTCGTACGTACCGTGTTGTGTTCCTTTATTCGACATGCATTTTGTTTTTTGCTTTTATTTCTGGACTTTACGACTAAGTGGACGTCTCAAACCACATGACTCTGACGGTTTTCTCTGTCATTCGAAGTTCGTAATCCCGCGAACAAGGAATGTAACGACATGATGAATCAAGGAACAACTTCGTACGATACCGGGTAACCTTAACGTACCTAGCGTGACTTTACAGTAATATTGTTTTACTTCTGCTAAGCAGATGATTCTCTAATACTACCATGTAACTTACCTACGTGCCACTACAGGTTCACGAAGTACAGTTACTGCGAACATTCCTGAGAACAACAATTATGGAAACAATTATGAAGTACAGAAGCAGATAAAAAATAAGGCTTACTTGTAGTTTGTACTACTTCGTACGTATTATCATTGACTCGTGCCAGAGCACGTCTCGCTGTAACGTTTGGAACTGTGACCTGCCGTTCGCCTTCACACTTCCTGAAGCGTTTCGCATTTGCTAAGGGTGGAGTAGGAGTGTGCCGATTGAATTACGAATTACGAAGTACAGTACGAAGTAGTATTTTTTTTGAACGGAGAAAATAGGCCACTTCTAGCCAAGTATTGCGCTTCCAAAGGTTAAGCCCCCAAGAATTTGGAAGCAAGTACCGGTATTAATACCGGTAGTAAGGTGTTATAATTTTATGTCGCGGGGTATCGACGAAAAAATTTAGTTGGAAGACACAACAAAAAACCATTCGCAACAAATTAGTAAACAAAAGAGCACCCACCCAACCATTCCGGTTTAGCAAAGAGTACGGTACTCGTACCAACGGAACGCTGATTACGATACCTCTACATCATTTCGATCAACCTATGCCATCAAGTTTTTCATATCATACAATCCAGGAGACAACGGAAACAAACAAAAAACCTCGACGAGGAAAAAAGCAATACTTTTGTGGATCCACACGTACAAGAAACTTTTTACTGGACAGGAAAAAGAGACGCAACAAAAACCTTTGGTCGGTTGGTTGTTGATAACAAGATCTATTCTTATACCTCGTCTATCCTTCCATCCATATCCTGTGAAGTATGCTGCTGCACAACGCTGCCGCCAAAACTTCCATTCTAAACGCGTCGTCATGGGTTCAATTGCTCCTTTGGTTGTCGGTGGCAACTACCACCAATTCTAACCTAGCGTCGGCGGTGTTAACAACAGAAACAACGCCACCAGGCTACCCTTCCGTCAACGTAGAGGACTCCTCGCAGACTTATATCTATGGGAACGAAACTGGGGAGATTGTCACCGAACTTGACCTGGATGAAATATCACGCATCGTTGGAGGAAATCGTGCTGACGTTGGAGAGTATCCATATTTTGGTACGTGCCAAACCACAAACCATTGGAACGAGTAGACTGGATCTGCACTATAAAAGCAATGATATGAGATCCGTAGTGAGATCCGTAGTGATTGAACAAAGTTAAGTATATTGCTCCGACGCGAACAACAGATAACTCACCATCCCGCGAATACTTCCCTTCATTTGTTCGTGTTTTTTGTCGTGTTCAACACTACATGCACAAAACGCACAACCATCGCAATTACACAACACGCATGCGTTGCAACAAACATCAACAACTTCGGAACCACAGCCCAGCCACTCGCCATCGGCTGTGGAGCCGTCGTGATCGCGAACGAATGGATCTTATCAGCAGCACATTGTGGGGACTTGTCCCGTGTCTATGATCCCTCCGTCGGAGGATACACGCAAGCACAAGTGGTCATCGGCAATACGATTCGAACCTCATTGTCCAACGGAGTGTCGCAGGTTCGATATTGCACAAAGTACTATGCTGATCCCAACTTTCAGTTCATCGGTGACTCGGTCACATCTTCCAACTTTGACGCTCCCTTCAAGAACGATTTTGCCTTGGTACGTGATCTCGCGGGTACCTTGATAGGAGTCGAAGGGACAGAGACTCATAGTTGTTCTGCTTGCTAACTCAATGTTTCGCTTCGAACATATATCCTGATTCTAATACTATCGTGTGAAATGAACCCCGAAATGATGCCATCTCGATTCCACTGATTCTTGCTCTAACCTACAAAATTCGACATCCAGTGTAAGCTTGACTACCCTGTCTACGTCGATGACCGGAACGTGGTACTTAAACTCCACAGAGACACATCAACCAACAACTATCCACCAGTAGGCTCGGACGTCGTGGCGATTGGCTTTGGAAGGGTCGCCATGGGTGCTCCGGTCTCTCAGGATCTCCTTGAGGTGACAGTAAAAGTTGATAGCAACTACAACTGCGCGAGAGTTCAACCCTCCAACGTGAATCAAGCAGTGGTTCGAAAGCTCTACAACCCCGATTCGATCAGCAAGGAAAACATATGTGCCTCTGTCCCAGGAGGAGGTAAAGATGCATGCCAAGGAGATTCAGGAGGTCCGCTTGTATCGAAAGGAGCGGTGAACCCAGTGGAAGGCCGGCGGGTCGATACCCACGTAGGGGTGGTGTCATTTGGATACGGCTGTGCCCTTCCCAACCTACCGGGAGTTTACGCCCGGACTAGTTTTGCCACGAACTTCATCCGAGACACTGTGTGCATTCGAGAACAGAGCAAGTCTGCTTTGTGTAAGGATTTGATAGCGGGTCCGGTCACATGCGACACGTACACGCAGCAACGGCTTGTGGTCCAAATAGTGACCGACGCCGATCCCGGTGAAAACAGTTGGACGCTGATAAAGCACGGCAGTTCCGATGCCACAGTACACTCCGCCAACAATTACAAACTGCCGTTTTTCTCCTATGAGGTACGTGTGTTTTTTCGTCCCCGCTTGGAGTGTTTGTAAGTGTGCTTTCAATCCAAATTGCCTAGTTTGAAAGGATACTCTGGGCGATTCCTTGGTGGACATCTATTGTGTAGACTTGGCATTTTTTCATCATCGGTTTAAGAAGCAATTTGTTCGTTCTGATTACTTTCTGCAACTAAGACTCAACCAACTGCATGCTCTATGGCCTTTTGAACTCTAATCGCATACCAATAGGAAACGCTGTGTCTCGATAAGGGATACCTGTACTCTTTCGATCTGAAAGACAGCGCTGGCGATGGTTTTACAAATATGAATATCAATGCTGGAGGAGTGATGAAGACTCAACAAGGCGGATTCTATTCTCTGCGGCTCGATGGGACCGAAATCCATCGAGGATCGGACGTAGGCGCACGAAAAGTGCTGCAGATCCAAACCCAGCCCGATCCCAGGACTTCCAGTCCGACGCCACAACCAACCCCGGCTCCAACTCCTTCGGTATGTGAAACACTAGCCCGCTCCATTGGATGCATATCCCGTACTTGTAGTGATTTTGTACAGCACACAACCCTATCTGACGCAATCCACCTCGCCTCCTGTTTCTGCTTTCCCCCCTCCTCAACGAAATTAATCCGAAAATTGCAACGAACTCCAACGCAACGCAATCCTTCACCAAGCCGACCAAACGCAAAAGGTGCCAAGATGATACCAGCAAGACGGGTCTTCCTTGCGTGAAAATGCTCAAAGGAAGAAGGAAAAAGAAGAGGAACGAAATTTGTAAGCGAATGATCGGCAGTCTAACAGTAAAACACTTTTGTCCTTCGTTCTGCAAACCGAGATGTATCAGGAAGAAGAGGAAGAGAAAGCAGGAGAACAAAGAAAACAAAGAAAGCAACTAATTCAACAAAAGGTTCGCATGAGTCATCAACCGAAAGGAAGCGAAACGAAATAAAGCTACGACTCCATGAAGATACTTGTATATTTATGAACTTAAATCTGTATTACCTAATTATTCGAGGGTGGTAGTACGTACTTCTACACCCCTGGTCTTGAATCAACTCAAAAAATAGTTTTTCTTAAATACAATTACTTTAATATCTAACCATAGTGCGTTCGTCAAGTGCAATCATTCGATTTGTGGAAGTCTCTTTTGAACTTTGTAGGGTGTCTATTGCAATCCAATTACTGTTCAAACTCTACAGAAGAAGCGATAGAATTCAAGATGCGACTGACGGTGGAACAGAAAACAGTTTTTGACGGGGCGATATACATGGCTAAGATTTTTTATTTACATTACCAGTTTCTTCCACGACAAACACTGGTTAAACCTATGGTAAATATTGCAACAGGAGGGAGATACAAAGGAGCAATCACCAAGGGAGTGGAGCTCAACGCAAGCTGAGGGCGATTGCTGTGCTTGATAACAGAGGACTAGTGACCAAAAAATGGGCTGTTGAAAAGAAATTGTTGAAACTTGAATTCATTTTGCAGACACCTCTTTGTTTGGATCATATTTTCAAAAAACAATGACATACATGCACATGTTCATTTCTGTAATAATAAAAACAGGAGCGTTAGAAATATACATTTATGTGTTTATCTTTTCACAGGGAAATGGAGTACAATAAAAGGTTTTGCAAATAAGAACAATATTACAGAAACTTTGTCCTCTGGGTTCCTTTACTGCACAGGGCCACGCGATGGTCAAAAAATGCTCCTCCCCCATACCAGTTGATCTATCTCAGCAGAAAGTCTGCACCAGATCTGTAATTGCTGTCATACTGGATTGGGGGAGAGGAAAATGGGATTCGTGTCAACACTATAGGAACAAACAGCTCCCCATGGAAGAAGCTGGATATTTCAAGAACATCAATTTCTGTTTTTATGTGTGAAGACATTTCACCACTATATTATGCAACTACCATCAGGGGTCATAATAAGGAGGGGTACGACACTGCGCGAAGAAAAAAATAAATCTTACCTATGCGTGGGTAATTTTTTTTCAGATTTGAACAAAATTTTTGTACTGGAGCGCGCGTCCTGTCATACCCCTCCTTATTATGACCCCTGACTACCATGGGGTATGGTCAACATGTACAATATGTACTAAAACGGGATACCCAACCCTGCAGTCAGTGCAAGGAAGTTTAGCAAGTGCATGTACAGTGCTACAGCATACAGTGCGCACACTACAGAAATGGATCTACAGGATGTCAGTAGCAGTTATGGTTAGTATATAGTAGGATAAAGTACTGGACCTATGAATCAGTGATACAGATGTTCTCTGTATCAGAGATCCATCCAAGCTCTCACTCTTTCAAATATTCCATCACTTTAAAAGCCTCTAGAAGAACGCATCATGCCTGGCACCAATAATTGACACCTCTAGTGTACCTCTAGAGTGCTCATGCCATACCCCGGGTCTACTAGTGATTAGAATAGTAGTGATAAGCAAATTGTGAGCTCTATCAGTTAGTCTATCTGCTATCGATATCAGCAGTCTCCAAATCAGCGATCCAGAGACTCACTAATTGTATTTTTATTCCCAGTCCCGGATGGACTTGTGACTGTATTCCGGTGCACGGCATGCTCCTCCATGGTACTGTTACAATTACTTTTCTAGTTCAGGGCTGTTCCTGCAATAATAGGGATGGACTCTCCGGATGTTAACCCGATCGGTTACAAAGGGAGCAGTTTCAATAGTTACAGTTCCATTGTCATGGGCCTTGAGCACCTTGTAAGGTCCTTGTCGTGGGAAGGATAGTTTTGGAATAATGCCCTTCCTTTCCAGGGTGACATAGTCTCCTTCCTTATAGACATGGGGGATCCTCCTCCAATTCTCCCTGATGTTGCTCTTATGGATGCTCTTCTGCTTCCTTTCCTGGATTGCTTCCCAGTCCACTGGGAAATTCACGGGCATGAACAAGTCCCTGCCGAATACCAATTGTGCTGGGGAGTACCCCAGGGTGGTATGGATGGCACTTCTGATAGCATATGCTGCCTTGGTAGTGAATTCCTCAAAGGGGTCCTTCTCGTGGAGGTCCCTTTGCTCCAGGTTGAAGGACAGTAGGCAGTCCTTTAGGACCTGGTGGATCCTTTCCAACACTGAGTTGGATTGCGGGTTCCAAGCCCCACTGGGCTTTCTTTTCATCCCCATGTTGTCACAGAGCTCTTGGAACTCTGCTTTGAACTCACTTCCACCATCAAAGCCAATCTCCTTTGGGCACGGATATCTTGCTAGCCAGGTATTGTCCAACAAACTTGCTAGCCAGGTACTGTCCAACAAACGTTGAGTTTCTGCTGCATTTGGTGAGTCCTTCAGGTGAGCCAGTTCAAACCATCCGGTTACTGAGTCCACCATGGTGAGAACATGGATGTGGTAGTCTTTACCATTCTTATTGTGGACAGCTGCAGGTCCCCAGAGGTCCACATTGACCCTCTGCCATTTGGTAACCTCAACGGCTTTCTCCGGTAGTAGTCCATACTTCTTCCGGCCACTCTTCTTGAACATCTGACATGTGTGGCAGTGTTTACAGAGGTCCTGGACGTCCTTCCGTAGGCCTTTCCAGGTGAACACTGAGCGTATGCTCTGTTCCATCCTCTTTTCTCCGGGGTGGACCAACATGGTATGATACCACTCCAGTACTCTTTCCTTGAGTTTGTTGGGAATCAGAATCTTCCCTTCTTTGTGTGTCAGACTGTAACCTTCCACATCTTTGGTGGTTAGATGTTTGTCTTTTTCCAGAGCACTCGTGATCTTTGTATCCTTTTGTTGGTAGAACTGGATCATATCCGGGGCAAGTGGGAATGCACAATTGCCCTGGAATTCTTCCGGTGATTCTCCAAGTGGGAATAGGAGCTGCCAGAGGTGCTCTTCCTCATCCGCATAGGTGAGGGGCTTATTTGGTGGTAGCCATTCCACTGTATCTGCTGGATCATCAGTGATGTCCAGTCGGGACAGTGCATCTGCTGCATCATTGTCTTTGCCAGCAACATGTTTGACTACCGGATGGAACTCCTCCATGAGGAGTCTCCACCGGACCATCATTTGGGTGGGCATCTGCTGATAGAGCAGGTTAAGGTGGTCTGTGTGGATAATCACATCTTGGCCTCGTAGGATTCCTTCGAACGCTTTTAGTCCTTCCACTATACTGAGGAGTTCTTTTTCTCCGACAGTGTAGTTGAGCTGCGCTGAGTTTAGTTTCCTTGTGTAGAAACTAAGGGGCTTGCCATCTTGGCATACAGTTGCTCCCAGTTGCCAATCACTGGCGTCTGAGTAGAGATGAAATGGTTTTGTAAAATCCGCGAATGCGAGTTTTTCTTCCTCTGTGAGCATCCTCTTTGCCTCCATGAAAGCTTTCTGCTCTGCTGGACCCCAGTACCAGTTCATTTTGCCCTTTTTGCCTGCCAGTTTGTTGAGCGGGGCAAGGATGTGGGAGCGGCGCTTCCACATATCCCTGTAAAAGTTTACCATCCCAAGGAACATCTTCAGTTGTTTTGTGTTCTTGCGGGCTTCCAGACGCTTCATCGCCTCCAGTTTGTTTGGCTGGGGCTGAATGCCTTCTGTTGTTAGTGGGAAACCCAGATACTCCACTTCTTTCTGCATGAAGAAGAATTTCCACAGATTGGCCCGGAAGCCAGCATCATTGAGTCTTTGTAGGACTGTGTCGATCTTGTTGAGGTGATCTTGTTCAGATTCCCCTTCGTGTTGTGCCATACCCCGGGCCTACTAGTAGTGTTTACGATAGTAGTGATATGCAAATTGTGAGCTCTATCATTTAGTCTACCTGCTATTGGATTCAGCAGTCTCGAAATTGGCGATTCCAGAGACTCGCTAATCGTAATCCAATCCTTATCCTTAATCCAATCATGAACGGGTTCGTGACTGTATTCCGGTGCACGGCATGCTCCTCCATGGTACTGTTACGATTCAATGCTATTCCTGCAATAATAGGGGTGCACTCTCCTAATGTTAACCCGGTCGGTTACAAAGGGAGCAGTTTCAATAGTTACAGTTCCATTATCATGGGCCTTGAGCACCTTGTAAGGTCCTTGCCGTGGGAAGGATAGTTTTGGAATGATGCCCTTCCTTTCCAGGGTGACATAGTCTCCTTCTTTGTAGACATGGGGAATCCTCTTCTGGTTCTCCCTGATGTTGCTCTTGTGGATGCTTTTCTGCTTCCGTGCTTGGATTGCTTCCCAATCCACTGGGAAGTTCACCGGCATGAACATGTCTCTACCAAACACCAGTTGCGCTGGGGAGTACCCCAGGGTGGTGTGGATGGCACTTCTGATGGCATATGCTGCCTTGGTGGTGAATTCCTCAAAAGGGTCCTTCTCGTGGAGGTCCCTGTTTTCCAGGTTGAAGGATAACAAACAATCCTTTAGTACCTGGTGGATCCTTTCCAACACTGAGTTGGATTGCGGATTCCATGCCCCGCTGGGCTTTCTTTTCATCCCCATGTTCTCGCAGAGCTCTTGGAACTCTGCTTTGAACTCACTCCCACCATCAAAGCCAATTTCCTTTGGGCGCGGATATCTTGCCAGCCATGTACTGTCCAGCAATCGTTGAGTTTCTGCTGCGTTTGGGGAGTCCTTCAGGTGAGCCAGTTCAAACCATCCGGTCACTGGATCCACCATGGTGAGGACATGGATATGGTAGTCTTTGCCATTTTTGTTGTGAACAGTTGCAGGTCCCCAGAGGTCCACATTGACCCTTTGCCATTTGATGACCTCAGCTGCTTTTTCCGGTAGTAGTCCATACTTCTTCCGGCCACTCTTTTTAAACATCTGGCACGTGTGACAGTGCTTACAGAGGTCCTGGACGTCCTTTCGTAGGCCTTTCCAGGTGAAGACGGAGCGTATGCTCTGTTCCATTCTCTTTTCTCCCGGGTGTACCAACATGGTGTGGTACCACTCCATCACTCTTTGTTTGAGCTTGTCGGGAATCAGGATTTTGCCTTCTTTGTGGATGAGACTGAAACCTTCCACATTTTTGGTGGTTAGGCCTTTGTCTTTTTCCAAAGCATTCATGATTTCCGTGTCCTTCTGTTGGTAGAACTGAATCATGTCCGGAGCAAGTGGGAATGCACTATTGCCCTGGAATTCTTCCGGCGTTTCTCCAAGTGGGAATAGGAGTTGCCGGAGGTGCGCTTCCTCATCCGCGTAGGTGAGGGGTTTATTTGGTGGTAGCCATTCCACCATGTCTGCTGGGTCATCTGTGATGTCCAGTCGGGACAACGCGTCTGCTGCATCATTTTCTTTGCCAGCCACGTGTTTGACTATCGGATGGAACTCCTCCATGAGAAGTCGCCATCGTACCATTCGCTGTGTAGGCATCTGCTGGTATAGCAGGTTCAGGTGGTCTGTGTGGATGGTCACATCTTGTCCTCGTAGGATTCCTTCGAACGCTTTTAAGCCTTCCACTATACCAAGGAGTTCTTTTTCCCCGACAGTGTAGTTGAGCTGCGCTGAGTTCAGTTTCCTTGTGTAGAAACCAAGGGGTTTGCCATCTTGGCATACGGTTGCGCCGAGCTGCCTGTCGCTGGCGTCTGAGTAGAGATGAAATGGTTTCGTAAAATCCGGGAATGCGAGTTTCGCTTCATCTGCGAGCATCCTTTTCGCCTCCATGAAAGCTTTCTGCTCTGCTGGACCCCAGTACCAATTTGTTTTGCCCTTCTTGCCCGCAAGCTTGTTGAGGGGGGCCAGGATGTGGGAGCGGCGCTTCCACATATTCCTGTAAAAATTGACCATCCCAAGAAACATCTTGAGTTGTTTGGTGTTCTTGGGGGCTTCCAGCCGCTTCATCGCCTCCAGCTTCTTCGGCTGGGGTTGAATGCCCTCTGTTGTTAGTAGAAAACCCAAATACTCCACTTCTTTTTGCATGAAGAAGGATTTTCTAAGGTTGGCTCGAAAGCCAGCGTCATCCAGTCTCTGTAGGACGGTATCGATTTTGTCGAGGTGATCCTGCTCAGATTCCCCCTCTCGTTGGATGATTAAGATGTCGTCGATGTAGACGAGGACATAGTCCAAGTCGCCGAGTAGGTTCATCATGACGGACTGGAAGATATCCGGTGCGCATGCAATCCCCATAGCCAATCGCTTGTAGGCATACTTCCCCCATGGCAGGATGGTGGAGCAAATCTTCTGGCTCTCCTTGCAGATGGGAATGGTGTAGTACCCTTGGGATAAGTCCAGTGCCGTAGCAGACTTAAATTTCTGTAGTCTTTGGATGGTTTCCCCAATGCGTGGTAGAGGGAACGGCTTTCGTTGAATGGCTGCATTCATCTTCCGAAAGTCCGTAAGGACTCGTATGTCCCCTGTCTTTTTGGGTTGACAGAACGTCGGTGATGCCCATGGTGAGTCATCATCATGTGGAAGTTTCTCCAGGACTCCAATGTCACAGAGCCTGTTGATTTCCTTCCGGAGTGCTTGTTCAAAGGCATGGGGTACTGAATAGTACCTCTGCCTGACCGGTTTAACCCCTGGTTGGAGTTCAATAGATACTGGTTCAATATTCTTGAGCAGTCCCAGACCTCCTCAAAAGAGTGTGGGGAACTTCTTCAATGTTTTCTTCAGGGCCTCCTTAGACGCGTCTGTGATCTCCAGGTCGTCGACCATGGAGTCTATATCTACTTTGGAGTAGTCGGCGTCCAGGATCTTGGCTTGCCTTTCTTCCTCCTGTTGGAGGATTGGACTCTGTGTGTTGGCAAAGAATACTGCCTCACATTTGTCCGGGTCCAAGAGTTCCCCCATCCCCTTCATGGGGATGGAGTCACCTTGCCATGAGATTGTTCGGGAGCTGTATTTGATATCCAGTCCCAATTGTGCCATTAGGTCAGATCCTATGATCACGTCATAGGGTACCTCCTCGTGGTGATGATACTCATCCACTTGGAAGGTCCACTTGATGGTCTTTGAGTTTGAAAACTCTATCAACTTCAGTCCCACTGAAGCCGCGGACTTTGTTCGAAATTTGCCCCCATAGGTATTATAGGTGACAGATCGTTGGTCCCGGTTCGTAAGTTGACTGCGGTCGACAAAGTGTCTTAGAATTATGGACTTGGAGCACCCTGAGTCCAGTAGACCCCGGAGCATCCTCCCCCTTCCTTTATGGTCCAATACCTCCACACAGACGTCCGCAAATCGATTGATTATGCGTGGTCCGGTGTGGATGGTATTGACCATTCAGTTGTGGGTTCCTTTCTTCTTGAAGGTTTTTCTGTATTTTCTCCGGTACTCCTTGAGGTCCCTGTCGGAGATATCAATCTCGTTGTCAGAGACTTCATGATCAGCTTGGGCCGTGGCCAGTACATAGGAGTACTCGTGGTTGGAGAGGTTCCTTCCCCAGTGGGGTTTGGAGTGTTGCTCGGTGTCCGAGTCTTCTTTTGCCACAAAATGCTCCTTGAGCAGATTGATGGTTTCCCGGTCAAATTTTCCCTTTTTGGGTGGTCCGCCGGTTAGTTTCCAGCATTTGCCGGCGTGGGTCTTGCCACAAGTTTTGCATAGTTGCTTCTCCATTGGGCGCTTCTTTTTGTTGGGAGACTTGCTGTTTCCTCCCCCAGAAGTGGCCTTGGAGTTCTTCTTGGTTCCACCATTTTGTTTTTCCAATTCCGTGATCCGTTTGCGAAGTTCTTCTGCGTTTCGGATGGTGGTTTCCAGGTTTTCGAGTTTGTCGATCGTGGTGTTGAAGGAATGGGCAAAGACATCCCATCCAATGTGTTCCAGTTTGTCCCTCTGGGTGTGGGTCATGCTGGTGTCCAGGATTTCCTTCATCTCGTCGTGAGTGAAGCTGGAAGGTGCCATTCCTGTGGCGGCGCCACTTTCCCAGAGACATTCTGGTAGGTAGCTTTGTAGTTCGGCCATTCGGTTGGCCCAGGCTCGGATGCCGTGTTTCATGTCGACTCGCATCCCCCGCATAAAGCGGCGGAGGAGGATGTAGGAGCGTTTCCCGTTCATGTCATTGCCAAAGACTTTCAGCTTGAGGGCGTACATGCATTCCTCAATGACATCCTTTTTGTACTCCTCTGATTGGTAGTACTTTGTGAGGGCATCGGGTACCTTCTTTTTGGGGATTGGAGTGCCGAGGTCCTCGGGCTCTGTTTCCTCGTCCGATTTTGCCGTGGCAGTCGGTTTGTCGGTCTTTTGGGTGGAGTTCCCTTCGACTGGCTCCTTGGTCGTGCCAGCGGGAGCTTCTGTGGTTAGTTCGGTTGTTTTGACCTTTTGGATCCGTTTTTGGACCAGTTTGTTGTTGTGTGTCTTGTGACCTGGTTCGGCATAGTAGGACCGGCCTAGAGTCATTTGGACGATAGAGAGTGCCTCGTTGGAGAGGACCCTCTGGAGGACGTCCAGTTTCTGGTCTCCTTGGAGTTTGTCATTGCCAGCAATTTTCTGGTCAAAGTCTCTTTTCCAGATGATAAAGAGTTCCGGTCTTTCAGTGCCGGTGAGTACCTTCAGATAGTCACTGAAAGCTACCCCTCCTTTTTCTGAGTCGATACTCATTTTCACGGTGGTGGCATCTTCCGGCCAGTCCTCTCGTGTAAAGTTGAAGGGTTTCTGTTTAGTTCCTTTAGACGCCATGGTTAATCAGTTTCTTTTTATTTACTTTAGTTTAGTTACAGTATTTCTGTAAGTTGTTATTTGGGGTGGAAATGAGCAAAAAGTGGTTGTTTCAGTTTGCTCCAGTTTTCTCTTTGTCTACACGATATCCCGTGTTGTAACTGATTTTCCCCTTTCGTAATACACGTTATTCCGTGTTGTAACTGATTTTGCTTTAGGCTTGTCCAGTGGTGGGAGTTGTTTCTCTCTTTAGTTCCCGGGAATCCTGTGGTTCTCCGGAGTTGTTTCTGTTTTTATTTCGTGGGATTCGATTCCCGTGGTTCTCCGGCGTTGCTTCCCTATTAAGCAATCACCGGGCCGGTCCCACTTCCTGTCTCCCGTGGGATTTAGTGGTGTTTAGGTATTTATTTTATACCTGTCCGGATATTTATATGTTCTGGTTTTGGTCGGCATACCCTTTTTGGTCTGTCCGTCCACTCAGTGTTGGTCCAATTAGTCCATTCACTGGATTATGTGTCTCTTTTTCGACACTCATTATTTTCGATTATTTTTTTTTGTTGTCGACCATGGTCCTGTTTAGGTCCTTAGGTGTCTCTGTTGCTGCAGTTGCTCCCTGTAATGGAGCTAACTGTTGCTGGGATTGGTATTCCTTAGTGCTGCAGACACCGGATGTCCTTTTCCCTGTTTGCTTCTATGTGCCTCCATTTTCTTTTGGCAGTTTCCGACGTCGGTTCCTTTTCGATCGATCGTTCGGTTGTTTCTGCTCATGGTCTTCAGCACTCAGCTTGATTTTAAAATCATGCCATACCCCGGGCCTACTAGTAGTGTTTACGATAGTAGTGATATGCAAATTGTGAGCTCTATCATTTAGTCTACCTGCTATTGGATTCAGCAGTCTCGAAATCGGCGATTCCAGAGACTCGCTAATCGTAATCCAATCCTTATCCTTAATCCAATCACGAACGGGTTCGTGACTGTATTCCGGTGCACGGCATGTTGGATGATTAGGATGTCATCTATGTACACGAGGACGTAATCCAGGTCTCCCAGGAGGTTCATCATGACTGATTGGAAGATGTCAGGTGCACAAGCAATCCCCATCACCAGTCTCTTGTAGGCATATTTTCCCCATGGCAAGATGGTAGAGCAAATCTTTTGGCTCTCCTTGCAGATGGGAATGGTGTAGTACCCTTGGGACAAGTCTAGGGCCGTAGCCGACTTGAATTTCTGCAGCCTCTGGATTGTTTCCCCTATTCATGGTAGTGGGAATGGTTTCCTTTGGATTGCTGCATTCATTTTCTGGAAATCCTCAAGGACCCGAATATCCCATGTCTTCTTGGGTTGACAGAAGGTAGGAGATGCCCATGGTGAGTCATCACCATGGGGGAGTTTCTCCAGGACTCCAATATCACAGAGCCTGTTGATCTCCTTTCGGAGTGCTTGTTCAAAGGCATGGGGCACAGAATAGTACCTCTGCCGGACCGGTTTGACCCCTGGTTGGAGTTCAATGGATACTGGTTCTATGTTTTTGAGCAGACCAAGACCTCCTCCAAAGAGTGTCAGGAATTTCTTTAGTGTTTTCTTCAAGGCTTCCTTGGACTTGTCGGTGATCTCCAGGTCATTGACCATAGCGTCTATATCGACTTTGGAGTAATCTTCATCCAGGATTTTGGATTGCCTCTCTTCCTCCTGTTGGAGGATCAGACTTTGTGTGTTGGCAAAGAATACTGCCTCACATTTGTCTGGGTCAGAGAGCTCCCCCATTCCCTTCATGGGAATGGTGTCTCCCTGCCATTCGATTGTTCGGGAACTGTATTTGATATCTAGTCCCAGTTGTGCCATCAGGTCGGATCCTATAATCACATCATAGGGCACCTCCTCATGGTGATGGTATTCATCCACTTGGAAGGTCCATTTGATGGTCTTGAAGTTTGAAAATTCTATCAGTCTTAGTCCCACTGAGGCCGCAGACTTGGTTTGGAACTTGCCCCCATAGGTGTTATAGGTGACAGACCTTTGGTCTCGGTTCATTTAGTTCTTGACTTCAATTGACAAAATGCCTTAGAATGATGGATTTGGAGCATCCGGTGTCCAGTAGTCCCCGGAGCATCCTCCCCCTTCCTTTGTGATCCAGCACCTCCACACAGACGTCTGCAAATCTGTTGATTATGCGCGGTCCGGTGTGGATGGTGTCGGCCATTCAGTTGTGGGATCCTTTCTTTCTGAAGGTCTTTCTATACTTTCTTCTGTACTCTTTGAGATCCCTCTCCGAGATATCAATCTCGTTGTCGGAGACCTCGTGGTCTGCTTGGGCCGTGGCCAGCACATGGTTTGAGAGTTTCCTTCCCCAGTGGGGTTTGGGGTGTTGCTCATTGTCCGAGTCTTCCTTTGCCACAAAATGCTCCTTGAGCAACTTGATGGTTTCCCGGTCAAATTTCCCCTTCTTGGAGGGACCGCCGGTTAGTTTCCAGCATTTGCCGGCGTGGATCTTACCACAGGTTTTGCAAAGTTGCTTGTTGTTGTCCAGTGGGCGCTTCTTTTTGCCGGGAGACTTTCCATGTCCGTGTCCTCCCCCAGAAGCGGCCTTGGAGTTCTTCTTGGCACCTCCATTCTGCTTCTCCAGTTCTGTAATGTGCTTTTGGAGTTCCTCCTCCTTTGGGATGGTGGTTTCCAAGTTCTCGAGCTTGTCGACGGTGGTGTTGAATCCTGTGGTTCCCCGGAGTTGTTTCTGTTTTTATTTCGTGGGAATCGTTTCCCATAGTTCTCCGACGTTGCTCCTCTATTAAGCACTCACTGGGCCAGTCCCACTTCTTCTTTCCCGTGGGATTGGTGGTGTTTGGCTATTCATTATATACCTTTCCGGATATCCGTATATTTTGGTTGTGGTTGGCATCCCCTCTCTGGTCTGTCCGTCCACTCAGTGTTGGTCCAATTAGTCCACTCACTGGATTTTGTTTCACTTTTTTGACACATATTTTCAATTATTTCTGTTGTCGACCATGGTCTTGTTCCGGCCCTTAGGTGTCTCTGTTGTTGCTGTTGCTCCATCTAATGGCGCTAACTACTACTGGGATTAGTGTTCCTTAGTGCTGCAGACACTAGAATGTCTTTCTCCCTGTTTTTGCTTCTTTGCACCTCCATTTTTGGCAGTTTCCTTCACGTCGCTTTGTTTGACTGACCAAGTGCTGTTTCTGCTCATGGTCATCAGCGCTCAGCTTGATTTTAAAATCATGCCATACCCCGGGTCTACTAGTGATTAGAATAGTAGTGATATGCAAATTGTGAGCTCTATCAGTTAGTCTATCTGCTATCGATATCAGCAGTCTCCAAATCAGCAATCTGGAGACTCGCTAATCATATTTTTATTCCCAGTCCCGGATGGACTCGTGACTGTATTCCGGTGCACAGCAGCTCCCAGTATATGCAATGGTGATTGTATGATCTCTTTGTTGCCTTATCATTTGCCAGCACTCTGTGTTATACTGTTGTTGCTGCTCTCTCTTTTGCCGACAAGCAAATATCATTACATATGTAGCGGGTCACAATTTGCGGGAAGCGCATTTTGTCCGACGTTCCGATGTTCCAGTACTAAAAATATGTAGATTTCTACACACATTTACCATGCGATATCTCACTCCCTTCTACACACCCAACCACAATACCAGGACCTACACATACTAACAGTGACCTCGCCTCTTTGATTCTGTTATTTTTTCAGTTGCTCGATGCTTTGTTTGGTTGAGTTTGTTGCCTATTCACCACTCAAGTCCGTTAAGTCTTTTCAAGTCGAAGTTCACGAACAGCCCCTTCCACTGTAGGGATCTTTCTACAAGAAATTCCAGCTGTCATCTGTTTTCAAGTCCATTACCCTGCTGGACTTTAAGTGTTTTCACTTTTGGTCCTACTGTTTCTTGACCCAAGCCCCAAAGCCGCTAAGTACAGCTCGCTTAAGGCTCCACTACCTACATATACCTCTCAGGTGTACAGTATAAATGTCATCTATTTTCAAGTCTACTGCCCTGCTGGACCATAAGTATTTATGCTTAAGGTCCTACTGTTTTCTTACCCAAGCCCCAAAGCCGCTAAGTACAGCTCGCTTAAGGCTCCACCACCTACATATACCTCTCAGGTGTACAGTATAAATGTCATCTGTTTTCAAGTCTACTGCCCTGCTGGACCATAAGTGTTTTCGATTATGGACCTACTGTTTTCTTACCCAAGCCCCAAAGCCGCTAAGTACAGCTCGCTTAAGGCTCCACCACCTACATATACCTCTCAGGTGTACAGTATAAATGTAATCTGTTTTCAAGTCTACTGCCCTGCTGGACCATAAGTATTTATGCTTAAGGTCCTACTGTTTTCTTACCCAAGCCCCAAAGCCGCTAAGTACAGTTTGCTTAAGGCTCCACCACCCACATATACCTCTCAGATGCATTCTTCAACTGTCATCTGTTTTCAAGTCTACTGCCCTGCTGGACCATAAGTGTTTTCGATTATGGACCTACTATTTTTCTGACCCAAGCCCCAAAGCCGCTAAGTACATGTTACTTAAAGCTTCACCACCTACATATACCCCTCCAGCTCACAGTACAGCTGCCACCTGTTTTCAAGGCTACAGCCCTGATGGTTCATAAGTGTTATCACTTAAAGGCCTTGTTTCCAAGCTACTACGGAAGAGCAATTTCATTCTACGAATTTGGTAGTAGGCTCCACTGCCTCTAAGTGTTTTCGAGCATGTGCTACTACAAAGTTCTAACAGGGGGACAGCAGCTCCTGTTACGAATTTGGTAGTAGGCTCCACTGTCCTCTATGTGTACGTGATTGGGACTGACTGCTCGCATTACTGATGCTGCCATCAAGCATTCAGAGAGCAGTCTTGCTTTTGTATGCTGACCACTCGCATTACTACTGATACTATGTATCTCGGGAAGGGTTTTGCTTGTGTCGGCCGACCACTAGCATTACTGATGCTTTACAGCAGCATTCAAGGGACAGTTTTGCTTGTGTCTTTCCCTTTCATGTTCTTGTTACCCCGTCTCCTGTATGCTTTGCAACAGCAGTGTCTGTTGTGCTCTGGACTGGTTTGTTTTTTCCTGTTTCTTACCAAGGTCCGTTTGCAAAATAGTCGTCTTTACAACCTGCGGCCTAAATCCCCCATGGTTGAGGCGACGCGTCATTCTACAACTTGGGGTCCTGACTCTTTGATTGAGGCGACGATAAAGTCTGGTTACAGACTGAGTAGCTTTTAACCACCTTCGGTGGATTTTCCTACTTAAATAAGTATATTAATTCTTATTCCAAAACTATCCTTCCCACGACAAGGACCTTACAAGGTGCTCAAGGCCCATGACAATGGAACTGTAACTATTGAAACTGCTCCCTTTGTAACCGACCAAGTTAATATCAGGAGAGTCCATCCCTATTATTGCAGGGATAGCATTAAATTGTAACAGTACCATGGAGGAGCATGCCGTGCACCGGAATACAGTCACGAGTCCATCCGGGACTGGGATTAAAATACGATTAGCGAGTCTCCAGATCGCTGATTTGGAGACTGTTGATATCGATAGCAGATAGACTAACTGATAGAGCTCACAATTTGCATATCACTACTATTCTAATCACTAGTAGACCCGGGGTATGGCAATTGTGGATCCACCAGGCTATATCAGACCATCTCAGCCTGCTTCTATGCTGATAACCTGTCCAATTTATGCAAGTCCTACATTTGCCCCGACAATTGCATTAAATACAAGAACCAGCACTCCAAGTATGGGAAACTTCCACCAAAAGAAGCACCACTATCACCATTCAACGAGGTGCATGTGTAGGCCCATGGAAGATTACAGCTCAGGGCAAGAACTACAACTTCAAGACCCTAACCTGTATTGATCCAGTTACCAACCTCCTGGAAATTGTTAGAATCAGGGACAAGTCCTCGCAACACGTATCAGACCAATTCAAGAACTGCTGGCTCTCAAGATATCATAATAACAATATACGTATTTAAATAACTTTAATCACCAAAGGTGAAACTAAATTACTCAGTCTGTAACCAGAACATTTATCCCTCATCCTACTCCCCTGCAATTGCTTCTGCTGTCAGGGCACAGAGGACTATTGGTTGGCACAACTGGCTTCTTGGTCGGTGGTCTCCTCGCTGGTATCAAATCCAGGCTGACTACTACTCCCACATTGGAAGCAAGCGCTCTCCCAAATGTTGGGCTACAGCTATCATCCATCAGTTCTTTCTTACCTCCTGGGATCTTTGGACCTATAGGAACGAACGACTCCATGGTCCTGGGGGTACCCTTGATGCTGAACAACACCAATCTCTTGATGCTTCCATCTCCTCTGAATTGGCCATTGGTGCAGCTGGTGCACTTCCCCAGTCACACTCCCTTTTACAAACCCCTTTCCAAGTCCTACAAGGTTACACCCTGACTGCCAAGAGGCAGTGGCTTGCAACCATCCACCTTGCCAGGAAGCAGTATGCAGCACCTGTCCAACCTGTGCAGCCATACCAACGAGAGGCTGCTCTCCTCAGAGCCTGGCTCTCAAGATATCCAAGACCTATCAGATGTGTCCATGACAATGGTGGAGAATTCCTAGGAGCTGAGTTCCAGACTACACTTAAACAATATGGGATTCAGTCCATTCCTACCACAGTGAAGAACCCCCAGTCCAATGCCATCTGTGAAAGAGTCCATTATACAGTTGCTGACATCCTACGAGTCCTGGTACATGTTAATCCCCCTCAAGCCAACACCAGGGCAAGTCAACTCATGGACAACGCCCTCTCCACTTGCATGCATGCCTCCAGGTGTGCTGTCAATGCTGCCTTACAAGCATCTCCAGGGTCCTTGGTATTCAATCGAGACATGTTGATTGATCTGCCACTGACCTCGAATCTACTAGCTCTGCAGCAGCTCAGGCAACAAGGGATTAACAAGAACCTACTCAGAGACAATGCCAAGATGATCAATCATACCTTCCAAGTCAAGGATAAGGTATGGATGCAGGAACTGGATCCTGATAAACTACAGCCCCAAAAGGTCGGTCCCTTTCCAATCACTCAAGTCAATCCAAATGGAACTGTAAGATTGCAGAGATCCCCTTCAGTGATCAAAACAGTGAACATTCAAAAGATTACACCATATCGGGAACCGACTCCATCGAATGAATCCTCAGACATCGAATTGAGCCAATCACATGACTCAGATTGCTCCATGAGCCATTGGGCGGCTTAATTGTGGGATTCGTTCAATCATGAGGCACTATGTAACACGCTAGCGTAGACTAGTAGTTACGAATTAATAATTAAAATTAATAATTAATAATTAACCAAATCCCACATGGGAATCAAATATAGAGATATCCAAACATGGATATCCGGTATGTATGAACAAGCATGCAGAAGAAGAGCGATCGTACGATTAAGGTTACATACAGAATATATGTTATACAGGAACATTATGGAAAAAAGTTTTTTTGAGAAAATTTCCATATTCATGCGCGTTGCGCGCAATAAAATTGATGTAATTTTTAACGGCTGTTTTTTGTTGAATATCCACTTTAACGGCTGTACGAGTACGCAGAGTGTCCTCAAAACTGTCCTCAAAACTGTCCTCAAAACTGTCCTCAAAAAGTGTCCTCAACGATTTTGTCCTCAACAGACTGTCCTCAACCATTATGTCCTCAACAATTATGTCCTCAATGTTTTGTCCTCAACCTCAACGTTGAAGTCATAGAGGTTGAGGACAAAACATTGAGGACATAATTGTTGAGGACATAATGGTTGAGGACAGTCTGTTGAGGATAAAATCGTTGAGGACACTTTTTGAGGACAATCGTTTTGAGGACAAAGATGACCGTTTAAGACCGTTAAATTATGGTCGCATATTAATTATAGAAGAGGCGTTCTTATTGCCCACAGATTTTTTGAGAGTAGTCGCGCGCACAATGCGCATGAAAATGGAAATTTTCCAGAAAAGTTTTTTTTTTCCATAATGTTCCAGGAATGGAGATTATATGAGAAGGTCGCAATGACATCATCGCTCATTATTTAAAATAACACACAATTATTCATACTACTCCTAATTTCTACCTTAGAGTGTTTGCCATACCCCTGGTCTACTAGTGATTAGAATAGTAGTGATATGCAAATTGTGAGCTCTATTGATTAGTCTATTTGCTACAGCTCTAAGAGCTCTCTGAATCGGCGATTCTGTCGACTCGCTGATTGTTTTTATCCTTATCCTTAATCCAATCCCAAGTGGACTCGTGACTGTTCTGGTGCACGGCATGCTCCTCCATGGTACTGTTACATTTAGTTACTTCTCCAGTTTAGTGCCATCCCTGCAATAATAGGGATGGACTCTCCTAATGTTAACCCGGTCGGTTACAAAGGGAGCAGTTTCAATAGTTACAGTGCCATTGTCATGGGCCTTGAGCACCTTGTAAGGTCCTTGTCGTGGGAAGGATAGTTTTGGAATAATGCCCTTCCTTTCCAGGGTGACATAGTCTCCTTCCTTATAGACATGGGGAATCCTCCTCCAATTCTCCCTGATGTTGCTCTTATGGATACTCTTTTGTTTCCTTGCTTGGATTGCCTCCCAATCCACTGGGAAATTCACGGGCATGAGCATGTCCCTTCCAAACACCAGTTGCGCTGGAGAGTATCCCAGCGTGGTGTGGATGGCACTTCTGATAGCGTACGCTGCCTTGGTAGTGAATTCCTCAAAGGGGTCCTTCTCGTGGAGGTCTCTTTGTTCCAGGTTGAAGGACAGTAGGCAGTCCTTTAAGACCTGGTGTATCCTCTCCAACACTGAGTTGGATTGTGGATTCCAAGCCCCACTGGGCTTTCGTTTCATCCCCATATTGTCACAAAGTTCCTGGAACTCTGCTTTGAACTCACTCCCGCCATCAAAGCCAATTTCCTTTGGGCGCGGGTATCTTGCTAGCCAGGTACTGTCCAGCAATCGTTGAGTTTCTGCTGCATTTGGTGAGTCCTTCAGGTGGTCCAGCTCAAACCATCCGGTCACTGGATCCACCATGGTGAGAACATGGATGTGGTAGTCTTTACCATTTTTATTGTGGGCAGTTGCAGGTCCCCAGAGGTCTACATTGACCCTCTGCCATTTGGTAACCTCAGCTGCTTTTTCCGGTAGTAGTCCATACTTCTTCTGGCCACTCTTCTTGAACATCTGACATGTGTGGCAGTGTTTACAGAGGTCCTGGACATCCTTTCGGAGGCCTTTCCAGGTGAATACTGAGCAGATGCTCTGTTCCATTCTCTTTTCTCCAGGATGGACCAGCATGCTGTGGTACCATTCCATAACTCTTTCCTTGAGTTTGTCTGGGATCAGGATCTTCCCTTCCTTGTGGATTAGACTATGGCCTTCCACATTTTTGGTGGTTAGATGTTTGTCTTTTTCCAGAGGACTCGTGATCTTTGTATCCTTTTGTTGGTAGAACTGGATCATATCCGGGGCAAGTGGGAATGCACTATTGCCCTGGAATTCTTCCGGTGATTCTCCAAGTGGGAATAGGAGTTGCCGGAGGTGCTCTTCCTCATCCGCATAGGTGAGGGGCTTATTTGGTGGGAGCCATTCCACCGTGTCGGCTGGGGCATCTGTCATGTCCAGTCGAGACAGCGCGTCTGCTGCGTCATTGTCTTTGCCAGCAACATGCTTGACTACTGGGTGGAACTCCTCCATAAGGAGCCTCCATCGTACCATTCGTTGGGTGGGCATCTGCTGGTAGAGCAGATTAAGGTGGTCTGTGTGAATGATCACATCTTGTCCTCGTAAGATTCCTTCGAACGCTTTGAGCCCTTCTACTATTCCGAGGAGTTCTTTTTCTCCTACAGTGTAGTTGAGCTGTGCTGAGTTCAGTTTCCTTGTGTAGAATCCAAGGGGTTTGCCATCTTGGCATACAGTTGCTCCCAGTTGCCTGTCACTGGCGTCTGAGTAGAGATGAAATGGTTTTGTAAAGTCCGGGAATGCAAGTTTCGCTTCTTTGGCGAGCATCCTTTTCGCCTCCATGAAAGCTTTCTGCTCTGCTGGACCCCAGTACCAGTTCATTTTGCCCTTTTTGCCTGCCAGTTTGTTGAGGGGGGCCAGGATGTGGGAGCGGCGCTTCCACATATCCCTGTATAAATTTACCATTCCAAGGAACATCTTGAGTTGCTTGGTATTTTTGGGGGCTTCCAGCCGCTTCATCGCCTCCAGCTTCTTTGGCTGGGGTTGGATGCCCTCTGTTGTTAATAGAAATCCCAGATATTCCACTTCTTTTTGCATGAAAAAGGACTTTCTGAGGTTGGCTAGGAAGCCGGCGTCATCCAGTCTTTGTAGGACTGTATCGATTTTGTTGAGGTGGTCCTGTTCCGACTCCCCTTCTCTTTGGATGATCAAGATGTCATTGATGTAGACCAGGACATAGTTCAGGGCGCCAAGTAGGTTCATCATGACTGACTGGAAGATATCAGGCGCACAGGCAATCCCCATTGCCAATCTCTTGTAGGCATATTTTCCCCATGGCAGAACGGTAGAGCAAATCTTCTGGCTCTCCTTGCAAATGGGAATGGTATAGTAACCTTGGGATAAGTCCAGCGCCGTAGCTGACTTGAACTTCTGTAGTCTCTGGATTGTTTCCCCTATTCATGGTAGTGGAAATGGTTTTCGTTGGATGGCTGCGTTCATCTTTCGAAAGTCGGTTAGGACGCGAATGTCCCCTGTCTTTTTGGGTTGACAGAAGGTAGGGGACGCCCATGGTGAGTCATCATCATGGGGGAGTTTCTCCAGGACTCCAATATCACAGAGCCTGGTGATCTCCTTTCGGAGTGCTTGTTCAAAGGCATGGGGCACAGAATAGTACCTCTGCCGGACCGGTTTGACTCCTGGTTGGAGTTCAATGGACACCAGCTCTATATTTTTGAGCAGACCCAATCCTCCTCCAAAGAGTGTTGGGAATTTCTTCAATGTTTGTTTCAGGGCTTCCTTGGACGCGTCTGTAATCTCCAGGTCATTGACCATAGCGTCTATATCAACTTTGGAGTAGTCGGCATCCAAAATTTTGGATTGCCTTTCTTCCTCCTGTTGGAGGATCAGACTTTGTGTGTTGGCAAAGAATACTGCCTCACATTTGTCCGGGTCAGCGAGCTCCCCCATTCCCTTCATGGGGATGGAGTCACCCTGCCACTCAATCGTACGGGAACTGTATTTGATATCCAGTCCGAGTTGCGCCATCAGATCCGATCCTATGATCATGTCGTAGGGCACCTCCTCATGGTGATGGTATTCATCCACTTGGAAGGTCCATTTGATGGTCTTGGAGTTTGAAAATTCTATCAGCCTTAATCCCACTGAAGCCACAGACTTGGTTTGGAACTTGGCTCCATACGTGTTGTAGGTGACAGATCTCTGGTCTCGGTTCGTTAGTTGACTTCGGTTGACAAAGTGCCTTAGTATGATGGATTTGGAGCACCCAGAGTCTAATAGGCCCCGGAACATCCTCCCCCTTCCCTTGTGGTCCAATACCTCCACACAGACATCCGCAAACCGGTTGATTGTGCGAGGCCCGGTGTGGATGGCATCAGCCATTCAGTTGTGGGATCCTTTCTTCTTGAAGGTCTTTCTGTACTTTCTTCTGTATTCTTTGAGGTCGCGTTCAGAGATATCAATCTCATCATCGGAAACCTCAGGCCGTGGCCAAGACATAAGAGTACTCATGGTTCGATAGATTCCTTCCCCAGTGGGGCTTGGAGTATTGCTCAGTGTCTGAGTCTTCTTTTGCCACAAAATGCTCCTTGAGCAGATTGATGGTCTCTCGGTCAAACTTCCCCTTCTTGGAGGGTCCGCCAGTTAATTTCCAGCATTTGCCGGCATGGACCTTGCCACAGGTTTTGCAGAGCTGTTTGTTGCTGTTGTCCATAGGGCGCTTCTTTTTGCCAGGGGACTTTCCGTTTCCTCCCCCAGAAGTGGCCTTGGAGTGCTTCTTGGCGCCACCGTTCTTCTTTTCCAGTTCGGTGATGCACTTCTGGAGGTCTTCCTCCTTCCGGATGGTGGTTTCCAGATTTTCGAGCTTGTCGATGGTGGTGTTGAAGGAGTGGGTGTAGAGATCCCATCCAATGTGTTCCAACTTTTCCCTTTGGGTGTGTGTCATGTTGGAATCCAACATCTCCTTCATTTCTGCCGGTGTGAAGCTAGTAAGTGCTTCGACCGGGCCATTGCCACATTCCCAGAGGCATTCTGGGAGGTAGCTCTGTAGTTCGGCCATTCGGTTGGCCCAGGCTCGTATGCCATATTTTAGTTCCACTCGCATCCCCCGCATGAATCTGTGGAGGATGATGTATGAGCGTTTTCCGTTTTGGTCATTGCCAAAGATTTTGAGCTTGAGGACATGCATGCATTCCTCAATAACATCCTTCTTGTACTCCGCTGATTGGTAGTACTGGGTGAGAGTGTTTGGTACGCTTTTCTTTGGGATTGGAGCCAGTTCCTCTGGCTCTGTTTCCTCATCCGAGTTTGCCGTAGCAGTCGGTTTGGTTTTGTCGGCTTTGGGAGTGGATTTCTCCTTTGCCGCCTCCTTGGGTGTCCCAGAGGGAGGTTCGTTGGCGCTTTGCCCGATCGATAAGAGTATACTCGCTTGATCGCGTTTTCGATTTCCTGGATCTTTTTCTGTACCAGTTTGTTGTTGTGTATCTTGTGTTTCGGTTCAGCGTAGTAGGTCCGTCCGAGTGTTCTCTGGACAAGGGATAATGCCTCGTTGGCGACTGCCGTGCACCGGAATACAGTCACGAGTCTACTCGGGACTGGATTAAGGTTGAGGATAAATTAGCGAGGCGTTGGAATCGCCGATTCCAAATGCCTATCGAAAGCAATAGCAATAGACTAATCGATAGAGCTCACAATTTGCATATCACTACTATTCTAATCACTAGTAGACCCGGGGTATGGCATGATTTTAAAATCAAGCTGAGCGCTGATGACCATGAGCAGAAAGGTACCGATCGACCAAGGCGCCGACGGGACCAAAAGACTGCCAAAAATGGAGGCGCAAAGAAGCAAAACAGGGAGAAGGATATCCAGTGTCTGCAGCACAAGGAAGACCGACCCCAGCAACTGTTGGCGCCCAAAGAAGGGAGCAACAGCAGCAACAGAGACACCTAAGGAACCAAACTGAAACCCTTCAACGTCACACGGGAGGACTGGCCGGAAGACGCCACCACCGTAAAGATGAATGTAGACAGCGAACAAGGTGGAATCGCATTCAGCGACTACCTGAAGGTTCTCAATGGTACTGAAAGACCAGAACTCTTCCTTATCTGGAAGAGAGACTTTGACCAGAAAATTGCTGGCAATGACAAACTCAACGGGGACCAGAAATTGGAGGTCCTACAGAGAATCCTCTCTATTGAGGCACTCGGACTTGTCCAGCGAACGCTCGCAAGGACCTACTTGGCCGAACCGACCCACAAGGTCCATCACACCAGACACGTACAGAAAAAGATCCAAGAGATCGAGCAAAGGGACCAAGCAAACATCCTGCTATCAATGGGGCAAGACGCCACCGAAACTCCCACGGGAGCCTCCAAGGAGACGGCAAAGGAGCAAGCTCCAAACGCCGACAAAACCAACACAGCCAAGGCGAGCTCGGACAAAGAATCGGAGACCGACGCCCTCGAGTCTCCAATCCCAAAGAAAAAGGTCGCAAGCGCCCTCATCCAGTACTACCAATCCCAGGAGTACAGAAAGGATGTCATCGAGGAATGCATGCATGCCCTCAAACTCAAAATCTTTGGCAATGACCAACACGGCAAGCGCTCGTATATCGTCCTCCGCCGATTCATGCGAGGCATGCGCGTGGACCTCAAACATGGCATTAGAGCCTGGGCCAACCGAATGGCCGAACTCCAAAGCTACCTCCCAGATTGCCTCTGGGAATGTGGCAGTGACCAAATGGAAACACCAAGAAGTTTCACCCAAGGCGAAATGAAGGAAATCCTAGATGCCAACATGACCCACTCCCAACGCGAGAAGCTGGAGCACATTAGTTGGGACCTCTACACCCACTCCTTTAACACCACCATCGACAAGCTCGAAAACCTGGAAATCACCATCCGGAAGGAAGCACTAATGCAACAACGCATCACCGACCTCGAAAAGCAGACCGGCGTCACCAAGAAGACCCCCAAGGCCGCATCTGGGGGAGGAACCCACCACGGGAAATCCCCTGGCAAAAAGAAGCGCCCTGTGGACAACAGCAACAAACAGCTATGCAAGACCTGTGGCAAGGTCCATGCCGGCAAATGCTGGAAACTAACCGGTGGTCCCCACAAGAAGGGGAAGTTCGACCGGGAAACCATCAACCTGCTCAAGGAGCACTTTGTGGCAAAAGAACAAGACTCAGACACTGAGCAACACTCCAAACCCCACTGGGGAAGGAACCTATCGAACCACGAGTACTCTTATGTACTGGCCACTGGCCCAAGCTGACCACGAAGTCTCCGATGACGAGATCGACATCTCCGAACGGGAACTCAAAGAGTACAGAAGAAAGTACAGAAAGACCTTTAAAAAGAAAGGATCCCACAACTGAATGGCTTCTGATACCATCCACACCGGACCGCGCGTAATCAACCGATTCGCAGACGTCTGTGTGGAGGTATTGGACCACAAGGGAAGGGGGAGGATGCTCCGGGGCCTACTCGACTCCGGGTGCTCCAAATCCATCATACTAAGGCACTTTGTCAACCGAAGTCAACTAACGAACCGAGACCAAAGATCTGTCACCTACAACACATATGGAGGCAAGTTCAGAACCAAGTCTGCGGCTTCAGTGGGACTAAGGCTGATAGAATTTTCAAACTCCAAGACCATCCAATGGACCTTCCAAGTGGATGAGTATCATCACCATGAGGAAGTACCCTATGACATGATTATAGGATCCGATCTAATGGCACAACTGGGACTGGATATAAAATACAGCTCCCGTACGATCGAATGGCAGGGTGACTCTATTCCCATGAAGGGGATGGGGGAGCTCTCTGACCCGGACAAATGTGAGGCAGTATTCTTTGCCAACACACAAAGTCCAATCCTCCAACAAGAGGAAGAAAGGCAAGCCAAAATCTTGGACGCAGACTACTCCAAAGTCGATATAGACGCCATGGTCAATGACCTGGAGATTACGGACGCGTCCAAGGAAGCCCTGAAACAAACATTGAAGAAATTCCCAACACTCTTTGGAGGAGGATTGGGTCTGCTCAAAAATATAGAACCGGTGTCCATTGAACTCCAACCAGGGGTCAAACCGGTCCGGCAGAGGTACTATTCTGTACCCCATGCCTTTGAACAGGCACTCCGAAAGGAGATCACCAGGCTCTGTGATATTGGAGTCCTGGAAAAACTCCCCCACGATGACGACTCACCGTGGGCATCCCCTACCTTCTGTCAACCCAAGAAGACAGGGGACATTCGCGTCCTAACCGACTTTCGAAAGATGAACGCAGCCATCCAACGAAAACCATTTCCACTACCACGAATAGGGGAAACGATCCAACGACTACAAAAGTTCAAGTCAGCTACGGCGCTTGACTTGTCCCAGGGATATTATACCATTCCCATTTGCAAGGAGAGCCAGAAGATCTGCTCTACCATTTTACCATGGGGAAAATATGCCTACAAACGATTGGCAATGGGAATTGCATGTGCACCCGATATCTTCCAGTCAGTCATGATGAACCTCCTAGGGGACCTGGACTATGTGCTGGTCTATATTGATGATATTCTCATCATCCAGCGAGAAGGGGAATCCGAACAGGATCACCTCAGCAAAATAGATACAGTCCTACAAAGACTGGACGATGCTGGCTTCCGAGCCAACCTCAGAAAATCCTTTTTCATGCAAAAAGAAGTGGAATATCTGGGATTTCTGTTAACAACAGAAGGCATTCAGCCCCAACCAAAGAAACTGGAGGCGATGAAGCGACTAGAAGCCCCCAAGAACACCAAGCAACTCAAGATGTTTCTTGGAATGGTAAACTTTTACAGGGACATGTGGAAGCGCCGCTCCCACATCCTAGCCCCTCTGAACAAACTAGCAGGGAAAAAGGGCAAAATGAACTGGTATTGGGGTCCAGCAGAGCAGAAAGCTTTCATGGAGGCGAAGAGGATGCTCGCAGATGAAGCTAAGCTTGCATTCCCGGACTTTACGAAACCATTTCATCTCTACTCAGACGCCAGCGATAGGCAACTGGGAGCAACTGTATGCCAAGATGGCAAGCCCCTTGGTTTCTACACCCGGAAGCTGAACTCGGCGCAGCTCAACTACACTGTTGGAGAAAAAGAACTCCTGGGCATAGTAGAAGGCCTGAAGGCATTCGAAGGAATCCTACGAGGACAAGATGTGATTATTCACACAGACCACCTTAACCTGCTCTATCAGCAGATGCCCACCCAAAGGATGGTCCGGTGGAGACTCCTCATGGAGGAGTTCCACCCGGTAGTCAAGCATGTGGCTGGCAAAGACAACGATGCAGCAGATGCACTATCACGAACTGGATATTACGGATGACCCAGCAGATACGGTGGAATGGCTACCACCAAATAAGCCCCTCACCTACGCGGATGAGGAAGAGCACCTCCGGCAACTCCTATTCCCGCTTGGAGAAGCGCCGGAAGAATTCCAGGGCAATAGTGCATTCCCACTTGCCCCGGACATGATTCAGTTCTACCAGCAAAAGGACACAGGAATCATGAGTGCTCTGGAAAAAGACAATCGACTAACCACCAAAATGGTGGAAGGTTACAGCCTAATCCACAAAGAAGGAAAGATTTTCTGATTCCCGACAAACTCAAGGACAGAGTCATGGAATGGTACCACAGCATGTTGGTCCATCCCGGAGAAAAGAGAATGGAAC